>JARFJB010001931.1:237500-280000 GCA_036346205.1 Vesta saturnalis
TTAAACGTTCACGTTTGCCACACGAATGAAATTATAACTGTACGAACACGTAATTAAAAAAAAATTGGCCCATGGGGGGATCGAACCCACGACCTTCGCGTTATTAGCACGACGCTCTAACCAACTGAGCTAATGGGCCTGGCGGGTGAACGTTTGTAGAGCTACTCAATATATGGCAATTATACTCAATTTAAGACGATTTATTTAATTATTTAGATGTAATTTGATATTTATATTAAAGTAATAAATCTACAAATATACGTTACCAATACTTTGTAACAATGGTAAACAACACTTCGAACTTGAACAGTAATTATATTTATAAAACTACTTTCCCAAACACAACAGTCAAAATTAAGATTTACACCAGCACATTACGTGTATTTAAATTATAAAATAATTTATGAATAGTAATCTGTTTCATAAACAGATTATTATAGTGGTAGTAACTAGATGTCGATAATGACGTTCACGACCTTTGACAAAACGCTTAAAAATTTGAGCTCCAGAAATTTCTTACTTATTTATATATTATTAGCTCAACCTGATTAATTTCTTAAAATTTAAAATTTCTTAAACTCTATTAGTTATTAAAAAAGTCAAAAGTCCTTACTTTATTAATTATTTATTAAATTATAGCGATTAGACGTGATTGCAAAAAATAGGAGATAATAGCTTGTTTTTCATATAAAAGTTTCCTCTGGCCTTCTCGGATGAAGCGCCATCAAACGACAAGGAAAAAATGTTAAAAATGTTTTGTTAATAAGAAAAGGTAACATGAGTGTTACACTTCTGTATTATTAGAAGGGGACGGTATGGACGTTTCGTCGTCGGGCCAGTTCACCGCCAAAACAATTTTAATATTTTGGAATAACATATATACTAGGTAACGGTAAATTTATAATAATGTAATTTATTGACTGAATTGGTAATTGTGGGGTATAGAACGCAAATACTCCAAGGTTATTCTGTTATTTACATCCCTCACAATGCTTAAAATTTTCTCGTCAGTGAAACGAAATTTCTTCAGTTTCTGAGGAGGAGGTGGAATCTGCTAATCAAACCAATTATCCATTATGGCCTATGCAGATTCCTAGTTGTCTAGGTAATTATATTTAAATTAGTTACATTAAATCCTTTTTCTAACATCTTTTAGTAAACAAGACATCAACTTAGGTTAATGGATTCTTGGAATTTTTGTGTTACATTAGAGGGAAACTTGTATCTTGTATCTTATCACCTACGTAAATACGTAGTGGTATAAAAAATAAGAGTTACCATATTGATTTTCTAAAAGAACAATATTAGCGTTAAAAAATATTTTTCTAAAAGGATTAAAAATTGATGTAAGAAGCAATAGACATGCTGTTTTTTTTAATACGCACAGAGAAAACATCGTAATGGGTGTATATGTAATTCAAAATATTAAAATTGTTCTGGAGGCGAACTGACCCGGCGGCGAAACGGCTGGAGGCAAAACGGCAGGCGGTAAACCGGTTGCAGCGAACCTAGTCCCGAAGGGGAGCATATAAGCAACCCCTAAGATATTTTTTAAATAAGTTTTTAACAGCAGTAGAAAATATCTGGTGTGGAACAACACACGACCTTTCAAACTACAAAATGGAAATAATAGTATATTACACTACACGGCAAAAAATACCAGGATGGGCTAGCATCTGAGATCTTTTCAACGCCTCCGAGTCAAACAAAAACACTTTCAAGCTGAATGATGTATTATATTTTTTCTGAAATCGTTTTGAAAATTAATACAAATTGTTAAAATTATTTAAAAAAATAGAGTTTAATTAATCAGAGAGCTTTGCCAAATGTATATCAACAATTAAAAGCGTGTTGTCTCAACGACAAGTAAATAAAACAAAAAATTAGTGAAAAAATGTTTGCGATTTGGTGTTTCCTTTCCTTTCCTGCGAATTTTCAATAAATAACGATGTCCCTAAGTGATTTTGATTATCAAATGGATGTTAAAATGAATATAACGGAAACTGCAACAGCTGCTGTGGCGGAGTTACTTCCAAACAAATAAAGGCAGATGTATGAGGAAGAATATGAAACGTCTAAAAAGTGGTGCAGCATAAAAAAAATTAAACAAGTTACTGAAGACGTTATTCTGGTATATATTGCGGAAGGCAGTCAAAGATACAAATCATCGACTCTTTGGAGTCGATGCTTTTGGTAAAAGAAAACTTAAACATAGGTAATTTTCCAAAATTGAAAGCGTATCTTAAATGAAAATCTGCAGGATACCAAGCAAAGTGTCCAGAGTGTTCACAAAAAGCGAAGTAGACGATTGTCTTCGAAAAGCTCCTGATGATGAATTTTTATTGATAAAAGTAAGCGATCATAATTAAAAGTGTTTCAATTGATGTCATACTTATATTCGTTTCAGGTTGTATTAATTATTGGTTTATCGGGTGCATGCCGCTGTGATGAGTTAACAAAAATGACACTTGATGACATAGAAGATAAAGGTATTGTTTTAATTGAAAAAAATCCCGATTCAAAAACTAATAAAGCAAGGCGCATTATGATCGTTGATGGAAAGGGAAAGCAGCAAATCAACGTCGGATTGTACCGAAACAACACTACGCCCTCCACATACACCACATAGACGTTTATTTGTGAATTATACAAACGGAAAGTGCAGCGTTCAAGCTGTGGGGATTCATACCATTGGGAAAATACCTACCAAAATAGCGACTTTTCTTGGTTTGCCTAGTTGCATGGAGTATACGGGTCACTGATTACGCCGTACGTCGGCAACTTTATTAGTGGACGCTGGTGGCAATATAATAGATCTGAAAAAGCATGGTGGATGGAGTTCTACCGGTGTAGCAAAAGGATATGTAATAATAAACGTGTAATACCTAGTAGGATTCAAGAAGGAATCTCAGTCCCTAATAATCTTAATATTAACGAGTTGTTCATTTCAGAAGAGTCAAGAATCGAAATTCTGCTTTACCTGGGATAATAATCTCAAATGTTGAAAATTCAACAATTACAGTTAATATCAAGTAATATATCTTATACTTAAGTACACGGACATAGACACAGACACAGACACAGACACAGACGCAGGCGCAGACACAGACACAGACACACTCACACAGACACACACGCACGCACGCACGCACACGCACATGCAGATAACATGACATACATAACATTTTATACCTACAGATGTACATGTTGGTAGGAAGGTAGAAATCAAACAAAACCTTCAAAAGATATGCGAATAGGAAAATATGACCTTAGTTACTAAACCTACTGCCGGAAAATTTTTAAGTCAGAATCGATAAATATATAAAACAATGCCAAGTGCTTCATTAATAAATCAACAATACGCAGAAGTAATTAAATATGATGGCCCGAGAAGTCAGATATGCCCACTGGAAAAGCGAAAGCGGATCAAGAATAAAAATGAAGAGCAGCACAATAACGGAACCAATACATATTTGCTCCGAAGTGCTCACCTTTTTCAAACAGAAGCTGGAACAGCTACACAGGTACACGCCGTTGTAGCAATATCTATGAAAAATGTCAAATGCTGAAAAAGAGCTGACAAATTTACCAGTAACATTTGAGGAAATTACAACAGCGCTGACAGCCTGAATAAGAATAAGTCAATTGGGATAGACGGGTTAACGATGGAGTTCTACTTGACATTTTGGGGAAAAAACGGCAGATTTTATTTTGAAACGTTAGATTGGAGTTTTCAGGAAAGTAAGGATATTCCTTAACTTAACTTAACCTTCACACCATTCTCTTGCGGGTAGGCAAAACAATCCCTGCCTCTTATTTATTTTTTCATTCACAATCTTTCTCCATGCTTTCCTATCTCCTGCCCTTTTATTTTTAAAGCTCGTTATCTTTCTTTCCTTTATCATAGATTTTACAATATTCAGCCAAGTTTCACGCGGCCTACCAGGCACGGCCTTATCTCTAACCTTACCCACATATATTTGCTTCGATAATCTTGCGTTGTTCATTATCTCAATGTGACCAAACCAACGTAATGTACTACTTTTATATCTATCCATCATCGTCTTTTCCTCGCCACACTCCGTCATTATGCACTCATTCTTTATCTTGTACCTTCTCGTTTTACCGCATATGCTTCTCAGGAATCTCATACCCACGACATTTATTTTTCTTTCATGCTTTTTTTGACATACCCAAGTCTCACTTCCATACTGTAGTGATAGGACAAACACGCCATTATAGATTGCTCGTTTCGCAGCTAGGCTCATGCTTTCGTTTCTCATTATCGTCCACATACTTACGATCACTTTCCTTCCAGCATGGACCCTTCGTCCAATCTCGCCATCCATTGTACCGTCTACAGTAAACATTCTACCCAGATACACCATAATTTCATCTTGCAGTGTAAATACTCTACTCTACTTCCCGATTGAACACCACAATCTTAGTTTTGATCACGTTTACCTTTAAGTCCATACTCTCACAGACTGTATCAAACTTTCTGAGCACAGTTTGTAGCTCATCCTCACTGTCCCTTTATACATCTGCATACACCATAAGTCGTACATTTACGTTACCAACCATTACACATTTGTATTTGTACATGCTTGTCTCACATATTTATCCATGTATACATCGAACAACCACGGTGACACCACATAGCCTTGTCGCACTCCTTGCTCAATATTAAAGTATTCACTCACACCTCCTCACACCCGGCTACCGCTGAATACTGCCCTTATTCCGTTTATAAGACCTTTAGTTACGCCATATTCATTTAATTTCCCACAATTTCTCCCTATTCACTCTGTCGTATGCGTTCTCCAGATCTAAAAACGCACAGTACAGCTTCCTTTTTACACTTAAACAGTTTTCGATCATCTACTGGAGAGCAACCATCTGATCGACACATGCTCTCCCTGGCATGAAGCCATCCTGCACATCACAAATCTTAGTTTGAGTAGCTTTTCGTACTCTATCAATCAGTACTCTTCCAAATACTTTACCAGGAGCAAACTTATTCTTCTGTAGTTCCTGCAATAACTCTCGTTACCCTTACGCTTGTACATTGGTACAATGATCGCGCTCTTTCAATCCCTCTGTACTCCTCCGCCCTTAAGGCATACATTGAATAGCCATGTATACCATTCAGTAATGTTTTCTCTGTACACCCACCCATCCGTTCATATCTCCCACTATCATCACTCTTTCACACACATGATCTACGTCAAGCAATTGAATATATACGCAGTATAGTAAAATCCTGGCCTCTTAAACACATCAATTTCACGACTTGTCAAAATGAAATGAATATGTTATCTTTATACAAACGTCTAATGTGGCCACATTCTACGGTAGGTCTAGCTAACAGCAGCATTTAATTAAAATACACAACCAACGAGGCCTGTATCAATGGCACAAAGTGGAATCCCAAGGAGAATTTAGTAACAACATATGTTTCTCCCATACCAAGGAATATCTTATACAATCATTATGAACGTCTACAGCACCTATATCATCAACACTTTAGAAATAGTAAGTGCAGTAAAATAGGCTCCGAATGTCTGATTTGATACCATAATAGGTAAATCACGTCCAATAAACTCCATCAACAAAAGGAAGTTGTATGAGATGGTTGTAGCAAAAGTTTTAAAAGAAACAAGAACTTTGAAAAGAAATTGGTGAATTGAAGAAATATTTTGGCGTGAAATGTTCAAAAGACCATCACTGGGAATTGATGCTGTAGTTGCATGCAGATTCACGAAGGACAGAATAGCAGATATGGTATTTTAAACAAAATTGGAGTACTGACTAACAAAAACTGTACTTGGTGCCATTATGAAGAGGGGAACGCATGGCATATTAGTAGTGATGTAGGGCCGGTTCTGAATCACAGTAGACGAACTTTCTATTTAAAGTCAAATCAGTGAATCCAACATGCACGTGGGCTGCCCGATTTGACCTTGAGGAGCTCCAAAAGTTTAAATTTCCTGCCAAAACGAGCTCCAAAAGCTTCAATTTCTCACCATCGCGAGTAACCTTGAACTGACCCAGAACCGGCCCTATAGGGAATAGGGTACAGGGCCGGTTCTGTATCATTTCAAGGTCACTCGCCATCATGCTGGGTAGATAATTTGCATGCGTGTGTGCAAGTGAGAAATAGGATGTTGGTTATCAATTCTTAGAAATCTAAAAAATTTTCAACTTATATAAACCACAGCGAGCTGTGTGTTGAGATCAGTCAGTTAGCAAATATGGAGTTAGCAGGGTTAAACGAAAGCACCTATTGCAAACCCTTTAAAAATGTGTGTAACCTCGAACTATCGAAAAAGTATAAAGTTATTAATGTGGCAGTAATTAATACTAAGTATGGTGAACGTATAGTGATGGAAACGGTCGATTTTAAATGTGTATTACCTCAGTATTTCAAACCAGAAACTCGAGTGGAAGAATTTAAAACGCTGCTAAATACGAACGATGTGTTCATAAGTGGTTAGGGTGCAGTCACAGAAATCTCAAACATAACATTTTGTTTTTCATAGTGCCCTTACATAAACTAGAATCATTTCCAGTGTTTAGTCGTAGTGCAATTGTGAGCAAATAAGTCATGCAGGCAGCAATAAAATTATTTCTGGAACGATCAAAACTCAGAAGTTCACAGTTATGTATGGATACACTACATAATTGCAGTAATTTGTGTTATTGGTGCTGTCAAAATAGTGATGGTAGTAGTAGTAGTAGTAAAGAGAAGCAATATGAAGGTTATTCTTCTCCTAACACTGACTGGTCTCAAGATAAGGATGAAGCAGTTAACGAATACTTAATCGATTGTGCAGTGTTATGGAGTCAATCGTTACTCCACCTACAGCACAAATAAGACAGCAACTGCGGAACGTGTCATGAGAACCATTAAGTGTGCTCTACATAAGTCGTTCAGCCTATAGGGTAAATACAAATGGATAGATACAGTTTATACCGTAACGATGGATTATAACAATCGTAAGCATAGAACTACATGAATTAAGCCCAAAGATTTCGGTAATCATACAAAGCTGGAGGCTTACACTCACATAAAAATATTGTGTGGGTGACAGTACGAATTAGTAAATTTAACAGCATCTTCGCCAAAGGATACACGCCCAATTGCTCTAGTGAACTATTTATGATTGTGAAAGTTCACATTACTAACCCCACCACATACATGTTTGAAGACATGAAAGGAATACCTGTACTGGGAGGCTTTTATGAATACGAATTACAGAAAACAAAGTATCCCGATGTGTACCTTGTAGAAAAAGTGCTTCGCTCCAAGAATAATAAGTTATTCGTAAAGTCGTGGGGATTGGATGAAAGATCATGGATCGATAAAGACGATATAATTTTATAAGTAGACAATTAACTTTGTGACACAAATTATTAGTCATAGGAATAGGTTGTAATTTTTAGATAAAATAAAAACACGTAAAAAAAGATTTTATTTTATTTTTGAATATTGCACATAAATAATGTTTTTTTTTCTAAAATTTTGAACATCTTATGAAGTAAACCTTAAGTATTTCTATAATCATATAAATTGCTGGATGGCCATATTCCTGAATCTGGTCAACATGTCCATCCCAAGCAGGAATTTGTTTCACGTTTATCGATGTTTTCTGATATCCAGTAATAGATTTTGTTGTGCTCCTCGTTTTCCCACGGCTCAAGCTTATATACACAGTTAAAACACTCATCAGGAATAAAAATATGTTGCAATATATTCAGTACAAATGAATAGCTTTCAGGGGTGGATTTTCCCATCAAAGAACGCTTCAGGTACTTTCTGTAGATTTGATAACTACTGTACCGCAGTTCTTCCTGCAATTCGTTTTCAAGACTACTACTACTACTACTCATAATGAATTGTTTTCTGAAACAGAAGAGAAGATTCTATATAAAGTTATAGCCCCAAGGTCTAGTATTAGGAAACTTAGGTAGTATGTAACCAAAATGAAAATTAAAAAAGTTTTTGAAACGTCTAAAACGCTGGAGCCTGTATATATAGGTTTGTTGAAATATACTTCTAGCCTATTCATTTGAATGATATGCATATCATTGCTGAATATTGTACAACTATGAAAATTTGGTTTTGATATGTAACCACGAGCACCACAGCGACCATCCCATTTCATTACAAAACGTAAATCCTTACATTTACGTATATTTTCCACCAGTTTTCCAAAAATACTGTAATCATTACCTTATAGAAATTTTTGTCAAATTCATTTTGAAATTGCCTCCTTGGGAAGGAGCCAGGTCTCGTTTAATTTATCCCAAGTATCAATGTATTCATAAAGAAACACCTTTGCGAACCAGTAGAGAAAATTCTTCGTCATTGTTTCAATTAGCGCGAGTAATAATTTTTTTACTATTTTCCAAATAGCCAGACAAATTTTCAATACTACTACTCATAAATCCGAAAGAGCCAATAAATCTAAACCTAATTTAAGCGCCTTCTATTACTTTGGTGAAAGAGATATATCTTTCTTTGTTGATGAGCAATAGTGAAATCGAACCGGGAACAGTAGACAATTCTCTAATGAAAAAATGATAGTCATAACCTGATAAATTATGAAACACAACCGGTAGAATATGGTACTCTTTATAGTGATGCTCTTCGAAATGCTCCAGTACAATGGTTATGGTCTCTAACTTTTGTATCATATTCAGTAAATGGTTTTCCGAAATCATTGTATGAACAGTTCAAGTAGTAAGTAAGCAATGCTGAAAGGTATATGTTTAGAGTGAAATAAAGTATTACTTTCATGTCTGTTAAATTTGTACACTTTACTAAAATATGTTCTATATCCGCATAAATTACAAACGGTACCTTTTCCTGAAATGCGAAATTTTTGAACTGCAGAAACATTTCTGCTTCGGTAAGTATCTTGACAAACCTTCGATTAAGTTGACGACAGTGGGTAACATGTTTTTGTAGAAGGTGATCCGAGAAAAAGTGGTTCAAACGTGGATAACACATAAATCTCTTGTGCTCCCTATTCGATAGTTGTTTAGAAAAAAGAGCTGACATATTTTTAATCCACGTGAGATGGTAAACATTAGTTTTTTTTGTATTAATATCATCCGCGGCTTGATTATTAGCAGAAAGTACTAAAAGATTTATAGATTCCCTAACACTATTTTGATTGTCACTTAATACAAATGGTAATATACTTTTCCCTCGAATGCAAAACAAATCAATGGAGAGGCCGTTAGTTTTTCGAAATTTTTTACATCAACTAGTTTAATGGGGAAGTGTCTTGAATCATAATTCAAAACATCTCTAAAATGAGGATAACTGAACTCTTCCCGTATTATGTTTCCCGGGGTATAATGCTGAAACAACAGCCTACAGGAAGCAATACTTGGCATTTTTAACATTCACTAGTGCTATGAATGAAGGAACTTTAAAGTAAGTTGAAAGACCACTTCTAAATAGAACATAGCTATTAATATTCACCTTTAAGTGTAACACTCCGTGTAATTCTTAACCGGAATCTCTTTCGGAAAACTCCTTTGATTTTTTTTTGTAGTTTATAATAAACATTTTCATTATACCACAAATGACAGACAGACGCATACATTGCACTTTGTCGTCTACTGATAATATCTATTAATCTTGCTGACATCAACACTTTTCTTATGTCTTATGCTGCGTCACCCTTGTTTGCAGAGGTCAGTTTCATTCGTAGTAACCACTGCCACTTTTTGCCTAATTCTGTTAACGTTAACAGATTTACATGTATACAGTGTGTCCGAGATTCAGCATGCATGTATTGCTATATTCGTTAATATTGAAAATAGGTCGGTTAAATGGGGAAAGTTTTAGAGAATTTTATGGCTATCATCATGGTAAAGTCAGATTTGAAGTAACTTTTTTTGTTTTTGAAATAATTGAAGAAAACAAAAATTGTGCATTTTCTACTACCCCCTGTAGCTCCTTTATTTGAAGTCTGTCAACATTTTGATTTGTACATTATTATGACACTTTTAAAAGACAATTTTAAAAAAAGTACCAAAATTTATCTAGTCATTTGTTTTTGAAATACATACACTAACTATTGTTTTTCATATGGACGCCATCTTGGAGTTTTACATTATCGAATAGTATTTTTTATCACCTTTTCAGCGATGTATCACATGATACGAGAACTATCAAAAATTTAAACCCTTGCTAATTTAGCTGTTTTTACTTACAAAATTTAATACATTTCTAACTTTTGTTTTTTGACGCTATTTGGATTTTTACATTATCGAATAGTGGATTTTAACAACTCTTCTACAATGTATTACATGATATGAAAATGTAGAAAGTGTGTGGAGTGTAGAGCGAGACATATCGAGCATGTTTTATGATAGTTACTATTATCGGTTTTGTTTTTATTTTAGTTATTAGAAATTACAATAATTAGGAATCTAATTGTATAAATTTTTCATTTATTAATTATCTCAAGGCCTACTATTTCAATTTTATATTTTTTAAATTTTTGATAGTTGGAAGTAAATTCTCGTATCATGTAATACATCGCTGAAAAGGTGACAAAAAATACTATTCGATAATGTAAAAATCCAAGATGGCGTCCATATGAAAAACAATAGGTAGTGTATGTATTTCAAAAACAAATGACTGTAGATAAATTTTGGTACTTTTTTTAAAATTGTCTTTTAAAAGTGTCATAATAATGTACAAATCAAAATGTTGTCAGACTTCAAATAAAAGAGCTACAGGGGGTAGTAGAAAATACACAATTTTTGTTTTCTTCAATTATTTCAAAAACAAAAAAAGTTACTTCAAATCTGACTTTACCATGATGATAGCCATAAAATTCTCTAAAGCTTTCCCCATTTAACCGACATTCTATCTTCAATATTAACGAATATAGCAATACATGCATGCTGAATCTCGGACACACTGTATAGGGTTAAAGTTCTATGCGAATACTCATTCATTACCCAGTTGTAGTACTCATGATGATTCCATCTACTAAGAAATTTAAATTATCGCTGAAGAAAATTAATATCTTCGTGCAACCCACAACAGCATCAGCCCTGATAACTCCATTCACCACAGCACCGGTCCTAACCCTCCACTGGTCTCTAACTCCATCAGAGATGGTGATCTGGGGGATGATGACTGATAGATATTTTGAAAAGTGGGAATGTTACTTAATTGAGTTCTTATTTACCGATTTATGTATTGGTTAACACTTTATTAATGTAATTTATTATTTTTCTAGTATCACATCAGTTGTTGTTGCCGCACCAGAGCCGCTACGACCAACACTTCGACCCATTCAATATGGGGAGAAAATATTGCATTAATACAACAACATGATAATTGTCAGGAGGACCTTGCAGCAGATCCATCCACACAGCTTAAGCAAGGTACTGCAACATTGAGTGAATTTAAGACTAAGAGTGTGAGGTGGTTAAGCAATATTCTCGTGGAATATACTAGCAGTGAGGTGTATTGGGCGGCCCATGTTGAGTTTTTAACTATTGCTTTAGCTGAGGCTAAGCAGTAGTTAGAAGAAGTTAGACGAAATCAAATAAATACCGGAAACCTGTTGCATACTTTAGAGGGCCTACCGACTATTTGAAATTAGCGTGTATACTATTAGGAAATTTTTCTTTTTAGGTTAGTTACAAGTGAAGAAAAGCTTAACTGTGAAATTTTTATTTAAAACAACCTCTAACTATATGCATATAGTTTTATGTATCTTAAATTTTGTGTCAAACAGTGCGGACATTTCAGAACTTTTTAATATTTTTTTTAAGATAAATATATGCATAATTTTTAGTTGTATATTGTAAACTATTGCAATAAATAACTCATACTTTCATTGTAACGCTTTATTTACTCATCGCTTTATTTGTACTATTGTACTTATTGTACTATAAATAGTTATATATTCATATATATATATATATATATATATATATATATATATATATATATATATATATATATATATATATATATATATATATATATACACGCTATCAGCCTGCAAAAATTCTAAATTATCCTGTCTGATACCTGCGTAAAAGAGAAAATTACTTAACTTAAATTCGGTAATTTGTCCTATTTCTAATCAATTTTTAACAACATGATTGCTCTTAAAAAATTGCGAGTACTCGTAAGTAATTTCAAAATTTGAATGTCACTTTAGTACAACCAGTTTTTTTTTGGTAACATGAATAAAGTGTCACTTGTAAAACGCATTCACGCTTTCAAAAAAAATTTTTTTGCAGGGAAATAGGGACAAATTTCAAAAATTTCAGGAGAGAGAAAAGACTCTGCTTTCTCCGTGCTCCCTCAACCCTCCCTGAAACCCCGTGATAGGGCACGTCCCACATTCTCTCGTGTACTGTTTCTTTCACTTCCTAAAAACGGACGTCTCCTTCATTTCTCAAACTTACACATCAAGTATTTCTAGCTTCAGCAGATAAACAGTCTTGCATTTACGCAATTCATACTAAACTACAGCGTATCATTCATTCCATTTCACACTCATACATAACTCTAGAGAATATAAAGCTTTCTGTATTTTTTTAATTTATTCGTTATTATTACATATAACTATAAAACATGTTAAAATGGTTTATTTCGCATCTTTTTTCATCAACACTAATTATTTGTGCAAATCAAAATTAGCAAATGACTATCACTCTACTTACTACAATAAAAATCTGCTTACAATCAGCAAAATAAATGAGTCCGAGGTCGGATTTTAAATTAAAATTCTTAAGCTATCTGTAGCACTAGGTCACTGAATATGGGTTACGATACTTCTTTTATCTGCCCCCCCCACCTCGCGCACACGCATCACTTGCTAAGCCGAAGATCAATCATTTTCCTTTTCATTTCAAAACAACCTAAATCGAGTTTTAATTTTTCCAGTATCTTCGTTAATTCTTGTAGCCGCTTCTTTCTCTCGTCTTCACTTACTACTACTACTTTTTCTCTTCGCATCGTACGTACTAATTTCGTCATTTCTGCTAAGTTTTTACTGAATCGTACACACCCAAGGAGGCCTTCTATAATAAATCTGCTACCACTAACCTTGAAAAGCTACTCTACTTTAAAATTTCTAAGAATTGTAATATAATACCACCTCATTTAGAACTTTTACCAAATTTCACGTCATGTATGTTTCACTTGACTATGGCCAATTTTAAGAAGATAATTAACTTGCATAAATAGTGCATAAGGTTATTGTTCAAAGTTTTGGAAAATATTGGTTATGCCGGCTCCTCATACATCTGCAAGTGATTATTTTTAGAATAGCTTTGTAAAACCACTGAATTTATCTATTCGATGCTCAGGAAGATTTAAGTTATTTAATTAGTCTAGGATACACTGTTGCTCGTCTGCAGTTTGTAACATTTTTCTGTATTGATTTGCGTTTATTGGTTTGTAAAGGGTTAGCCGCCTTTACCAAATTTTTGTGAATTAATTATTTGCTATAATTATCCTGATTTAATTAAAATTGACTGAAATCAAATTATGAATTTATATCCCCTCCGACGAGAATTTCAAAAACGTTGAGAGTTTTGTTACGTCACAGTCCCCGCCAGTCTATCCACCAATTACGGCATTAGAATCCCAATCACAAGCCGTCTCAGCCATCCGCGGATTCTAAATAAAATCACGAGCCGTGCTACAGACACTCTCATACGGTTGGATTAACTCGACGCATTCCCCTGGGTATCCTTGGAGCCTCAGGCCTGTTCCTGTTCACTCTTTCCGCCGAGTCTCTTTCAACAGCCCAGACCGACCTGTTCTTATCTTATACACCAGGGTTACTACTGCTTCAATGTGAATGACTTTACGGTCAAAACATTCGATGTAGTTTTTTACTTATTCCATTGAATAGAAAAGTTCTCGCCTAAATTCTGACAATCTCCCGGGTTTAAATTAAACAGGGAAACGGGTATTTGCCCAGATTCTTGTAATTGATGCTCCACTTACTCACCGCACTCCGACTTACACAAACGCGCCTACACCAGACAAAATAATTAAAAACCGAAATGCAGGAAGCCGACAGATTGGAAGTAACAAGCCACCCATAATTAGACCATATTTCGGACACCCAGATTTGTAAATTACGAACCCAGTACGTAACAGTGAGTATTATATTTCAATCTTGCTAAACGCAATAAACCATTTTCCTACCCGCACACTTATCGTGAGATATCCAGAGGATAACAACACCCTGATTTAACATCTTTGTTAAATGCCGTTAGCCTGTTAATTTAACAGCGTCGAATACAGAAAAGTCTCAAAGGTTTAAAGGTCTTACGCCGTTGCGAGGCTATGAGAAAACTTTACTTCTTAACGGTCGTGAACTCGTATCCGATCATGATCGCTTATCGCGATAACACAGACTTACAGGAGAAACCTTTCTTCAAGCTTACCGTACCTGTAAAAGGAACGTTTAGTTTATCCTGTATCAGAAAATCTTTAAACTAAATCGTTCCGCAAGGTTTAAAAACCGTATCATTGTTATTATTAACACCGGTCCCGAGTTAGAACTACCCCCGGTAGCTATTATTGACGCTGTCGAAGCCAGCAGAGCAAGGAAGTACTAAAAGGCCACCGCCTTAAGCGTATCCGCACCCAGAATATAATACGAAGGTATTCATTTTTAATTCCAAAGAGTTTAATAACTCCTAAACACTATCAATTCTGCTTCCGCTAATTACTAAGAGTAATTAAACATATATTAACCCACCGTAATTAATATCCTGTAAATAGATAGTTAGCTAATAAAAACCCTGTAAATATTATTTAGTTTATCTAAATTCACTTTCATAAAAGTTATAGATACAAAAATTGCATTTTATAAAATAAATATAAAAGCGTATTCTGTATAAAATAATCCCTTCAAAAGTATTGATTTTTCTAGTTGACCTCCAAGCGGGTATAAAGCGCGTTACCCTTGTTATTATGTCGACGAACACATGACATCACAGTTATAACAACTGTAAATAATTTTGCCACCGACAGGTCCGGCTTTTAAAAATATTTATTTATTTTAAATAAATTATTTTAACTAAACTGCAACAATATAATTAACGATTAGTTCCTTTGAATGTGTAAACACTTCGCTGGCCATATTTCTACAAAAAACCTAAAGAGCAGAGCTGCCTGAGGATCACCACCGACCAATTCCGAAACAACGGTGCCCATCCAAAGATGAACCAACCAGGTCCCTATCTAGTAGAAGCTGCATTATTTATTTTTGCTTATTTAAAATACCTTTCCGCTTTTTTTTGTTTCTATTTTAGATGTAGGTAAGTTAGATTTAAGTGTAAATATTTAGAATTATAAACAATAGGAATAATATACTTCTAAAACCCTTACAAGTATATTGCCCAGTGTAGACGAACCTGGTAATAGTAATCAACCCCAGTAACGGCACAGCTCCCTTTTTCATATAGTTAAAAACCGGTTGAGCTAGACCGGGGAAAATTAAAGTAAACTTTAATTAAAGCAAGCGAAAGCAGCTTATAACTTTACAGGTCTTGATGATTACTTATTGAAAGCTTGAATATGACTAGTATAGGGCATTAGGCTATTGTAGAATGGGACTTCTCTTAAAAGATAAGGATGGTAAATTATATAATAAATTGAAATTATAAATAAATTTGTAATATTGCTTTGTAATTCCTAATTAGGTACCAAAATTTACCACAAAAATTGATTCGTTTATTAGAACTGGTCCACAAAATTCTAATTACACACTGTAAACACATTTACTTGTAAGAAAATCGTCTGTAAAATTGCCATGATTGTAAACCACATTATACTTTATTTTCATTTATTTCAATAGGATTATTGCTTAAAAAAATTAATTTTTTTTATTGGTGCCCCATTTTACCTATTTAAAGCGCGCCTTTAAATCGAACTTTCAAAAACGCGTTTTTTAAAGTTACCATGGCAACATCAACAACTCAAGAAACGTGAAGTCTAAATGACAATCTTTTTATTATTAATCTGACTGGAGTACCTTGTAACGTCAAATAAAATATTACTAACAAATTCAAAACCTTTATTTAAACATTATTTAACACTTTTAATTTTATAAATGAAAATAGAAAGTAGGTACCTACAGTTATATTGTTAGATGTATTAATTTTTATTTACATATTTTACATTATTAGTTCTTATTTCCATTTTTTGTAGTAATAATACTAGTATTTATGATTCTAAGGTGCACCAATAAAAAAAATAGCGAATGTATTCGTGGATAATTGGTCTTTAATTAAAACACTTTACTCTATTTCGAGCACGACGGCGCAGTGTTTTAAAAACCTTTTTATCCATTTATACTTTAAGATACTATTAAAAGTAATTTTAAATGAATAGCCAAGTTTTATTAATTATTGGAATTATTTTTATTAAACTGATATTCAATGTAAAATCGGTTTGATTAGTTTTCCTTTTCAGTAACCTACGTCACTGAATCAAGTACATAGATAAAAAAATTTTTAAAAATCAAGTTCAAATGACTTGAAATATGTTTTATTTCTTTCGCTCACAACACAACAAATTACACCAAGTATATAGAGTGTAAACACAGAACTTTTTGGTCTCAAAGAACGAAAGTAACGGCTAATTTTAATTGTTATTGTGTTACATAACCTCACAATACGTTATAGACCGGTGATTTAATATACTGATGAAGCATTTTAATTATATTATAGTTTTATTTTTAAGTTGTTAAAATCAATATAATCACAGTATAGATATATAGCTATCTATATTCTGATATAACTTCTTTTATGTTGTGTGGTTAAAACGGACGATCTTTTTCTTATAAGTGAACTTTTTGATAGTAAAGATGATGGCAAATTTATAGCAGACAATACTTTGGAATAGGTACTTCTTTTGAAAGGTGAGTGTATATAAAATTGTGTTGGCAATAAGTGGAGTAATAAACCATCAATTTTAGATCATGATTATATAGAAATGGCAATGGCGATTACCACAAGAAAAGCTCGAGTTGCAATTCAAGAGTATGTAGTCAAGGTTATAACCCTACATGATGATGTAAAATTTGTTGAAAGTTTCTGACTAAAAAAAGATGTAGTCGAACATCTAAAATGTATACATATATCAATGAGCAAATGTTCACCATTATTTAATAATAAAACAAAATCAAACCTAAGTAACTGAGGGACTATTTACCATAAACAAAGCAATAACTCTCTCCGTTTTCTAAATGAGAATTGTCAAAATTTCATGTAAAGTCACGGTTTCATATTTTTTTAAAAATCGTTTCAATTCGGTTAAAAACACAATGCTTAAATGAGTTTAGGTTACGTGCCCTACACTATCAACAGCAACTCCAGACCTAGTTGAGAAAAAACTGCAATATTATACACCAAATTGAAGTTTGAAGATGAAAGAAATAATAATATCGGTGTAGCTTTGAGAGTGAAATAAATTCACTTTTTGCAATAGTGGGCAACAGTGTAAATAGTACAGCAAAAGAAATCTACTTTGTGTTACTAGGCCACACAATAGATCTTATTCAATGGTCAAACGATCTTTTTCTAACACATACAGTACAAATAATAATGAGCAATTTTGCAGAGAAGAGTTGAAGTTTTTTTTATTAAATTTAATAATAAATGAGGGAATTTAAGTACAGGTACTTAGTTTTCCTATGCATCGTTACTGCTATTGTTGAAAAGGATTTCATTTCTACATTGTGCGTATAATTAATTAGGTTAATCTAATTGGATTGAAAATTTGAATATAATATTGTTAAAGTATGTATTTATAAATCATTTTTAATTATGTGTAGATGTAAACTGCTATAATTTAAAAATATGTAACAAATAGAGTCACTTCTCATTGCTTTGTTGTAGTTTTACATAAACCTAAGAATTTATCATTTTATTACAAAGAATTACTGTAATTTGTTCTGTTAGTTCGCACTGATTTGTTTTTAAATGTATATTTTGGATTAAGATTAAGTTGATATGGATTTGATTATTTAAATAAGGAACCACATAGTTTTAATTTTCAGAAGTATGAATAAGTGTTTTTCCCAGGCAAGACCGTAAGATTCATTTACTACTGCACCTTTTGCTTATAGTGTTATGAAAATGACAGTATTTTTATGAAGTATTCTTTTAATGACCTATCAAAGTACAAATTCTCGTGCATTGTGTACTTAGATTATTACACTTTTTTTTAAATTGATTAATTCATTTAATTGCCATTGGTCATCAGTTTATTAAATGAAACAGATTCGATTATGTTGAAAGCATTAGGGAAATTATTATCCCATACACATTTGGACATCTTTATAGTAATACAAACAGTATGCTAGCTACACTTATCTTAAATTCCAGTTCTCTCATTGCATCTCTTGATCACTTTTTATTTAAATGTTTGAAGCTGCTGATTTGAGAGATCACTCGTATGGTTTCTCCATCAAAAGTATTTATTACCTCATATTGTCTTTGATGTTGAAGAAGTAAAATGAATAAATAAATATAATCAACCACTATTTACGAGCAACTTTAACATTCGATTAACACATACGTGTGAAATTTTAAGTCTGGCATTGTAATATGAAAAACCCTTTCAGAACTATAGGCTTTAATTCACAAAACTCACTATAGAATTTTCAAAAGAACAAATGTAAACAGTATTCAACATAAATAAAATGATCAGCTAACATGATTGCATACTATATAACATTCTCCCCCAATTATTTTCGTACATAATCTTCTAAATAAGTTGGAGATCTTCTATTTCTTGTAGATCATCGAACTTCATTGTTTTCTTCGCTTACAAATTCTTGAGTAGAAGAATTCGTTTCTTCTTTGGTAGGAGCGCTTGTATCACTTTCAGCTGGAACGTTGTTCATAACTTTTTGTTCAGGAGTAGGTGACTGTATATTTTCATTTCTCTGCTCGGAAATCAAACTTTTGTCTTCTCCCCGTGGAACAAGATGTTTAAGTGATACAGTAGACTGTCTTCCATTGTTATATTGTACTAGTGCATATTCCGAATTTGCTTCTATTATTCCCACTTCTTCTACCAATGGGTCGTATGTACTATTTCTAACAAATTTCTTTAGTAAAACAATTTCTTTCGGGTTTAACCAAGATGGCACGGATATTCCACTGGTGGATCGTCTCTGGTAATTAAATATTCGTTCGTGTGGCGTACAGTTAGATGATGTACATAATAATGATCGTATAAAGTGCAGCGCATCTGGTAATACAATTTCCCATTGTGTGATATTTAATTTTCTGCTTTTTAATGCCAATTGCACGGCTTTCCATATTATCACATTATAACGCTCTACTTGTCCATTTCCTTCAGGATTGTATGGCGCTGTTCGACTAGAAGCTATACCATGTGATTGTAAGTATGATAAAAACTCGACATGAAAGATGTTCCCCTATCGGAATGTGTATAGCTGGCATACCAAACAAGCAAAACAATTGGTTCATATATTCAATAACTGTGCCTGAAGTTATATCAGCGCAGGGAAAAGCAAAAGGGAATCTTGAAAATTCATCAACTACTGTAAGGATATATTTATTTCTTGTTCTACTTGGTAGTGGTTCTTTAAAATCTATATTCAATCGTTGAAATGGTGTAGTGGCTTTGATTAAATGGCTTCCTAAATTCTTGTTAAATTTGGGCTTCACTTCGGCGCATATTGAACACATATATGTCATTCTTTTTACATCTTTCATCGAATATGGTAAATTTCGAATGCGTACGAAATGATACAACCTTGTTATTCCAGGATGACAAAGATGCATGTAATTCATATAATTTATTGCTGTGACTTACTGAACAAATTCTGTCTGCTACTGTATTCTTGCGTCCAGGTCGATACACTTCATATTTATAACAAGAAAGTTCTAAACGCCATCTCAATCTTCTCGTTTTTGATTTTACTTGAATGTTTCATGTTAAACATAAAAGATACTGCCTCTTGATCTGTTACTAATTTGAAATGTCGTCCTATTAAATAATATCTTCATTTACGCAATGCTTCTACACACGCATATGCCTCCTTTTCTATAGATGAATGTCTTCTTTCTGATTCACAAAGAGTTTTTGAAAAGAAAGCCACGGGTCTTCCAGACTGACTTAAGGAAGCAGCTATCGCAAAGTCTGAAGCGTCAGTTTCAACAATTAATGCTCCATCCTGTTTTATTGTCCATAATAAAGAATTTGCTAAATCATTCTTAAGAGTTTCAAAAACATCTTGAACTTCTTCTGACAAAGGAAAATTTTTACAACCAACTAGACTTCGAATTTTCTCTGAAAATTTATGTACCTATCCACTTAGAATAATGAGAAAACATTCCTATAACTCGACGCAATTCGTTTGTGTTTTTAGGACCAGATAAGTTCAAAAGTGGCTGTAATCTTTCACCGTCAGGTTTGAGTGTTCCATTTTCTATAGTATATCCCAGTAACTTTATACTCTATATTGAATATTTGTATTTGTCTACGTTCATTGTTAGACAATATTTCCTTGCCGCATTTAGAAAGTTATCTAAATTCAAGTTATGTTTTTCTTGATTTTCCCCACATATTGTAACATCGTCGAGGTATGCATACACTCCTTTCAGATTTTCTTTTATAATTATTGAATCTACCGCTCTTTGGGAACAAGACACTCCGTTTGTTACTCCAAATGGTAATCTGCGAAATTGATATAGTCTTCCATTTGCTTCAAATGCTGTAAACGGTTTATCTTCGTCTGTAATTGGTATCTGATGATAAGCACTCTTAAGATCAATCGTACCAAACACTTTGTGTTTCGCTACTTTTGAAACAATGCTATCAATTCGGGGTAATGGATAGGCGTCCAACAAAGTAAATTTATTTACAGTTTGTGAATAATCAATTACTATACTTGATTTTGTTGCAAATGGTTTCCATTCATTAACAAGATTTGAAAATAATGTAGGTTCTTCTGCAGCAACAGAACAAATTAATAACGGAGCTCCTGGTCCACCAAAGAACACATTTACTTACTTACTTACTTACTTAACCTTCACGCCATTCCCTTGCGGGGTAGGCAAAACAATCCCTGCCTCTTATTTATTTTTCATTCACAATCTTTCTCCTTGCTTTCCTATCTCCGCATACCTCCCTAGCTTCCGCAAGATTCATACATAGTCTCTGACATGCCCTTTTGTTTTTAAAACTTCTTATCTTTCTTTCCTTTATCATAGATTCTACTACATTCAGCCAAGTTTTACGCGGCCTACCAGACCCGGCCTTTCCCCTAACCTCACCCACATATATTTGTTTTGTTAATCTTGCGTTGTTCATTCTCTCAATGTGACCAAACCAACGTAATGTACAACTTTTATATCTATCCATCATAGTCTTTTCCTCACCACACTCCCTCATTATGCATTCATTTTTTATCTTGTCCCGTCTCGTTTTACCACGTGCGCTTCTCAGAAATCTCATACCCACGGCATTTATTTTTCTTTCGTGCTTTTTTTTTGACATACCCATGTCTCACTTCCATACAGTACTGACGGGACGAATACGCCATTATAGATTGCTCGTTTCGCAGCTAGACTCATGCTTTCATTTCTCATTATCGTCCACATACTTCCAATCACTTTCCTTCCAGCATTGACCATTCGTCCAATCTCGCTCTCAATTGTACCATCTGCAGTAAACATTCTACCGAGATATACCAGCTCGTCCACTTGCTCCACCATTTCATCTTGCAGAGTAAATACTCTACTCTCCTTTCCACCTTCCCGATTGAACACCACAATCTTAGTTTTGTTCACGTTTACCTTTAGGTCCATGCTCTCACAGACTGTATCAAACTTCCTCAGAGCGGTTTGCAGCTCATCCGCACTGTCACTTAATAAGACTGTGTCATCTGCATACACCAGGAGTCGTACATTTACGTCACCAACCATTACACCATTTGTATCGTTACATGCTTGTCTAAGACATTTATCCATGTATATATTGAACAACCACGGTGACATCACACAGCCTTGTCGCACCCTTGCTCAATATTAAAGTATTCACTCACACCTCCTCTCACCCTAACACATGCCCGACTACCGTTGTATACTGCCCTTATTCCATTTATTAGACCTTTATTTACGCCATATTCATTTAATATTTCCCACATCTTCTCTCTATTCACTCTGTCATATGCTTTCTCCAGATCTACAAACGCACAGTACAACTTCCTTTTACCTTTAAACACTTTTCGATCACCTGCTGGAGAGCAACCATCTGATCGACACATCCTCTCCCTGGCATGAAGCCACCTTGCACATCCCACATCTTAGATTGTGTAGTTTCTCGTACTCTATCAATCAGTATTCTTCCAAAAACTTTACCAGGTACGCTGAGCAAGCTTATTCCTCTGTAGTTCTTACAATCACTCTTGTTCCCCTTACCTTTATACAATGGTACAATGATCGCGCTCTTCCAATCACTCGGCACTTTTCCACACATAAGGCATACATTGAATAATTCACGCAATCTTCGTATAAGCTTTGCACCACCATACTTGAGCATTTCACCAGTGAATTCATCTACGCCTGCTCCCTTGCCGTTTTCAACCTTCCTACCGTTTTCTCTACCTCATTTATTCCAATATCCTTCTCAGTTTCATTCATCATTTCTTCTATATTCTCCTTATTTAACCCTTCAGTCTTACTTTCCTCACTACTGTACAGCTTTCCGAAATATTCTTGCCAGCATTTCCTCACTTCACAATCGTCCCATACTATTTCGTTTCTATCATTCATCACTCCTGCAGCGTTCTGTTTTGGGCCACGTTTAGTATTTTGACCCATTTCCAGAAGAGTTTTTTGTTTCCCTCAAAATCATTCTGCATTTTCTCTCCTTCTACAGCCATCACTTCCTCTTTACTTATCCTCACTGCCTCCTTCGCTTCTTTGTTTCTTAATCTGTACACCCCATACAATCGTTTCTTCTCAGTCTCATTTTTTGCAGCAATCATTGCCATGTACGCATCTTTTTTCTTACTTACTGCCTCTTTTACCGACTCATTCCACCAAGCACATTTTTTCTGTGTACCTACAATCACTCTTCCACATATTCGCACGGCACAATTGACAACAGAGTTTTTCAAGCTTATCCATGCACTCTCAACGTCAGTGTCTTTTATTTGTTCGTTCCACACTGTTTCATTCACATTCAGTTCTTTATTCACAGCATCTACGTATTTCATTCTCGCACCACTATCCACTAGTTTGTCAACCCTAATTCTGGACGTTTGCACTACGTTTGCTTTCCTTCTCCACACCCACTTTTGCCCTAAACACACTCTCGATACCACCAAAAAGTGGTCCGATCCACACTCCGCTCCGCGCATTACTTTTGTGTCTTTCACCAGGTTTCTAAGCCGTTCATCATACACTATCAAGTCTATCATACTTTTAGATTCACCTCTTTGCCATGTATACATATGCACATTTTTATGTTTAAACCACCTATTGGATACAAACAGGCTTCTCTCCACACAGATGTTCAGCAGGTGTTCACCGTTCTCATTGGTTCTTTGGTCTCCGAACTTTCCTAGAACGCGTTCACTATGTTCTCTCTGTACACCCACCCATCCGTTCATATCCCCAATATAATCACTCTTTCGTTTGACTTACATACGTTCAACACGTTCTCTACTTCATTCCAGAAGTTCTCACGCTCCTGGTCTCTTTCTCCATTCACCGGTGCATAGCATGCAATAAGAAAAATTCTTTGAAACTCCACTTTCATTCTAACCCATATTACCCGGGGAGATACTAATTCGTACTGTTTAACACATCTTTTCGCTCTTTCACTTATGATCACCCCAACTCCTTTGCACCATGCACTTCCGTCTCAACTCCTGATCATCCTCCATCTCCACAGCATCCTTTCCTTTGCGCTTTGTCTCCGATACATACAGAATATCAAGGTGTCTTTCGTACATTACATTTACAATTTCAAATTCTTTAACATGCATAACTCTAGCATTCCACGTACCGACTCGCCATTCATTCCTTGCACAGTCGTCAGCAACGGGCCTGTCTGTTTCGACCTTGACCGCCCCTTGTAGCCAGGTCGATCCGAGGCAATTGTATTGTTTTCTTGAGTAATATCATAGCGAGCAGACCGGTTACTGGCCAAATCGTGCCCCGGACGATGTAGCATTCCTACTAACGGTATCGTCCTACTACCGGACAGTTATGTCTACTGTCACGACATAAAAGCTAGATATAAATAATAGATCGTATACTTACTGTATGAATCTCAAAATATACATATACATATACATTTTTTCCTTTTTCTTTCTTACCTGCCCTTCGATCACATCACGCGTTTCTACCATACTGCTCTATACTCGATTCCTGGATTCCGCGCCCCTCACCGGACTTGCTGGTATTTATTAGCGACCAAATGATTCAATTATTATTTATTTATTTATTTTATTTATTTATTTATTTTTTATTTATTTATTTATTTATTTATTTTTTTTTATTTTTTTTGTAGCTTTTCGAGTTATAGTTATTTCACTGTCATTTAATATTTATTTATCAAATCAGTTTTATTGTCGCGAGCCGTGTTACTTATTTACTTGTTTATGCTGTTTCATTAAATCATGTCCTATTATTAAATCGGTAGGTACATGGATTTGATAATAATGAGACTTTTATTTGTTTATATGTAGCATCCATCATCTTCAAGTCAATTACACAATATCTTTTTATAGTCGAAGTGCATAACGTAGAGGCCATTGAGACTAGACCTTCAGCTGGATAAATGTTCAATCCTTTCTGTTTTGCAAAAGTGTAGTTTAGAAAGCTTTCAGAACTACCTGTATCAATTAGGGCATTAGTGATAATATTATTTATAGTAACTTTTATCATAGCTTTAGATAAACAGTAAAATTGTGACGCCGATGCAATCACAGATGAGATGGCTGCAGTCAGTTTACTTTTCGAATTTTTATTTTTCATGCCCAATTTTATTACAATATACGCAAGTTTGTTCTTGTGCTGGACATTCTGTTCGTGAATGTTTGTTATTTCCACAAAAATAACAGTGTTGAAATTTCACAGCAGCTACAGTGTTTGTCATATTTTGTTCTTCGCAATTCTCATGTTTTCTGTCCGAATTTATTGCATTTATTGTAGTATTTTTGAAGTAATATTCAGAGTGCTTCTGTGCTTCTTCGAAAGACCGTGATTGATTAATAGCTTCTTTCAAAGTTAAAGTTTTTCTTTCCAGTAATCGTTGTCGAATTTCACTTTGCAATAATCCGTTTATGAATGCGTCTCGTATACAATCATTTATTTTCTTCTGCAGTTACCGTTTTAAAATTACAATCTTTACTTAAAATTTTCAGATCCTGTACATATTGATCAATACTCTCTATATTTTGTTGTTTTCTTGTAGCCAACTGATGTCTTGCAAATACTTCATTCGTCGGTTTTATATACAAATTTTCTAGTATTCTGATAGCTTGTTCATAACTGTCAGATTCACATATATTCATAATTCGAATGTGATACAAAATTGGTTAAAATTTTTCGTTTGTCAGCATCTTCCAGTTTTTCCTTAGTTTCAGTAGTATCCAAAAAATTTTTGAATGTTTTGAACCAATGGATCCATTCTTTTGCCGACGTTGCTGTATTTGGTTCCGTTTCAAATCTGTCGGGCAGCGGGCTTCAAAAATTTTTCCATTTCTTTTAAATTAGCTTTGTGAATTAAATTGTAATAAGAATAACCCTTTCAGTACTATAAGCTTTAATTCACAAAACTCATTACAGAATTTTTAAAAGAACAAATGTCAATAAATGTAAACAGTATTCAACATAAACAAAATGATCAGCTAACATGATTGCGTATTATATAACAGGCGTAGGTACGAAATAATTTCAAATTTGTAATAACAGAAGTAGAATTTTTAGATGAATTTCAATATGGTAATGTCACTACACCTTTTTTTTTGTTCACACTGCTACACAATTTTTAATGCAAACGTTTATTTAGTATATTCCTAATGACCATTTCAAATTGTACTGTAACTGAGTTTGTAGATACATACTGTAAATAATTTATTTATGGTATTCTTTTAGCATGCTGTGAAATCACATTATTTAGAGATTACTTAGACTTTCTTGGAAATGAAGTTGTGTATTATATACTTTCAACATTGAACTTTATCTAAATTGAATCATTTGACAATGTTCATCATAACTCAGTATCTTCTTCCAGGCTCTCCGTAACCGGGTGTGCAACGCACGCGGGTGCTACGCCAAAGGGACGCCAAACTGAAGGTTTGGCAAAAAAAATTAAAAATCCAGAAAAAAAAAATTAAAAAAAAATAATAGAGAGATAATTAAAAAATTCAAATATTTAACTAGTTTGCTGTTTGTCGCCTTTCGGTTCTCAACTGCTCGTTCGGGTTTTAGTTCTCGGAAACTTAAGTCGCTTGACTTGCCGCTTTGAGGTCGGTGTGTTTCCTGTGACCGTTCTACTGCTGCTCGTATTCGCTTCGCTATGGTTGTCGTCGAACTGAGGAATAAAAATAAGTAAATACCTTTACTTACAAGTTTCAAGCAAATACTTAGTGGCCACATTTAGTTTGTTAAGGATTAACAAGTATTAACTTTCGGATTGACGGGTAAAAGCGTTCACTTGTTTTTATTCACCCGACCCAATGTAAGAAATATTTATTTTGGTGCTACGACATATTACATTTTCATACAGTTTTAACTTAAGGTTTTATTAAACACTTAGAGATGAAATTAATAATTTTATCAATATTTGTATTTAATATACATAAATAATATTTTTAAGTTAAACTACTACTGTAAATAAAATCTGGTGCACTATAAACGGGAAAATAATTATTAGGACACATTATGAGACTTTCTAAAGATTCTAACCTCTTTAAAAATTAACAATTAATTTAAAATGTGGGATGTACGTTAAAATATTTTTTTAGCGAACTTGCGCCCCCACGTTTTTATTTTTAATTGTTAAATGTTCCAGAGGTCAGGATATCTCAGAAATATTTTTATCTATACTTTCTATTTTTTGGTTCTTAGTTTTTCACTTGACTAGAATTACCTCTACTCTACGACTGCAATATTAAATTCAGGATAAACAGACCTTTAAAACGAGGTATTACTTGATCTCCTTCTAATTTAAAATTTTTAAGGGCAGCTCTCACCCTCGCTCAGGGGTTGATACTGTGGGGTTAAACATAAAATATGATAATAAGTATAATATTTCCACGGAAACCTAAAATATGTGCGGAAAGTTTTGTAAGAATCGGTTGAGTAGAAGTAGTTCAAAAAGCTATTGCAAGATTAAAAACAAACAATAAACAACTATACAGGTCGAGCGATATTAAATAAAATCGTTTATTAACAATTAAACCCTTATTTTAAATTTTTGTTAATATTTAAAATTTTTTTGTAAATAAAGAATTGCATTTTTTTAAACCAAATCCGAATATTATGCAGTATTCGTAAATCGCCAAGCTTGTCTATAAACGTGAAAACTTGTCCAGACTTGCATTTTTCCAGTTCGGGCTCGAAAGGTTCACGGGGTATAAATTAAAATAACGAAAGGCGTTAGTTAATCAGTTCTTGATATTCACACAAGAAAACGGAAGATAAATTATAAATTAGACGTGTTTTAAAGTGGTAGAAAGAAAATATTCGATTCGATCAAGTGTTTTATATTTTTTGTTATTGTGTTTGGTGTGGAAATTAGTTAGTATTATATTATATCATACAAAAAATAATATAAATAATTGGACATATTCTTATAAAGTAATAAAATTAGTTTTTTAAAGGCATATCAAAGTTTATTTTAAAAATTTTGTCAATGTAAATAGTCACCTTTTATATTATTATACAATAGTTACATAGTTAGATTCTACGTAAAACTCGAGGATAATCTCTTAAGATTTAATGGCTTTTGGGATATTTTAATTTTCATTATTTCAAATAATATAGCTTTTAACTATTAAAATTTAAATCAAATATTATACAAATTTTGTTATGTCATTGCCTCTAAAAATTCAAATTAAATAATAAATGTCTTGTTTATACGAAAAAAAATGCAAATGTAATTTCTGAAATAAAAATTTCTTAAAAACCATTTAAAATAGGTATAGGATATTAAATATACAAAAATCTAGGTAATTAGACTTTTACGTGTTACCTTAATAGGTAATAATACACAGGGTGTTTCATTCAAATTACCGAAGTTGACATCTCTTTCCGGTATAGCCGGTAGTGCCAAAACTGTCAAAATATTTTAATCGTCTATCATCCAACGATCTCGCCACGTTTCTTTTTTAGATGTTTTCTGAGCCTAGTGCATCTTAATACATTTTATATTGATCTAGCATATTAGCTTATATTAGCTTCACTTGCTTAATTCTAGGAACCACAGAAGAGAAAACGACCTTCTGACGCAAAATTTCGGGAGCAAAAAAGTTAGAGCCCAAGAAAGTGAGAAGGTTGCTGGCAAAATGAAAGATTTCTTGGCGAAAATTCCAGTTTCCAATGCAGAAACAGAAGCTTTAGAGAGTCAATGTTCTGAAGCGGTCGCTGCTTCACCTGTTCCTGCACTTGAACCATCTACGAGTACATCAGCTCTCAGTGAAAACGTAGAATCGGTCTAACCCACCGGTTCAACAATAGAGGCTACAAGTGAAGCTGAAACCGAAGCCTTGACTGAAATGGGCCCTGAGATGACAAGTACCATTCTTCTATCAGAGGATCCTGGTCTGTGGCCTAGAACCATTAACAACGAGGAAGTCAGAAGGTTGGTTGAGCGAGGACCTGATTTGATAGGACGCAATTAGCAATTAGCAATATCCTCTGGGTATATTGCAATATATATTTGAACACAATTTAACCTCATCTCTGCCAAATATTACAATTTGCTTAAGAATACTCTTAACTTTACCAGTATCTGTGGCTTCTGGGGAGAGGCCATTTTCAAAATTAAAAATAATAAAAAATTTTCTTCGATCAACTATGCATCAAGAGACTATTTGGGCTAGCAATATTAGCTATAGAGCAGGAGATGGTTAACACAATCGATTTTGATGAATTAATAAAAGAATTTGCTGCCGTTAAATCAAGAAAAACACCTATTTAACCTAATAAAAGTTGTAGTTTTAAGTGACGGATTAAAGATGTTTTTTTGTGTTATTAATTAATAATTTATCAATTATTATTTCCAATAAAAATTAAATTAAAAAAAATTTCTGTTGTTTTATTATAAAATAAAAAAAAATATTTTTTTTTATAACTGGATTTCGTACATTAATAAAGGGCGCCAAAATAATGCCCCGCACGCGGGCACCGCTCAGCCTTGCAACTTACAATTTGAAGAAGACAGGGCCCCCTGTCTTCTTCAAATTGTAAAGGATCTTAATTTAATTTAATAACTATATAATTGTTATGTTGGAGTACTATCATCCTTAGGTTTTTAATTTTCATATAGATAGGTACCGTGAATAGCTGTTGATTCGCAGAAACACTGTTATGATTGCTATAGCAAATATTTGAACTTTTCTATGTCTTTAACGTGAAAAGAAGTATAAGTGATAATAATGGTTGTTATTTAAAACAAAACCAACACTTGATGACTAACATGCAAATACAAATTTATCAGATTTCAAAGCAAAATTAACACAAGATAGTTTCAACAGATTTCTGGTTTTTAATCCATAATATTAACAGAAGTAAAATCTTGACTGCTATCTAATTTTTAATATAGGCAAGAGTTTTTTATTTTGTATATAATTGCTCTTTTAGATTTTTATATTTTCACCATACGATGGGTTAATTCAGATTGACCAAATAAAAATAAATTTAATTTTTGGTTCCCAAAGATTGAAGATAGGAATGCGCGCAGTAGTAAGTCTGCCCAAACCTCCAAATTCAGTACAGGTTCTTATGGAGTAACTCTCTCTTTTACTATCTCTTAGATACTCTTGTCTAAGTACTATCTTTAGTTATTTCTAAATAACGGTATCCTTGTTCTTCATAGTGATGTTGTCAAACGAGAAATGTAAATTAATAACGAATGAATATCAACTCCGTGTACTGACAAATTTATTGCTTAATTACATATTTACCTTTGAACTTATTCGTTCATAACAAAAACTTATAATAAATTTATTGCTTGCTTCTACTACGATGTTTATCGAATTAAGCTAACTCCATTTATTAAAAATCGTTCTTTTCAGAACGTCTGTATCTCATTCACGCGTCTTATAAGGTAATGATGAATAACTTCTATAACTGTATGATTGAGGTTATTTTGTAGAATTTTATATCATATGAAGATGGAAGCTGAATGTGGTCCTGCAAACATAAAACGACAGTGGACAACACTTCAGCCGTAAGGACAAATGCCTCATAATTAATGTACTTAATTATTTCTTGGTCACAATGTACGTTAGTGCAGCTGTTACATAAGCCAGCAAAGCTTTAGGTTGCACAGAGCGTAGTATCTATGCTATCAAAAAGGAATACCAAACCAGAGCAGTAGCTAGTCCGTAAAAACGCATGGAACGAAAAGGTGCACAACTCAATGATCGTCTTCATGTATATGACCAGAATATACAGTCAATTATTCGTCCTAAAGTGAATAATTGTTTCATTGAAAACATTCCTCCAACGATGAATAGTATCCTTTCTTCCATTAATGATCTACCAACTTTTAAACGCAGTACACTATTCAACCTCTTGAAAGATATGGGTTTTGAGTTTCAAAAGATGCAACGCAAAAGTATCCTTGTTGAACGTGATGACATTATAAGTTGCAGGTTACTTAAGATGCATCAGGGAAATCCGAGAAGAAGATAGGTACTTGGTCTTTTTATTCGATCTCTAATCACATGTTTATAAAATAATGTCGTATGGTGTGATACCACTATTCAAGGGCTCAGTACAGGTTTAAAATCACCAAGTGATCTTGGACCCCGATTTGCCTTAGTTCATGTTGGTGGTGATAATGGTTTTATTCCTGGTGCGGAACAAAACTTTCCTCTGTAAAAAGAACACAGCCGATGTACACAATGAAATGGATGTAGACGCTTACGAGAAGTGGTTTATTAATCAACTCATTCCAAATACACCACCAAATTCAATTATCGTTATCTTATCCCAGCAGCAAGTTAGAGAAGATTCAAACAATGGCGTGGCGAAAAGAACAAATTGTAGATTGGCTTAGTAAGAAAGAAATGCCCATTGAAGATAACATGTTGACGCAAGACCTAGTGGCTGCTGCAGCACAGGCGGGGCATGCATATGACAAGAATAAACTTAAAGTTATGGCACAAGAAAGAGGTCATGCGGTTCTTCGTTTGCCTCCACACTACTGCGACTTAAACCCAATAGAAATGGTGTGGGCACAAGTCAAACATCATATTAAAATGAATAACAAGACTTTTAAAGATAAAGACATGGAGGAAGTAATCAAATTTGGTTACGACAAAGTGACGATTGAAAGTTGGCAACATTATATATGTCATGTAAAGATCGTTGAAAGTAAGATGTGGGTAGCTGATAACCTTCAAGATGATATTGCAGAGTTTATAATCAACGTTACAGAATCATCATCCGAAGACCTAGAAATCGATTCGAGCGATTGAACTGTACTGAAAAAGTTTACTGAAATACGAGGTGTGGCTATTAAATCAAAATTAAATGTTTTACAGCGTGTCTGGTTATTTAATAGTCACACTTCCTATATTATATTACAATGGAAATAAATGATGCAGCTATACTCAAAGTTTAATAAAATTGTTATTTTGTTTATATACTACAAACTGTTTCCGTAGGCGCAGGATAAATTTCTCATGCTGTTGCTTATAGAGCTTTCACAATCCCGTGTACAGGGGAGGGTGGAGACACTTTGGACAGTGGAGGACTCCGGACATGGTCAAATTTCGCGTTCTTTTCATAGGAAACCTACTAACTCTCGTCAGTATGTTCTAGAGATCGCTTGGGTGTGGTACGTATCTTTTCAACAAGTAAAGTTAACAGTTCCCTGTGATATTTAAAGGAAAAGAAATTGCGCTATCCGAATTTAATATTTTCCAGATAATTCGTGAGTAAATTTTTAAATGTATACTGATGAATTTGTTTAACTTGCTACATCATTAAGCCATAAGGCATTGATAATTGAGGTTATGTACCTATGAAGTGAAAATATTAGGTACTTGCTTAAAAATATTGACATATTGGACAGTCCAATGTCTCCCCACGACTTATAGTAGCATATTAATGTCTGTAAATAAAATTCAGTAGGTAAGTAGTTATTCTGTTATTTTTAGTTAAATAATGCCCAGATCCTATAAAAAAAGTACCGCCCGGGAATTCTGCCCAGAAAACATGAAATGAGCTGCAATAGATGCAATGGAAAATAATATGTCTTATCGAGACAGTGCTGAAAGAAATGGCGTTAAAAAATCTAGCCTCTACAATTATGTCAAAGCAGCGCTAGAAAAGGGATTGAATAACATACAGTTTTCACCAAACTTTAGGAAGTCTCAAATATTTAGTAGCCAAATGGAAAATGCCTTGGAATATTACATATTAAAATGTTCATCTGTGTTTTATGGATTAACACCAAATGCTTGGCATATGAATATGCGTTACAGAATTCAGTGAATATGCCCGATGCATGGAAGAAAAATAAGTTAGCTGGCAAAGGTTGGTTCTGGGCGGCATCCCAAACTTTCAGTAAGAAAGTCAGAGGCCACCAGTTTGGCAAGAATGACCAGTTTTAATCCCACCAACGTAAGCATATTTCAGAAAAAACTGGTGAAGTCATTGGTCGATATTCATTTGAACCCCGACAAATTTTTAACTTGGACGAGGTAATATTCTGCGATGTCTTAAATTAATATGTTAATGAACGTATTGCATTTGTTTTTAGACGGGCGTCACAACCGTACAAAAAGTTCCAAAAATAGTAGGCAAAAATGGGGAACATCAAATTGGCCGGGCAACATCTCATGAGAGAGGAGAACTTGTAACTCAAGTGGGCATAATTTGTGCTGCAAGATCTGCATTACGGCCAATATGGATCTTTCCCAGGCACCGATTTGACGAAAAAAAGATGATGCATAGTGTTTCAGATTGTGGGTGCCTCGGATTAGTACATCCAAGTGGTTGGATGACCTCAGAGAATTTTTAGAGGCATTAAAACATGTTGCAAAACATACAAAATGTTCGCCCTACAGTAAAATCCTATTAATCATGGATAATCATGGTTCTCATTTATCAGTAGCTGCAATAGAATTGTGTTAACGCTACCATCTCATACCTGAAACAAACTTCAACCGCTTGACAGAACGGTGTTTGGTCCGTTTAAAGCCTTGTTCAATCAAGGCGTAACTTCTTGGTTACTTACGCATCCTGGACAAACAGCATCAATATACGATTAGCCTGTCATTTTCCTACAGGCTTGGGATAGGCAACACCTACAAACATCAAAGCAGGATTTAGGTGCACAGGTATTGCGCTATTTGACAAATCTATTTTCAAGGAGGAAGACTTTTTGTCGTGTTATGTGTCTGATAGATCTTGTGAGCCTAGTGAAAATTTGGAAGCGAATGAAGCATCTACATCAAAAATTAATGATTCAAGCAATAAACTGGAATTGGACTTGCGAGCAACTTCTGGCAACTAACCATTTGTATCCCCTGAAATCATCCGCGCATTCCCGAAAGCCCCAGCAAGGAAAAGTATTCGTGCACCAAAAAAGAACGGAAAATCAGGATAGCAACTGACACGCCAGAAAAAATAGAACTTGAAGAAAGACGTGCTAAGAAGAAACCGAAAAAGGAGAAGATAACATTTGTAAAACACAAGATAGGCCAAGTTATTAGTCCGTTTGGTTGACACTAATAAATAGTTTTAAGAGTTTTCATGTTCATTAAAATTATATGTTTTCCTTTTTATTATAAAAATACTAAAATAAATCACAGAGTTTTAATTCTAATGGTTTTATTCATTATAATAATAATATAAACATTGTCCATAGTCTCCCCATGGCTTGTCCCATGTCTCCCTTCAGAAGGGAAGAGTTTGGACAATTGCAAAGGCTAATATTAATTGAGTTTTTGAGAAAACCATACTTATTAGGATTACTTTAGAATTGTTTTTACCTTACCGAAAGTCGTAGCTAACAATCGTATATATCACTTCTTCAAAAATTACTAACAGCTAGATAAATCAATTAATATAAAAATTGTCCGCACCCTCCCCTAAGCTAACCCATATTGCTATGTAATGTACACCTACATTACATACTACTTCACTTTTCTAAAAAATACAGTTTAAAGATTCGATTTGTATAAATTAAGGGTAGTCTTTTTCGGTATATTCATAAGTACATTGCAGATTTATCTAAATTTGTATTGCATTGCAAACATTTTTATTAATTTTGAGATTAGAAATTGTGTCTCTAGTACCGTAGATATAGTATTATTATAACCGTAATACGGTATTATAGTTGCAGTACCTAATCTATTGGCATAATAAGTTTGGCAATCCTGCACTGTTTTTCCATAAGCCCCATACTGAATTTGGAGGTTTGGACGCGCTATAGTAATATATGGAAACGTTCGCCAGCAGCCAAGTTATTTTCGTTCCCTATGTGTCAGCTGCCGACATTTAACCTAAAAATTAATTTGGGACAATAAGCATTAGTGATAAATTTTCTTCCTAGAAAGAACTTGAAAAAGCAAACGCTTCAAAAGGATACGGTAGTACAGTAATTGATCTTAAAACATAAAGAAAATCAATTCTAATTAACAAACGAAATTTCGTTCGTTACTAAAATTGCTTTTTCTGTATGTGTGTCTGTGGACATTTCCGTAGTCACTCCCGAAGTTGCTCAAATTTATTTCGAAATACCTTGGGTATTTTCATTCTATACTGGCTTCTAATTATCTCAATTTTTTATGGTTTTTATGTCATCCTTTATTAAGTGAAACACTTCGGGCCGAGTGAAGCTGATGCGGGTTTCCAGCGCAGGCGCTGGTGCTGATAGCTAAATAGAATACCTGTGACTACAACGGAGTCGAGTCCTTAATGCTGTACTATGTCGTAACCCAGACGTACCCTATCATGAAACGTGTAATTTGAACTTGTTCGCATTAATGCAAATTCAAGAGACAAAACAATAGCTAAAGGATGCATCTTAATTTGACTGATAAGATGCTATTATTAATTGCTTAAATTGATGTCACTGAGAATGATGCTACTTCGGCTAATGTTAGGCTTACTCCAATTAACAGCTTAAATCTCCCTTACTGGCCGTGATTAAATAATCAGAGTTGATTTACAAATCTGATCTAGAACTCGCAAAATTCTAACCTGATTAAAAAAAAACAGTGATCGTCTAGGGGGCAAATAACCTACGTTGTGTAATGTGCATGAGATAGGGTCGGATAAGGCTAATTTGTTGCATAAGGTGGCAAGGTAATCAAATGAAACAAAACTACAATTGAGATGAACGAGTTGCGCTACCTGGTGATTCGCTCGTCATCCTATTTACATAGGGAGAAAAAGAATCACCAAGAAAACTCCCTTTATTCCAATAATAATCACACAAGAAAAAAAAACAAAGATCAGATAACACAAGTAAATCGCAATCAAAGGATTAAATAGGTATCAACACTACTCTATCGGTATTAAAGGCGTACAAAATCTATAACATTGCCTAAAACGAAGTTTAGTCACAAATAAACATAAAATCAGGTTTACAAATGGTATTCAAATTAAAGCAACATAAACAGGTAATAAATAACAAACAGGGGATCCCTTTTGGAACCAATTCCTGTCTGCTTTTAGGTAAATAATTACATATAAAGCATTATACAGGGTGTGGGACAACCGGACATAAACATAACACAAAAAAACAAAGGACTACATTAAATCAAGTTAAAAGGGCGTACCTTACAAAATTTAAATATCACCAAAATAAAATGCAAAGCAATTTCAATAACTACACATAAATGCAATAAACATAAACAGTGTGATCGTATCCACAATAAGATCGTCAATCAATCACAAAAAAAAAGGGAAGAGTGTCATCCCGACCATGTGGCCCTTTTGTTTAACCAATCATGGCGGTTTTTAACACCCAAATACATTAAGCACTCTAGTAATACATATTACAAATTCAACCTACATGAAAAATAACAACAGAAAATTAAACAGGTTACAGATTATTTAAGTAGATACAAATGAAAAAGGGCAAGTAACGTTACGCATACAAATTTGTGGATACGAGCACAACAAATGATGCACATGGACAGTAACGATAAATGATATAGTTGATTACACAGAAAAACCATTCGTGGCCAAACACATTAAATGCGCAGTTAAGACAAAGTATAACATCTGAAACATAGTCCTGCAACACTGATTCACCTACATGATTAGTAGGTATTATTACAAATGCAAGATAATAAAACGGGCGATCCCTGCTCTCAATTTTTCTTAGGCATAAAACAAAACACCAAAATATAGACATATAGGCATATAACGGTAACAAGAGAGACGTTTGTATAGATATATAGATCATTTGGATCAGCTTTCTGATTTTATACCTATGATCGTTTGTGTTTTTATCACTATAAATACAGGTTAGAATTGTCAATCCACAATATAGAACACATAAAAAAAGAGAGCGAGCTTCTCTGTGTCTGCATAATTTCAATGACAACAACAGCTTTGCAAGTCAGTGGTTCAGTTTGATTTTAATAATTTAAATGAGTAGGTAGAATGACCTTTTCTGTGTAATTTCACAACCAGGAAAATCTGTTCTTTTACTTACATTATCAATGTAGGTTATCGATGTCAAATCTTACTCACGCACGCTTTGGAAATTCTAATCAAACTCCCCTATTCTAAGCACAACAACCGTTTTTATTCCTTCCTCACCCCCATATTTTACATGTCAAATAACAAAAGCAATAAAACTATTTCGTGTGAACGCTTTTGACTTTAATAATGAAAAGAAACATTAGTTCTAATTAACATGTGCAATCAACCGTAGAAATCCTGTATTTAAAATATCACATTTCAATCCATGAACAACTTATGCTTTGACCGCGGTGTAATTTTTTTGTATAATACTGACATTTTTATTTTCAAAACGTTGGAGTAAGCCTAAAATTAGCCGGAGTAGCATTATTCTCAGTGACATCAATTTAAGCAATTAATAATAGCATCTTATCAGTCAAATTAAGATGCATCCTTTAGCTATTGTTTTGTCTCTTGAAATTGCATTAATGCGAACAAGTTCAATTTACACGTTTCATGATAGGGTACGTCTGGATTACGACAGAGTGGTGCCGTGACCAGGATACGGTTTTTGTTGCATTTAGCGGCGTGGTTGATTCCTTTTTCATTTTTAATCACCGCAAATTCTCATTTTAATTAATTAAAAGAAAAGAAAAGGATGGAAAAAAAAGGAAGGCTGAATTGTCGACATTGGAATAAATCAATGTAGTTTTTGCTTTTGAGCCAGTAATATTTTGTTGAAAAGCACTTATGGAGGTCCGCATACAAGTAAAACAAATAAATAAAAATTTTTTTTTTTTGCAGCTAATCTAGAAGGCGTGACTTCTTGATTATTAAAGCACGATATTTGATTGAGGATAGTCCTATTGTCCAATAGGCTTTAGTACTAAATTTTAGCGTATTACACCACCATATTATTGGTGTCAAGTCTTGCTGTTGACAATCGATACTGGTTATGTAACATATTTTGGGAAGGGTGAATGTTTATTTATGGTAATCCGCAAAGACCTCATAGGTACAAGTGCCAAACGCCGCCTATTGTGTGTCAAGGAGAGCCGAAGTATGTACTCGTTGGGATATAATATATAAATACTAACCATGTGTATATAAGGCCGAACTGCTTTACCTTCCAGTTTGCTAATTGTCGTTACAGCTCGTGGTTATGTAACACATTTTGGGGGAGGGTGAATGCGTATTTATGGTCAACCGCAAAGACCTCATAGGTACAAGTGCCTAACGCCGCCTATTGTGTGTCAAGGGACGCCAAAATATGTTATCGTTGATATATAATATGTACATACTGTTTTTTATGTACTACTGAAAGGTGAACCGCTAAGACCTCATAGGTACAAGTGCATTATGCCGCCTATTGTGTGTCAAGGAACGCCAAGCTATACTATCGTTGATATATAATATGTAAACACTATTTTTTTTTGTACGGCTGAAGAGTGAACCGTTAAGACCTCATAGGTACAAGTGCCTAACGCCGTCTATTGTGTGTCAAGGGACGCCAAAATATGTTATCGTTGATATATAATATGTAAATACTATTTTTTATGTACTGCTGAAAGGTGAACCGCTAAGACCTCATAGGCACAAGTGCATTATGCCGCCTATTGTGTGTCAAGGAACGCCAAGCTATACTATCGTTGATATATAATATGTAAACACTTTTTTTTTGTACGGCTGAAGGGTGAACCGCTAAGACCTCATAGGTACAAGTGCATTATGCCTCCTATTGTGTGTCAAGGAACGCCAAGCTATACTATCGTTGATATATAATATGTAAATACAATTTGTATGTACGGCTGAAATGTGTTACCTTCCACTTTGCTAATTGTAGGTACCTGTCGCTTAAGATGTTGTGGTGTCATACCTATTATTTGTATTGGCAGATAACTATGTTTTTGTTTGTTTTGATCATTCAGAGGTCAGCAACCTTCGAAGATTTTATTTATTATTACATTTTTAATTTTTTTTTGACCCAATAAAAAGTATGAATTGTTAAACATAGAACCGACAGTTCTGATTTAAGGGAATTGGTAGGGTTGTCACTGAGCAATAAATTATTAGTAGTTGATCGCCTCCTTTTTGCTCAAATTTGCAATGGTACTATTTTAATAAGCAGTAATACCTGTCGAACGACGGGTTAGTTACAAGGGCAACTCTTTGCTTTCAGGGTAATACTATTAAGGACGGTTTAAAGGGGCGTACCTGTAACTAATAATACTAATTTTTGTTTGTTTATGAGAATAATTATGGACCAAGCGGAAGCTCTTGGAGTGGAGATGGACAGCACCCGTCAAGATGCCCATGATGGACATAACCAGATGGCAGGATCCGGAGATGGCAGCCAGAAGGACGCCGAAATGGAGGGTCTCAAGGAGGTTGTACGAAATCAGGGAAGATTGCTGGAAACACTCCTCGAACAGAGCGCGATGATGCAAAGGACCATCGAAAAGCTTGTTGCGACACCCGGAACCGGAAGTCCAAATGGTGCACAGGGTTCGGGCCTATCCGCGCACAAAGGACCATCATCGGATCTTTATGAAGGTCAGTCACTTAGTGTTAACTATAATAATGAATTAGGGATAAATTAAAATTAACGGAATGTACGCGTCAAAATGAAATAGCATTTGTCAGAAATTAAGGAACCATTAACCAGTAAACCACAGTATTCGTTTTCGTTTCTGTGCAACAAACCCTCAGACGGAAAAAATCAAAGATAAATAAACCCACAAGCAGATATTTGGCAACAATGTTGAATCTACATGCAGTATCACTTAGACTAGATTATAAGGGTCATACGATATGTCAAAATTAGTCGAACTTATGATTACGCAATTATAAATGTATATACTTCATACGAACCTTACGTTTCGCAATCCAGGATACACGTTAAGAAAGTGCGATTCATAAACATTTCTAAGTCGGAATATTTACAATTCATAGTAATTATTCTTCTGATATGTATGAGAGTACGAAATGTTGCCTAATAAAAAATTAAAGAGACAAAAATTGGCGTATGAGGCGAGGGAAGCGAGAGAGACCAGAGAAACGGGAGAAACGAGAGAGATGAGAGCGCCGAGAGGGACTAGAGAGACCAGAGAGGCCGAACAGACGTGAAAGACAAGATAGTCGAGAGGGACTAGAGAGACGAGAGAAGTGGGAGAAACGAGGGAGAGGTGAGAGACGAGAGAAACGAGAGAGATGAGCACGATCAACTTCTATTACAGAAAACATTCGCTAGTTTAAAAATACACAACAAGATGGCGTCACAAACAAACAAATATGCCTTTAAAAATAAATGTAATCTAATTAGTGTAGGTCATGCGCAAAGAACGTAAACATTATATTTCCATTTTCAAGGACAGTACAGCTTTCACGTAATCAGCTAGTTAGGGGTTTTCCCAACACATTAGACGTACTTGTATAGTGAAAGGTTGTTATTGTGGTTACATAACTGGGAAATCCAGAAAATAATTACTTTGTATTAATGATTTCGGGAAGCCGTTAAGTACTTTATATTATTCATTTATAAACAAAACGCGTAAAGTGAATGTGTTGTGACTGTAAGCAACAAAAACCAGCTGTTTACCCTATCAATGTGCTCTTTCTATACGATTATCGACAACAACCCTGGTAAGTGATCGTTTCTTATTTTAACCCTTACCCCTTATTTTATTTACTTTATTTAACTGCTAGAAGCCTGATTACAGGTATTTTTATCACTGTATGCAAAACTCGACAATAGTGTGCACGCTAATTTGAACGATATGATTGTTATTATAGTTGTCTAATGATAATGATGAGCGTTGGGTAAAATAAAACTCAGAGTCCTATAGTTGCGCTACGAAATGAAATCGGTGTTAGTTTCAAATCACATGTGTATTATCAAAATTGGAAGTGAACGTCAGATTGTTTATTTCCCCCCGGGAATTTGCCCATTTTCAAAAACGAAACAGTGCGTTCAAGTTTGTTTATAAATCTAGAGCCCTTTTTGCCAGACGTATTTCCAATAAGATAATAATACAGTGATCTGATTTCGAGTTTGGTTATATGTGTTATTGTATAGGAATTTTTACTAATTTAACTGTAAAACGTATTTTTATCACTTTAAGAAAAACATGGCAATAGTGTTACACGCTAATTTGATGTTCGTATATTGACAGCAATGTCGTAGGCTATCTCATAAGATGTTAAATCAATTTGGTATTTTTGAATTGTGGTTGATTTTAGCAAGCTGTAAGTTAAACCAAACCAGTATTTTTGAATTGTAAGCTGGTTTTCCCAAGCTCTAAGTTATGATTTGGTTGATTGAGATTGAATTGATTGATGGTCGACTGTTTTCCCACACCGGTGCCCTCACGTTTAGGGAGAGTACCAGCTCTGAGTGTCGGTTAGCCTTACTTACAAAGTAAGCGGTCGCTCATAGGAGCTAGGTATATACCTGAAGGTTATGAAGAATTGTTAGCTCAGCTTATTGTTTGATTTGCTTGAGATTGATTGATTTGACTGATTTGGTTAATTGCTTTGATTGATTGAGATTGGTTTGGTTTGATCGACAGTGATTTGCTTGAGATTGATTTGCTTAATTAATTTGATCGAAGCTGATTGATTTGGTTTGATATGCTTCGGCTGCTTTTATTGGTCGATAGATTGATTTGATTCTTTTGTGTCTTTTGACAAGGGGTGAAAGCTCGAGAACAAGTTCCGGCGTCCTATACATGTCTTATGAGATAGTATGAAGGCCAAGTTAGATACTTAGGGGGTTTTCCCCCTGACGGTATAGATGTAATTGAATAGTGAAAGTTTGTTATTGTTTTATCAAAATTGGAAATGAAGGTCAACCTGCCTGTCTTTACATAGGTAGCTAATTAGTGGGTTTTTCCCAGGCACGACAGAGTTAATTGAAAGTGGGGCGAAGGCCCGAGAGCAAGTTCCGTCAGAATGAAAAAAATGGCATATGACTTTGACTCATAAGCCGCCAAGGGGACCACGACAGGAGTCGAAGGCCACAGAAGAGTGAAGACCCGAGAGCAAGTTCCGACGTCCTATACCTGACTTACGAGATAGTGTGAGGGCCACCATACCATTTCAAATTTCCCGAGAAAGAGCCCGAAAGCCGTAACCCAAGTTCCTATACCTGACTTGCGAGATAGTATGAGGGCCCCTATACCATTTTAAATGACCGAGGGCTTTGATGACTCATAATTAAAATAATTAGACTTTGACCCAACCCTCTCCTTCCCCCCACACAGCACCCTCGCCCCAGCAATTTTATTATAACTCATAATTCAAAACAAAATGATAGCGGAATTTAATTATGACTCATGATTAAAATCAAAATGGCTGAGGGCTTTGAACATGACTTATAATTAAAATCATTGTACTTTGATCTCCCCACGTCTTCCCCGCACGACTACCCCCTCAGAAATTTAATTATGACTCATAATTAATAACAAAATTGCCGCGGAATTTGATTATGACGTCCTAATCAAAATAATTGGACTTCGACTCAATCCTCTCCTTCCCCGCGTTTTCCTATCCTTCAGGGATTGAACTGCCAAAAAGGCCAAAATGACTCTAATTAGGGTGGAAATTCC
>JARFJB010001931.1:285000-655000 GCA_036346205.1 Vesta saturnalis
GAAATTTTCTAATATAAAGTAGGTATCCTTTTAATAAGAATTTTAATAAATAAATGACAAGTTGTAACATCATAAGAAGATAGAAAGAAATTATGATGGTCACCACAGGGTGCCAAGGAAGCGACTTTATACCGGGGGTGGCGCCTGTATATTAGCACCATTTCATCGTGATCTCTTCATTTGTCACGACGTCATCATTAGACGTCTGCAATATTAAAGGTAAGTTATTTTGCATGCTTTTCCATTATTTACGTGTACCTACGTCAAGAAGTGGATTATGTGATCAATTAAGACAATTATTACGATATAAAATTACGCTTTTCTCAGTTTTTATGATGATAAATATTTTAAATGTAGGTTTAAAATTATTTAAAAGTAATTGCTAAGAATTTAAAAAAAAAGTGTTTCCGCCCGGGATCGAACCGGGGACCTTGTGCGTGTGAAGCACACGTGATAACCACTACACTACGGAAACTTGTTTAATGTATGTTTTACATAATATATATAGAGTCAACAAGATTATTTTTCACAAAAAAATTTATATGTAATTGTTTAAGATTCATTTTTATTACAAAACGAGATCAACGAGAAATTAAGAAAAAACTTACATAATTAACTTTGTATTTAGTTACTAATACACGGTAGAAACTAATAATATTGTCAAGAGCTCTATCTTTTCATTTAAATTTTAAATTCTTTACAAATTTTGCCACATTCACGAAAACGTTAGTTCTTTTTCATGCTTTACTTTGTTTTTACTGAAAAGGCAAAGAAGGCCGTCTTAGTGCCTCATAAAAGTATGGTGTCAAGCTATAAAAATATGAATTTAAAAAACTGTAACAGTAGTATTTCACGTAAGTGAAGTTGGCTTGGGATTTGGATTTGTTTTTCCCATTGAACTTGATACAAGAGTTCAGTGGTTTTTCTTCTAGCTCGTTTTTTTACAGTGATAGATTGTGTGCGGTTTTGTTTATTCGAGAGAAATCAATATGTATATCTAGAAAAGTGGAAAGACACACACTGTAATTTTTCGGTATGTTGTGTTCATTTACCTACATATTCTATCATTATCTGAAATAAAAATACGCAAATTTAGGATGAAAAAAACCCACGTATGATTTTACAAATTTGCGAAACAAAGTTTTTCGCACGTTTCAGTTTTTTTTTTTTTTTGAAGAAATGGTAACGTATGCATGTTAGCAATGTCTTCTGCAATTTTAAAATATGATGAATTATCTTTACCAAATGTTTTCATGCGAAATTCAATTTTATCCAAGTGTTCTTTGGTCCATTCTAAAAAAACGAAATCTAGACGAAAAACGTAGGTATCTGAATCCAAAGCTTCACACGTTAGTATTTCAGGCAATATTAAAATGTTATAGTTTTCCATTTTGGTGATTTTATTCTTGGAAATTGTTTGAGAAAATTCTTTTAACAAGAACATCAGCATAAATTATTAGTACGCTAGTAGAAAATGAGTCTACTAATATGTTGTTCATCATAAAGTTATAGTATATATATATATATATATATATATATATATATATATATATATATATATATATATATATATATATATATATATGTAAATGTAATATTTTTGTCACCTCATCCATCAGTTGGTAGGTACATAAATGCGGCTTATCTAACAAAATCAAAAGGAACTTTTATGACCGCAGTTGTAATTACACCAATAAAATCTAGGTGTAAAGAAATCGTGGTACTTAAGGTACTGTTTTATTAAATTTCATTACAAAAACTCACGTAAACAACAATTTAATATACATTTGCTATCCAGAATGTAAGTAACGGAAGGGTCAAGAAAGTAGTTGGTTGTAGGTTTGGATATTTTTACTTATAAGGTACTATTTATTATAAATTTACACACTCAGCATTTATTAGTAGACACCCTTTTGTGGTAATATGTATTTTAATAACAGACCATTATTTACCCATTCACAATCTAGATCTAAAAATACTAATCGGTACTTATGATGATTATATAATGTAGAAATAGGTAAACATTAAACATCAACCTTAAAGTAATTTACCTACTTAACGTTAAGGAGGGTAAGTAAGAAATTTTTGAAATTTGCTATATTGACAATGTACAGAGGACATCTGTACACCATGCATGTGGTAGGTAGTCGGTCCGCCTTATTTCGACGCGGCCACCTCGACACCGCCGCTTCGACGCGAGATCGTTTTGATTCGACACCATCTGACGCCAGAATATAAATCGGGCCGTCTTATTTCGACGCGGTCACATCGACGCTACTGTTTCGACACCACTATTTCGACACGAACTTATCTTTCCCATCAGAATCACATATACGACTATTATTATAATTAATAGATTAAGCGGTATCTGTTTTGGGTGGGATGTTTTCCAAAATGGTACTAGTAATAATAATTTCACTATGGGCGGGTCCAAAAAAACCTGTGCTCAATTTTTATTAAACAAAATGTTAAAAAAACATGAAAAATTTTGCTTTTTTTATTCTTTGAACTAGAATCTCTTAATAGCTATTCATTTCAGAGTAAAGTTGCAAAGGAAACAAAATTTCGTAATTTCATGTTAAAAAAGAGACCTATAATTTAAAATCGAAAAATACATTCTTAGTATTGCAAAAATAGCAAAAAACAATGAAAATTTCCTTTTCGAATACTCATATAAAAGGTAGGGCCTTCATACTTGGCAAAAAAAAACTTCATGGCATGGTACATCACCACACCATATTTGATCGGTCTGATAGTTTTTGAACAATAATTTTGCAATCTATATTTTGGAAAAAAAATTAGAATTCTTCAAAAATAAACAGAGCCAGAAATGTCTTTTGAAAAATTAAAATCCATTAATTAGGGGAGCCGTAGCAATTTTTTTAACATTTGTGTAAATTTTGGGCTTATAAACAATTAGAATAACTTTGCGAATTATAAATTTTTGTTATATTTAACACGTAGACTGCCACATCAAACAAAAAAAAGATGTACAGTGGGGCCACATATATTTTTTAGATTGTTTGTGTTTAATATTATGAAAAATCATCATATAAAATAAATAAAGAAAAATATACAGTTTTTATATGTGTTTTATTACTGCGAGTTATATGTAACTCGCGCGGCGCTGAATCACCTGGAGCCGCATGGATTGTATGCAACTCACGGTCTAAACAAGTTGAAACTGGTTTTTGATTGCGCTCTGTGATATGTTGGAGGTGCAATAAGAAGCACTTGTTTGCCTGTCGTGATCCTAAAAGGTAGTGTCTTTCTATAGAAGATATAAAAATGAGTTCTTACGAAGCAGAAATGAAAAAACTGCAAACCCTTATGGATAACGTTGATATGAGTGATGAAGACGTAGCTGATCCCTTTGCAGGTGATTCCGAAGATGAATCTGTGGCAAGTGACAGTGAATCGACGAAGACATTATTCCGAGAAAAATTTGTAAAATACAAAATTTATCCACGAAACAAATTGATCGTACAAATTTAGTTAGTGAAGCAATTGAGGCAGTTGTAGCAGATTACGACAATAGTACAGATGACGAACTTGAAGATACAGTAGCTTCTGATGCCGCTGATCTCACCTGGAATGATGTGACAGGTATACATCTCAAAGATTTTCCTTACAGTCCTGCAAATGCAGGTGTATCGGGTGAAACAATTGGCGAATTACTAGAAAAATCGTCCTACGATTTTTTTAAATGTTTCATAACACCTGATATTATCAATCATATGGTATTAGAAACAAATCGATACGCTTCCCAAAAAATACGTAAAGAAGTATCTTCCGGTAAATCACGGCTTGCGCAATGGAAGGACATGGATGGAAATGGAAAAGTTTTTAGGAATATTACTGTGGATGGGCCTAAACAAGATGCCAAAACTTTCTGATTACTGGTCGAAAAATCCTCTATACACAAATTCTGTAAAAAATGTCAGGTCTAGAAATAGATTTGAAATATTACTACGGATGTGGCATTTTTCCGATAATGAGGCTTGTCCTCCCAATGATCGTTTGTTCAAAATTCAGCCGCTTGTTGATTTATTGCTTGAAAGGTTTCAACATTGCTATGTGCCTGAGAAGGAAGTATGTATTATCGAATCCATCGTTCCTTTTCGAGGGCGTTTAGCATTCAAGCAATACATAAAAACAAGCGCCACAAGTTTGGCATCAAACTATTCAAGTTATGTGTCAAAGATGGATACACGTACAATATCAAAATTTATTGTGGTAAAGAAGCTGTTCTGGGAACGCCAGTTTCATCTTCTGTAGTAATGTCGTTGATGGAAAACTTGCTAGACTGTGGAAGAATTTTATTCACTGATAATTACTACACAAGTCTGCACCTGGCTCATACACATCTCGATAGATCAACTCACCTCGTTGGAACCCTCAGAACCAACAGTAAATTGAATCCGCAAAAAGTTGTGTGTGCCAAATTGACCAAAGGACAACAAATTGCACAAGAGAGTAACACAGGAGTCGTAGTGCTCAAGTGGACAGATAAGAGGGATGTATTAGTATTGAGCACAATTCATACAGATAATCGTAAACAGGTGCAAAGTGGAAATGAAAAAGCAGAGATTATAGTTGACTATAACAACTCAAAAGCTTTAATTGATCTTTCGGATCAAATGAAATCATATACAACTGCACTACGACGAGGAATTAAATGGTTTCGGAAATTGGCGGTAGAACTAATTACTGGATCGGCTCTGGTAAATGCGCATATTCTGCACAAAAACATAACTGGCAGAAAAATAAGCATAACTAGATTCCAAGAAGAAATAAGCCTAAAACTACTCAATTTTCAAGAAGCCGCCGGTGAAAATGCTGAAGCAAATTCTACTCACAAAACACCTCAGTGCGGTTTACAACACATGGTTACGCGTCGAAGATGTGTTGTGTGTTACGAAAATTTAAAAAATCTACACGGACGTCAGTATGCAATCGCAAAATGCAAGCAAAGTGCTTATAAATGCTTGAAATGTGATTCATATTTCTGCGTGGAATGTTTTTTTGATAAGCATGTATCCAATGCCAAAAGAGCATAATTTTTTTGTCTTTATATTTTTGCGCTGTAGGTAAACCTTATAATCTGTTTATTTTATATGTTCCTTGAATAAACGTTTGTGTTTTTTATGAATTAAACTTATTTGTAATAATATTGCCACGTAATGAATTAGTGTTGGACGACCCAGTAAGTAAACACGGATGGTAAACAAGTTTAATTCAGTCAAATTTTTAAATAATTATAATTTTGGAAAGAAGAAACAAAAATATGTGCTAAATGCATCGAATTGTTTCTGGCGCCGCATATTTTCAGTTGCCTATGTATTAACATTGAAGTGCGAGTTATGCACGATTCACATGGCTTCAAAGACCAAATTTAATATGGAGTTATATGCAACTCGCGCGGCGCCAGGAACCAAAGGCTGCCCGAGTTGTATTTAACTCGCACGGCAGTTAGTGTGTTAAACTTATATTGAAGGTATTCGGAATTATTTGTTTAAAAGTTCCAAAATTGAAAAATTTAAAAAAATTAGTAAAATAGGCTTAAATATCAGTGTATAATGTTATATAAGATATAAAAATAAATACAAATTAAGAATATTTTTTATTTTATTTATTTTTTAAGCGCTGTATGTTTTATGTTAATACCATACCATACCTATTTTTATATTTTAAGAAGCGTCTTTCTGAATACTTTCAATATAAGTTTAAATATAAACAAAATTTATATTTCGCAGTTATTCTAATTATTTAGAAGCCCAAAATTTACACAAATGTTAAAAAAATTGCCACGTTTCTCCTAATTAATGGATTTCAATTTTTCAAAAGACATTTGAGAGTTTGAGTGCTCTTTATTATGTCATTAAATTTTCAAGTACCTAGAGGTCTTAGTTTAGGCTATTTTTTTTCAAAATATAGATTGCCAAATTATTGTTCAAAAACTATCAGACCGATTTTAGTGAAATTTGGTGTGGTGATTTATCAAACCTGTTATATGAGTGTGCAAAAAAAAAATTTCCAAGATACATTTTTTCATTGTTTTTTGCTATTTTTGCATTACGAAGAATGTATTCTTCGATTTTAAAATAGCTGCTTCTTCTGTAAAATTTAATTACGAAATTTTTTTTTCCTTTGCAACTTTTCTCTGAAATAAATAGCTTTTGAGTTCAAAGAAAAAAAAGCAAAATTTTTCATGTTTCTTTAACATTTTGTTTAATAAAAAAATGAGCACATACTTTTGGACCCGCGCATAGTAAAATTATTATTACTAGTACCATTTTGGAGCCATTAAAGTAAAAAAATTCGATATGGAAAACATCCAAATATGGACATTTTAAAACATACCGTCTGATCTACAATTCCATTTCACATTTTTGTAAATAAGTCGTAATTAAAATGAAAAAAAAAACACTTGTGTTATATCAATTTAATCATAAATGCCAACAGTTGAGAAATTATTTGCATTATTTTCCTGTTTACAAAATGACTTAAAAGTAAAAAAAATGTATAAAAACCTTAATCCATAAGCAAATCGTGTGCTATTCCTCTTAGGTATTCTGTGATTTCGCGATTTTCGTAGTCTTGAGCTAATGCCAAAGTACGTCGATCTGCCAGCGCATACCTACAATGTTTTCTTGGTGCATCATCACCGCGAACAAAGCGCTCATAAATTTGGTCAATAGATTGCAAGCGTCTAAGTGCCGCTTCAGCATAATTATTTGTGCGTGATTCATTATTTAAGGTTCTCGTATAACAGGACCAAATTCTAGAAGCGAATAGAGGTCGATGTCGGCGATTGTTACGCTGCATTCTACCAATATACGTGTCCTCAAAATAGTCCAAAATTGGTTCCAATTCATTCGGCAATGAATTATTTAACGCTTGCAATCCGTTTTCCAGGTCATTAATTGGGACAAACGCAAGAGCAGCAATCATGCGGGCATGAAGTGCAAAATCTGCATTATCATTGTACCGTCCTGTATCAATTTTCTCTTTAAATTCTTCACTAAGTGGAATAAACGCCCATTCAACTCCGTATGAGGAAAATTAGATTTGAAAGCATTAATTACAGCCGGTTCAAAATCCAGAGATATCTGAGACGGTTGGAAATTTGGCCAAGTGTTACAAATTAAATGTATCATGCGCGTGTACGTCTCTTCTGTTTTATTTGGCAACCACCACGTTCTGCCACTATAACAAAGATCTGAAAAAACAATTTACACAACTCAAAAATTCATGTAGATATGTATTAATCAAATTTATGTTTTGAATTTATCGTATGAATAAAAAAACCTAATATGTATTTAATTTTAATTTTACGTATCATCGAATAATAAAATTAAAGCATAATGAACTTTTAACGTGTCATTCTTTATAAGAATAACTGAAGGATACTCACCTGTCGAAGTAAGTTGGCGGTAAGTCGAAAAGTCCCATCAACGTAAATTTTTCTTACGTGCATAATCCACGTTTGAACACTGGCTTTACCAAAAATGATAATTCTCATGTCGTCACCAAATCCAGAATCAGCAAGTAAAAAATTGTCTTCTCCATAATTCTTGTAATTGTCAGGTATTAGATCTAGAGGTTGTGCTGGTGCTGCATTAACCAACTTTCGGGAACGTTGAACTGTTTGTCGCACAGAATTTTGACTTGGAAAACTACCCATAGCTCCATTCGACATGGTTTGAGTGCGGATTTGATTTGGAATTTCTAGAGTTTCGATAGCTCTCCGTTTAATTGCGTTAATTGTATGCACCACTTCGACCCGCGCAGCATCACTACCATGACAATACGTACTGACAATCCGAACAAACTCGTCACTTACAGCGTCTGTATAAATACGACGAAATTTAGTTCAACATCACACCGCCATGATTTTTTCGTACCATTAGCAACTAACTTATCGAAACAATACAGGTATCCATTGTGTTCATATTTTTCCCTGTTGCGAATTGAACGTATCTTTGTGAAGGCAATTTAATTAATTGTAAGGCACGCGAAAAACTACTAAATGCAAATTCAAAACCTGCATATTTCTGCAAAATTATCATCCCCCCTTTCATATATTTGAATTGTGTGTTATTAGAAACACCAAAGAATTTTAATTCATTTGTAAGTAATTGTTTCTTAAGTCTCATTATATTATTATTTAGCAAAAAGCATTGTTTGCTTTATCTGTGTTTAATAGTAACGGAAATCTGATACTTATCAAAGATTATTTTCAATTGTATTTAATCCCTTAATTTGTATTTTTCATTGAACGCAGATTTAATGGAAACACCTTTGCTAATGTTTGTTTAATGAGACTTCAGTATCAGTAAGAATTTTTTTCTTTGTTTATTGACCCGTTGATTGACAGATACTGTGAATGGGGATTACGAGTGTAAGAGGTATAAGAACTTATTTGAGATGTAACAAATTGTACATTTATCGAACTGTTATATTGATACCAGTTGGGTTTTTATATTTTTTATATCTCATAAATTTGTTCTAACATCTCAAGTAATTTTTAAAGATTTTAACCTTAGGCAAGGAAAGTTCCTTGTCTAACATTTTAACATTTACTGAGAAAGATAAGTTTGTAATTGTTATCGAAACTTTTAAATTTACATAAAATATAAATTAAAAATACACGATTTAAACCTAAAGGTATTTTTATGATGTATAATAATGGTGAAAGCATTTTCATACGTTATTTTTAGTTTGAACGTATTGTAAAGGCGGTATTAAGCTCGCGTCGAGATGATCTCGCGTCGAGATGATCTCGTGTCGAGATGATCTCGCATCGAGATGATCTCACGTCGAGATGATCTCACGTCGAGATGATCTCGCGTCGAGATGATCTGGCGTCGAAGCGTGGAAGTCGCTGCGTCGAAATGAACTGTTCCGGGTAGGTAGTTTACCTCTTGACCACGACTTAGGGAGTGAACGGTTTCTCGAAAGGTGTAATTAAATTTTGACTGTAAGATGAAGATATTCACAGGTATGTAGCGCAATTATAAAATGTATATTGAAACTTGGTCTTTTAACTTCAAATATGCACGCCACCTATACTCTGGGGTTTAGGAGTAACCCAGCATTGTCCTAATCATAATACACGGTGGTTTACATAGGGCTAGAGATTGCCGATTGTTTCGCTATAATAACTCTTTCTTTTAAAATAACATCAATGTAGACCCGTACATTTTTGCAATCACTATAACGCGTTAAAGTGGTTACATTAGGTCTCCGTGTTTGGGAATGAATTTTCTAATTTAAGGAAAGTGTGAATTTTCGAAAGTATGTTACCGTACAAGTTGTATGGTGCACCCGTTTATCGAATACCCTTAAAACAATTATCCAATATTTATTGGTAGCGGCCGTAAGCAGTTATAATTTTGGAGAATGTATCGGTTGTACAACAAAACCAGACTCGACGATTTTTTAATACTTTTGCCATTTAATAAAATATTCATGTTCAATTCAACATCGGATGATCGCTTAACAATTACCATAACGACTTTTATTTCTTACTCAATAGTGATCTTTAACCAAACCAAACTTAAAAACTACTAACTTGTAAACAGTTTTGTTACTCAATAGTAAACATGCATTAGCCTAACTAAAAATCGCTTTAAAAATTTTTTACTAGTCAACTGTTATTATAGCGTGTGTATGTGTGACCGGAATTTGACAATTACCATAGTTTGGGTCACGTATACTTGAGTATGAATCATTCTGCAATTACAAGGATTAAGATTTAGGCAACGTATGTCTTCTATGGATCAGCGTTTTTTGTTAATGTTGTCATCGGTAAATGTCGTCAATTCCGCTCACTTTAGAAACTGCCCATACAAACTGGGTCAACTAAATATTGGTTTGGAATTTAAAGTCGTTTGTTATTGTTGGCCATCACGCTAAGAGTTTCATGCTAATGAAGGGTGTAGGACACTACGCCGAATGCTCACAACGCCGACACGATTTTTTGATGGTCCATATCGCCGACTAGGGACACTACGCCGACGGATACTACGCCAACAGTACCCACATCGCCGGCATGTGTACAAAGGACACTAAACCAAACGTGGTCACAACACCGACTATTATAAATTAAAAATAAATAGGAACACGATGCCGAGAATACCTACATCGCCGACAAGTGTGCAAGGGGCACAACGCCGACCATGCCCACATCACCGACAGTGCTCACATCGTCGACAAGTGTACAAGAGCGTCTCAGAGAACAATTCGGCGAAGTATCCCTTGTACGCTTATCGACGATGTGGGTACTGTCGACGTAACTGTCCGTCGGCGATGTGGGCGTGGTTGGCGTTGTGTCAATTGTACACTTGTCGGCGATGTGAGCACTGTCTGTTAAGAAAGACTTGTTGGTATTAATTAAAAAATCTGTCTTCACCAATTTTATTTTTGTTGAAGGACCAGGTTACAGACAGAGACTCTTCCTTCGATAGTATAGGTCGCCAGTTAAATTGTCTTTCATTAGTTGATTAATATTGGTTTAATTAATTATTACACAAAAAAGAATCTTTTTATGTCTTTTTCATATATTTTTTTTTATTCAACTTAACTTTATTTATTAGCAACAACATTCTCTATTGGAAACAACATTCATTTTTTTCTACAGCCTTATTTCTATTTTAAAATATATTATTCTATTTTTTAACATACCCCTGAGGGCAAACAAGAAAATCTTTAGTAATTTAACATTTATTTCAGAAGTGTATTAAAATCACATGATGTTATATTAAACTAATTTTACAGTGGCTATTACTAAGTATACCTTTTTTGAACAGCCGATTAACAAAATAAAACTTAAAAACAAATAATTAAACAATAGTAATTTCGAACGTAATCAAACTAATCTGTATTTTCATCATTATATGGCAATACAGCAATTTTTGTGACACTGCGTAAAAAATTACCAAAAGCAGTCTTTACTTCTACAACTCTAGCCTTGTCGTCTTTTCCTGGACATACTTTAACAATTCTGGCTAAATCAATTTCTTCACTAGAATGTGATTCAATATTTTTGTCCAATAAAAATTTTGGACCGTTCCACCACAAATCATTTCTAATGATTAAGTAAGGTTTTATTCCTCGTGAAATCAAATCACTTGGGTTTAAATGAGTTTCAATATAATTCCATTTAAATGGTCTACTTAACTCAAGAATCTTTGAAACCCTATTAGCTACATAAGTGTTCAACTTAAATATAGACGATTTAAGCCAACATAAAACTACTTTTGAATCTGTAAATAAGAAAATATTTAAAGTATATGTTGAGAATAATGAAACAATTTTTTTCATTAGCTTTGATAGGAGCAAAGCGCTGTTTAGTTCAGCTCTTGGTATTGTAAGTTTTTCATTCAAAGGGGAAATTCTGGATTTTGAGCAAATTAGTTTAGTTGAAACTTTACCATCATAAGTAGTTACTTTAGAATAAATGGAGCAACCATACGCAATGTTAGAGGCATCACAAAACCTAAACAATTCTATGGATTTTGTAACGCTAAAATTAAAATCACGCTTAATTTCAATAGGTGGCAATTTATTTAGACTTTTAACAAATTCTACCCACATTTCATTTAGCTCAGATGGCAATTTTTCGTCCCACGAAATTTTAGCTGTCCAAATTTTCTGCATAATTACCTTTGCTCTAGTTATAACAGGACCCAAAAACCCCATAGGATCAAAAATTTTTGCAATAAAACTAAGAACCTTGCGTTTTGCAAAAATTCGTTCATATTAACATTTGTAGGGCACTTTATTATGTAAGAATCCTTCAAGACATCGTAATTTAATCCCAAGGTTTTATGTAATTTTCATTTTCACGTTGTAAATTAATTTCCTCAAAGTATCTGCTTTCGTTGGGAATATTTACTAAAAGTGAATCATGGTTTGAAATCCATTTGTGCAATTGAAAATTACCTAGTCGAAGCAATTCTATTAGTTGTGACTGAAGCAGTTTAGCTTCATCTAAATTGTTAGAACCACAAAGAATGTCATCGACATAAGAATTATTTATTATAGCATTTGAGGCTAATGGATATTGGCTTTCATATATTTTAGCTAACTCAATTAAACATCTCACTGCTATATAAGCTGATGATTTTAAACCCCAAGTAACTGTTTGAAGTTGTAAACACTGCAATTCACTATCCTTGTCTTCTCTCCAAAGGATATTCTGTAAACATTTTTGTTTATCATTAATAAGGATTTTTCTATACATTTGTTTAATGTCAGTAATCATTACGTACTTGTACATTCTGAACGATATTAAAATGTCAAAAAGGTCTTTTTGGATAACTGGACCGTTTAGTAATACGTCATTTAAAGATCGCTTAAGATCTGTTTTTAACCCACTATCAAGAACTACTCGTATTTTTGTTGTCCTTTTATCATTTTTGATAACTGGATGATGAGCTAAAAAATAAGCACTAGAATCCAATCTGTGTTTATGTATATTGAAATCAACAATTTTTGCATCACCTGATTCTAAGTAGTCATTTATAAATTTTGTATTCTAAAAAAGTAATTCATCTTGGTGCAACCGTTTTTCCAATAAAAAAAATCTATTGGACGCCTTTAAATATGAATTACCAAGGTGAATTTTAGTAATGTCTTGTTTTAATGGAAGATCTACTTGAAAACGATTATTTACAAGAATTAAAGATTTTTTAAATACTTCTTCACAATAATCATTTTCTGATGTTCGCTCATAGAATAATTCTGGAACCTTTTCAGTTTGCTAAAAATTACTCATTAGTTTTTCTAATTTATAGGTACTGTTACAGGAAGAAACCATTGAAGAAAATGAAAGAATTGATGAAGTTTCTTTATTGCTATTCAAATCCTGTATATTACCTATTGCTACATAACAAACTTAGTGTTTATTAATTTACCTTCACTATTTGGTATTTGTAGAAAACCTGGTTGCATTACAGATGCAAAAATTTCAGCACCCAACAGTATTGAAATTTTATCAGGTATGTTAAAATTTGGATCGCCTAATGGCAACTTGTCAGGCAATTTTATATCTTGCTTGTTAAAATAAAATGTCGGTAACTTATTAGTAATTGTAGGAATAATTACACAAGTAACATTAATGCTAAAATTCATAACACAAGAAAACAATTTCACTTTAACAGACGAATTGGACGTAGTTTTAATTTTACCAATTCCAACAATATTTACATCATTTTTGAAAGCATCAATATGTAACCTTTCATACAATTCTTTAGTGATAAACGATGTTTGTGACGCGGAGTCTAGTAAAGCGTTTACTATAAAAGCCATACCTTTAGAATTATAAACTTTAATTTTAACTACTGGTAATAATACGTTTTTTGTTGTATTCGTTGTGTGAAGAGTTGTTTGTTCATTGAAAGATTCTTCATGTGTGGTGAATGGTGTACTTGGGTCATTATCATGTAGTAAATTGTTATGTGCTTCAGAACAGTGCTTACATTTATAATTATTAGTAAATTTGCATTCATGTATGCTATGAGTTTTTAAACATAATGTACATAGTGCATTATTTTTAACAAAGTTAATTCTCTCTTTTACTTTTAATAATTTGAATCTTCTACATTGAAAAATTTGATGACCACCTTTAGAACAAAAACTACAGTTATTATTATTATTATTAGTAGTAATATTTGTCACGAATTTTCTTTTGTTTTCATTAAAGTTACTGTCAATTGAATTTAAAATATTTGACGCTTGAAAAGCTACAGCTCTGTCCTCGATGAATTTTAAAACCTTATCCATTGAAGGTATTTCTTTAGAACATTTCTCCAACTGAAATGCTTGCCTAGTATTATTATCCAATTTCCTTAAAAATATGTGAGCTAATATGACACTCCACTACGAAACAGGTTGGTTTAAGTTTTCAAGTGCACCGATTAATTGTTTAGCGTGTTTAATAAAATCTCTTAATTGTTGTGAATTACCTTTTGTAACTGCAGGCAAATCAATTAAGGAATAAATGTATTGAGCAGTAAGAATTGAATCGTCATCGAAACGTTCATTTAACATTTTTAAAGCTTTATCATAGCTATCATCAATTAAGGGAAGTTTATCTATTAATGTTCTTGCATCTCCTTTGAGATATTTTAATAAATAAAATAATTTTTGCACCTTTGATAACTTTACATTTTTATCAATGATTGCTGTAAATAAGGATATAAACGCTTTAAATTCTGTTATTCCCCGAAAAAGTAGGTATTTCTAAATTAGGAAGTTTGACTGAAGGACTTAAATCACAAATATTTACGTTAGATGCTCCTTCATTTGAAATCTCACCTAACGAGGAATTGACGTGCTTTTTGTTAAACCCATTTACAAACTCATTGATTTTTACAAGAGTGTCACAATAAATATTTAAAATTTCATCGTAATTCAGTTTCATTACGTGCACAAATGTCATAATTGACATCTTGATAACTCTTAAATTCAGAAATTAGTAATTCTTTTCGAACAATTAATGGTTCTATACTACTAATTACTTCATCTGAAGAAATAAAATTGTTTACAAATTGTTCAAAGCTTAAAATATTATTTCTAATTATTTTTCTAGATGCTTTGAGTTTCTTTAAATCTTTCATTTTAAATTGATTAACAATACAGAAACTCAAAACAAATTTACAAGGTTACTGCTAGGTACTTATATGAAAAAATTACCACTTCGTTCCGTTTATTCTTTTGTACCTTCGTATTCTTAGTTTAATGGAATAATGTCCTTTGGATTACCTCTTGATCCAATTTTTTCTTGTTTTAATTTAGTGGAATGATTTTAGATTGCTTCTTGTTAGAATTTATTTGGCTTTAAAAAATTCCAAAACCATCCTCTTCAATTTATTTTCTTGTTTTATCGCTTCAGATTTAACTTATTTTAAATTATACTTTGTAAGTAATCTGGGAGCAAATAATTAGAACCTTCGTATTTTCAGAATTTGACTTAACGTGTATTATTTGACAAATGTCAGTTACACTTATTTTGATTCTGAAAAATTAAATATTCTATTTTTCTTTGATCCGGTTCGAACGTACCAAATTTTATGTTAAGAAAGACTTGTCTTCACCAATTTTATTTTTGTTGAAGGACCAGGTTACAGACAGAGACTCTTCCTTCGATAGTATAGGTCGCCAGTTAAATTGTCTTTCATTAGTTGATTAATATTGGTTTAATTAATTATTACACAAAAAAGAATCTTTTTATGTCTTTTTCATATATTTTTTTTATTCAACTTAACTTTATTTATTAGCAACAACATTCTCTATTGGCAACAACATTCATTTTTTTCTACAGCCTTATTTCTATTTTAAAATATATTATTCTATTTTATAATACTGTCGGCGTAGTGTCCGTCGGCCTAGTGTCCCTAGTCGGCGATATGGAAATCGGCGTAGTGCCCCTGCCCCCTAATGATTAGTAAAAATCGAAGAAATGATTATTATAATTACATGTGGATTTGTTGTAACATAACCTACCTCTTGCGTAAATAACGACTAACAACAATTCCTATATAAATTAAATTATATTTCAAATAGAAACTTAATCGCAATTCAAAGATGTCAAATTGGAATATTTTTAATGTAGAATAGAGGCCCTAGAAATGACATTTTTAAATATATGTAAACAAAAGTGATTTTACAATGTACAACAAATAATTATCTCTATTCGAAGCCTAATCGCCATTCGCTATCAGTTTTAGTATCGCTCTCCGAAGTTGTATCGGAAAGAGCCATAACTGATGGTTAGACAACCTCAAATTGCTTTTCGATGCCCCACCACTCGGACCTGGACTTTTCTGCGACTATTCGCCATCAATTCTTGGTAGCCATCCATATTTCTTTGGCGTGATCATCGTCGAATTTTGCATTGTTTCGCACTACATTATTATTGTAGTGTTCCTTGCGGTTTCCCCAGACTAGTTCAACAGGATAAAACTGTCAATGATATTGGCAATTTCAACGATTTCCATCTTTGGATTTACATTTTCCGCAATTAATGATAATAATTCTTTCTTGTACATGATAGATCCGTAAGAAATACTGTGCTTTGGTAAGTAAAGACATATTTCTTCTTGGACGAAGTATTTGGAATTTTTTCAAAAACCTTCGAATGATAAATAGCATTCTCCATGACCATTAATGATGGCTCTTTTAAGTTGGGAAATAAACTGATTTCAAAACTATTTTGTGAATAGCTCTACACACATATTACCAAGATAGTAGCAACTTTATGATTTTGTAGAAAAAGAAGTGAAACATCAGCAATAAAGCCGTTTTCATTACCCGCATGTTGTACTATAAATCTAGAACGATAAAAGTCGTTCAGAAATTTAACCTAAAAAAATTATTTTGACTAATCTTTTTCCTACATCCATTGTAATCTTCTTCGTGCTTTGCGTGCTATTATCGTGCCAGCTTTTCTTGTGGGAACTTCCGACTGAATACCCACGTTTCATCTAAAAAAACGGGATTGTAAAGTGCTTCCTCTTTATTTAACAAGTAAACCTCGCTTACCATCATCTAATTTAAAGGAAAAAACACCTTAAACTAGATTTACTAAATTTAAGAATTTTCATTACAAGCAGCTGCGCTTGAGACTTGAGATGCTTGTTTTCTTAGTAAAAACTGGTTTTATTCGAATAAGTAAAGTATAAATGAAGGATAACTAAAAAACGTAAGATAACAAATATGTTTGATAGAGATTTTGTAATGCTCGACAGACGTTTTAAAGCCGTAACGATAACCGTACAGCAGACTCAAGTTGACGTACGTCATCTTTTTCTAAGTAGTGTTAAGAGAGGTGCAGTAAACTGATGTTTATTATAACATTTTACAACGATGAGGCACATAAATATATGTGAATCAGATTTTAACTCGTTGTTGTAGTAATGCTTGAAGCCACGGCTGACGAGATATTAAGAAATGTCATTATAAATAAGTTTATATCATAAATTCACATTTTTAATATAATTTACGAATGGATAACAAATAATAGTATATTACAAATCGCGCAAGGTAGAGCAGTAATGAGGCCTTCCTACACGGTTTGTATACTATTTCATTCGCAATCATCCAATGTTTAAAAATAACAATTTACTAAACATTCTGGATAATAAATATCCTGATGTAACAAATATAAAGCAAAGTAAGCTTAGGAAAGATTTTTAATGCTTTTTTTTAGTTAGTTTTTAAATATGTTGTATGTCCGTTGATTAATAAAGAATATCAAATAAAAACACATAATATAATTAATTGCAATGATTATGAGGTTCATGATAGTTATGCAACCCTCACCACATGTACGTAATAAGTATTCTCGACTAGTTTCATTATTTTGGGCTAGTTTCAGTAATATTCTAGATCTCAGCTGTTGTCATGTCATGAATTGACAGATTACTATATGATTGTGAATAATAGTATATTCTTCCACGAGCGTATAATGATAGCTGTTATTCACGAGGATAAAGTTCAGGCCATGACTCGCGAAGCGAGGAGTGGCATTTATGACAAATTTACTGCACCCATTGCACTATTCGATAGTATATTCGAAGAAGTAGTTGGCTCCATTTCTATTAATTAGAGTATTTTCTTCGCAGTGTTCATTTTATTGGTCATGGAATCCTCTACGTACCCTTCAGCTACTGATGTGCTCTTCCAGCCGCCATGCCTTTTGAGGGCTGTAATATCACCCCCTGCATCTACTAATATAGTAGCTGAAGTCCTACGAAAAGTATGTCCGGTGTACAATTCAGCACTCGGCAAATTTAAATAAGTGGCTATTTGTTTTCCCATGAATCCGAATTTATTAATGCCAATGTTTTGCATAGTGCATTTTCCATGTTGGTAGTTTAAAAAAAAAGATCTGTTTGCATTAGCTGGACGAAGATTGATATATTTCTTACATATGTCGTAAAATTTGCCTGTAATGGTAAATTTTCGTACAGTTTCTGTTTTTGTATTTGGTATCGTAATTAAATAGGCTGCAGCAAGATCCTGGATATCATCAATATTCATAGAACGGAGTTCCATACTGCGACATACGCCCATTATGCCCATTATCAATGCAACCTTAAAAATACTTTATATAAAAATAACGCATGGCAAATTTGAAGTTATTACCTTTGTTTCAAGATAAATATTATCCGGTGCTTCACTAATAAATTTATTTATCTCGTTAGGAGTAAATGGTTTGGATTTCTTCGCGCGATGGCCTTCCGACTGACGTTTCAGGAAAGCGCGGAGTTTGGAATAATGTTCTATATTTATTTCGTTATTTACGGTTAATGTACTTCGTAACATTGAGTATTTTTTCCATATGGACGAAGATTTGTATTTTTCAGAATGTTGTGTAAAGTATGCTAACGTTCTCAGAAAACAAATTTACCTTATTAATACTTCTCCATTCCATAAATCTGTCATACGTTTCATTACATTGTTTCCTTGATTTTTCGGGTAACAAATTGTTTACTGTGGATTTTGCCGCTTGCAGTATATCAGGCGGTGTACATGTTTCACTAATGCTGCTTTCGCCATCCGAATTCATTTTGAAAAGAATGAAAGACAAACTGCGGAAATTTAATAATGGCGTCATACAATTTGAACTTATTTATCGATTGCTAGGAGACAATGAATTGCTAACGGGATGTGATTGATTTGATTAATATGCGCCTATTGTATTCCACAAATGCAACAATATGATTGGTGTTCAGGTCGTGGATTCCAGTTGAGAATACAACGGGCGTGTAGAATTAATATAATTATTATATATGATGCTTTCAAAGAATGCCTAGATTATTCAATAGTCATAGAGAAAATATATTATAACAGTTTTACTGGCTCAAGGAGATTACAAAATCGTCCGAGGGCTCGCCATTAAACTCATCCTCTCACCAATAAAAACCTTTTTATTCACAATTAGTTTGTAGTATACCGTTTTTTTAACCATTTAAAGGCTGAAAAGTGAATTATTCTACGGGTTTACTTCAAGTGGTCAGTAATAACGAAAAAATGAGAGAGTAATGAAACGAAGCGGTCAGAAATGGACCACTTTCCAACCTGTGGGGGAGCTATTTTATCGATTTAAACTATCAATGTCTAATTGACAACTTGCCAATTTTAATGAAGGGTTAAGAGTATGCAACCATTTTTTCTCACATGCTTAGATGGTGAGTGAAGCATAACATTTATAGCTTCTTATTAAAGTCAAAATAAAAAGGAATGGAACACTTTCTTTATCATAATACCCATGGATGCCGCCAATGGAAAATATAGCGGAAACTTAGTACATAAATATAAATGTAATGCTAAATTATTATAAGTTTTTTTTTATTTAGAATTTACATCAGTTCTACATACATAAAGACAAAATTTACATCAATTGGGGCTTGAATCTCGATAGCGCAGTTGGTTAGCGCGGTACTCGAGCAAAGTACAGGCCGTAGGTTCAAATCCTACTCGAGGAAAACTTTTTATTTATGTATTTAATAAAATTAATAATAATTTATAAATGTAGGGCATTTTACGATTTTATCATATATTTTTTTAATTGCAGACTACTTTACTAAGACCATTAAGTACCTAAATATGAGAAATGTACACTTCATATTATTATTTTTTTTATTTAGGTGGTACCAGTCCCTATATTCTATTTTAACTTTTCACACAAACGTACCCAAAATTAATGACGGATCCTAAATTTTTATTACACTACAAATTATGTGCAATTAAAGTCAGTAATAAGGTTAAGAATATCATTGAATGAAATATTTATTTGAATAAAGGGTAACACTGCATTATACAATAAATAAACGATACATTAGTCATCTTCAGATTTACACATTTAATTTAGACAAACACACATCTGTTCTAAAAATTTAGAAAAAATGTTAGAACTGAGAGTGAGACAAAGCTTCTTTAGTTTAACAATTATCTGAAACTTTTTACTGAAATTATGTTTACCGGTTGTGATGATTTGGAAACATAAATAAGTTAATGCCAAAATTAGGGATGCGTTACGGAAATACCTTACTGCAGGAATACTACTACCCTTTTGGAGTATTAAAGGTGTCCCTATTGATGTAAATACAGTTTAAAGTAGTACAGGATCAAATCGCACTAAGTGTCGTGCAGGTCTACCGAGGTTGCCAAGCTAATTGCAGTGGAAATGGAAACACCTTACACTTACCATACATGAACAAATGATATTCAATCCTGGAAACATTGTCTCTAGGCGCTGATGAGCGGCCAATCAAATAGTTACGTACTTTGGCCGACGCACTATTTATGGCAAAAAGGTGAATCTAAAAGTATGGTAGACTTGATAGTGTATGATGAACGGCTTTGAAACCTGGTGAAAGACACAAAAGTAATGCGCGGATCGGAGTATGGATCGGACCACTTTTTGGTTATATCTGAGTGTGTTTAGGGCAAAAGTGGGTCTGGAGAAGGAAAGCAAACGTAGTGCGGACGTCCAGAATTAAAATAAAAGATACCGACGTTGAAAGTGCATTGATAAGCTTGAAAAACTGTGATGTCAATTGTGACGTGCGGATATGTGGAAGAGCGACTGTAGGTAGACAGAAAAAATGTGCTTGGTGGAATGAGTCGGTAAAAAAGGCAGTATGTAAGAAAAAGGATGCGTACATGGCAATTATTGCTGCAAAAAATGAGACTGAGAAAAAGCGATTGTATGAGGTGTACAAATTAAGAAACAAAAAAGCGAAGGAGGCTGTGAGAATAACTAAAGAGGAAGTGATTGCTGTGGAAGGAGAGAAAATGCAGAATGATTTTGAAGGAAACAAAAAACACTTCTGGAAATGGGTCAAAAATACAAAACGTGGCCCAAAACAGAGCGCTGCAGGAATGATGAACATGAGCAAATAGTATGGGACAATTGTAAAGTGAGGAAATGCTGGAAAGAATATTTCTGAAAGCTGTACAATAGTGAGGAAAGTAAGACTGGAGGATATTGGGACAAATGAGATAGAGAAAACGGTAGGAAGGTTAAAAAACGGCAAGGGAGCATGCGTAGATGAAACCACTGGTGAAATGCTAAAATATGGACGTGCAAAGCTTATACATAGATTGTGTGAATAATTCAATGTATGCCTTATGAGTGGAAAAGTTCCCTGGGATTGGAAGAGGGCGATCATTGTACAACTGTATAAAGGTAAGGGGAACAAGGGTGATTGTAAGAACTACAGAGGAATAAGTTTGTTCAGCGTGCCTGGTAAAGTATTTGGAAGAAAACTGATTGATAGAGTACGAGAAACTACACAAACTAAGATTTGGGATGTGCAGGGTGACTTCATGCCAGGGAGGGGATGTATCGATCTGATAGTTGCTCTCCAGCAGGTGATCAAAAAGTGTTTAAGGGTAAAAAGGAAGCTGTACTGTGCGTTTGTAGATCTGGAGAAAGCATACGACAGAGTGAATAGGGAGAAGCTGTGGGAAATATTAAATGAATATGGCGTAAATAAAGGTCTAATAAATAGAATAAGGGCAGTACACAATGGTAATCGGGTGTGTGTTAGGATGAGAGGAGGTGTGAGTAAATACTTTAATATTGAGCAAGGAGTACGACAAGGTTGTGTGATGTCACAGTGGTTGCTCAATGTATACATGGATAAATGTGTTAGACAAGCATGTACCGATACAAATGGTGTAATAGTTGGTGACGTACATGTACGACTTCTGGTGTATGCAGATGACACAGTCTTATTAAGTGACAGTGCGGATGAGCTACAAACCGCTCTGAGGAAGTTTGATATAGTCGGTGAGAGCATGGACCTAAAAGTAAACGTGAACAAAAGTAAGGTTGTGGTGTTCAATCGGGAAGGTGGAAATGAGAGTAGAGTATTTATTCTGCGAGATGAAATGGAGCAAGTGGACGAGCTGGTATATCTAGGTAGTATGTTTACTGCAGATAGTACAATGGAGGGCGAGATTGGACGAATGGTCAATGTTGGAAGGAGGGTGATTGCAAGTATGTGGACGATAATGAGAAAAGAAAACGTGAGCCTAGTTGCAAAACGAGCAATCTATAATGCCGTGTTTGTCCCGTCAATACTGTATGGAAGTGAGACATTGGTATGTCAAAAAAAGCACGAAAGAAAATTAAATGCCGTGGGTATGAAATTATTGAGAAGCGCATGTGGTAAAACGAGAAGGGACAAGATAAAGAATGAATCTATAATGACGGAGTGTGGTGAGGAAAAGACCATGATGGATAGATATAAAAGTAGTACATTATGTTGGTTTGGCCACATTGAGAGAATGAACAACGCAAGATTAACGAAGCAAATATATGTGGGTGAGGTTAGAAGAAAGGCTGGGCCTGGTAGGCTGCGTAAAACTGAATGTAGTAGAATGTATGATAAAGGAGAGAAAGATAAGGAGTTTTAAAAATAAAAGGGCATATCAGAGACAATGTATGAACCTTGCGGAAGCTAGGGAGGTATGCGGAGATAGGAAAGCATGGAGAAAGATTGTGAATGAAAAATAAATAAGAGACAGGGATTGTTTTGCCTACCCCACAAGGGAATGGCGTGAAGGTTAAGTTAAGTTAACTTACTATTTACAATCTTAAATGTCAGAGTTTATTCACACCTTAACCGCGTAAGTGGGGCAATCTGATTTTCTATATGCCTTTCAAAATAAATATTTGTCACAGAATAGATTTACTTACACTTGAATATTAAAATTCTTAACTGTTTCTACACATTTGGTTTAGTGCCGGTAGCAATCGCACATATACTTACTTAAATCAATAATATTAATGTCTAATACTGTTTAACCTAAGTTGTAAATGCACACCTATATTTTGTTACATAAAGGATCACTTTTGGTTTCTTTTCAGATCGCGGGAGTATACATAATACTTCTTTAATTTCGATGTTTGCTGTTTACTATAAATCTGATGAAACAATTAATAATTTTTGGAAAACTCACTAGAAATTACAACTCTCGATAAATCCTTTCATTTGTAAATATTTAAATACTTCATCCCCAAAATGGGTTTTTGCAGTAAACTAATAAACTAATATATACTGCGACACTAATTATTTGCATTATAAGAAACCGGCACAGATCGTTAAGGTCTCACAAAACACTCGCGCACGATCACCCCTTAAGTATGGCTCTTTTCTTAGCGACTCTCTCTTGTACCCTGACAGTCTCTCCCTTACATATCTGCGAAAATTCATTTTTCCCAACGTAATCATATTTATTGCGCGCTCAAACCACAACAGCCTATCCCCAGAGGAGTTTCTAATGATCACCTTTGCCGGCCTGCGACGCACCAATGCAAACGAAACGGGAATCACGCAGTTATCTTGAATTTCCTTATAAACATCCTCAAAATTTTGCGTAAACACCCTAATTCACATTCAAATTCACTCCACATACTGTCTAGATCTAGATTCAACTTTTTATGAAAATCTCCTATATGGGTAAGCCTTCCTTCTGCACAATTTAGCAAATTTTAACACCATTTGTTCTTGAACGTGCGTTCAAATTTTTCGATTGCGCAATGTTACGACATTTATACAAGCAAACATATACATAAATATTCTTTTCTTATACTTTCATACAATATCAACATATCATAAAAACGTTCATCCACACGTTTACAACAATTTTCAACCACATTTCTCAACGCACACTAGCAAATTCCATTATAGTCTCAATAGGAGTGTTACCAAAACATTATTTCTCAATCAAATTTATTACTCTCAACTTGAAAATCTCCATACAACATTTAAATACTATTTACATGATACATAACGCTTCACTAAAATTCCCATGGCGTAGCATTTAAATTTACATCCTGTACACACAACAAAAATTTTCTTGCAAAGTGATGTTTATGTACCATCCAAAATACTATCTGCAACACAAGACTACATATATATCTAGTGCTTCAAAATAGTCTCAGGAAACATTGTCGCGCAAAAAAGCAAAATGTACAATTAGCAACAAACCTAAACTATAACAATACATATATAATCAAAATATAAATTGATTTCTTCATAGTCAACATGGTATTCGCACAGTATACCTCAACAATCCGCACAACTCGGCAAAAATATCTGGTGTGGAACAACACACCACCTTCCAACCTACAAAATGGAAATTGAAAGAAATGAAATAATATTAATAAGAATTTTCTTAGGATGATTATGCAACCTCCTTTATAACAAGTTCATTGCAAAAATAGGCAACATTGTAAAAACAAAAACAATAAGCTATGTCAAACAGATTTAAAACTTAATGTAAGCTAGAGGTTTATAGACATCTAGGTGTCAACTTTAAAAAAATTCCAAAGCCGCACGATTCTACAAAAACATGCATAATGTAGTTTTAGCATTTTAAATCATATTTATTTAATTTTTACACTTATTTCCCTTTATATTAGGAAAGTTTACAAATAAAAATTATGCAAAATTAAATTTTCTTTAAAAAATATGTATACACATTGACTTTTAAAATTAATCATTATCGGATATTCAAAAAATTTCCACAGACACTTAAATTCTACCTTTTTGATGCTAAATTATTCGTCGTTCCAAAATTACATAGAACATAATTAATCTATATGATTAAGGTCTATATATATATATATATATATATATATATATATATATATATATATATATATATATATATATATATATATATATATATATATATATATATATATATATATATATATTCGTATGCTAAATATCATTCTTGACAAAGGGGACATAGTAAGTCCCCGAAACGTTGAATATCATATATTTTCACGTTAATAAACACAAATTGTTCCGAGTAATGGATTTATTGAATAATACTACTTGTGGAAGCTTAAATAATAATATATATATATATATATATATATATATATATATATATATATATATATGTGTGTATATATTGGTATTTTTATCCCTTTGAAATATACAGCTGTTTTAGAAATATTTGATAAAAATGAAAAACAGCTCCCCCCCCCACCTCCTCGTCACTAAATTTCTCCAGGAGAATTCAAAACAAGCTCAAATGCAAAATGTTAGGTATGCACGTATTTTCGTACGCACACTCACGCTCACTCACAATCTCACTCTCACTTTGACTATCACTCTCACTTGGGCTTCGACTCGGGACTCACATTCAGATTGAGACTCAGGCTTACGTAAACGTACACCATCGCGCGTGCACACACACGCACATGCACACATAAACGCGCGTTATATTATCACTTATGGGGATGGAATAGTCCTCCTAATATGTATAAGGATTCTTTGCAGATCACATTTTTTCTGAGTTCAATCGCTGAAGATGGTTAAATCTAAAAGAGCATCATCATTTCAGTGTTCATTAAACCAATGTCAGTATCGTTCTTATCGTGTAAACCCTGGTGGTAACAATTCTTGCATTACAAATATCTTATAGTGATGTAGATGTAGCTTCTTGCAGAAGCTTTCTGGCATGCAGTTAAATATCGCAAAAATTTTTTGGGGTTCACATCCATTCGTTGATATATGTCTTCAAGAACTTCTTCAGTGAGAACAGTAGCCATACCTGTAGATTTGTCTTTTCCATCGCTTACGAAGGACATGTTGGGCTTAAGTGGTGCATGTAACTTACACATCCGAGTTTTGACGCACTCCAGAACGAAAATATGTGTAACAATTAAAGGGTTGTGATTATTTGTAAAAACCTTAACTAACCTTAAAAAGTGTAATTATGGCGTCAATTGCTTTTTTTTTACCAATGGTATTCAACAGTTCAAAAAAAATTGTCTTAATCGGCTTTTGGAGATTAAATAAGATGTATTTATTAAAAAAATATATATAAAAAGGGAGGAAGATTAGTACTCAAGCGCGCACCGGTGGACAAAATGCCACTTGAAAATTACCTTCTTAGTGCACAATAACATTTATAAATCGCTTATATAATCTTTTATTGAAAAATTAGGTCTTACAATATATTAAAACTATTTGTGTAGTAGAAAAAGTAAGGTCTATGACTCGTAAAAAACAGATATTTTGGCCTCATGGAATCGTCACACTCGCATTAGGCTCGTATGGCAAACGTTTCCTCAAGAATATACCCTACTTCTTACTGTTTAATGCTATTCTGGACTAGTGACACAAATAACCATTCCATCTACTCACCTATTAGTTCGATATTTTTTATTAATTTTCTGCTGCCTGTAATTGTAAGATTTCTTCTATAGACATCTTCTATATCAAATAGTTCAGATTTACTTTATGCCATTCCACGCAATCAGTATAATTTCTTTTACATTGGACAAACGTCCCAGAAATTTTCTAAAATTACACAAAAGTGATATTAAGCCTAAACCGAATTCTACTGGACAAAACGGCCACACAGAATTTTGGTATGCCCATATCGGCCACACAGGACACGTCGGCCAAATGTGATATGTGAACACAACGGCCACCTTGGTCGTAATGGCCACGGCTCTAGTTGGACGCAACGGCCACACTGGACATATCAGCCTAATATGATATGCGCACACAACGGCCGCCCTGGACGTAAGGGCCACAGATCTAGCTGAACATAACGGACACCTTGGACACAAAGGCCTCTGGACACTACGGCCACACAGAATTTTGGTATGGCCATATTGGCCACACTGGACACATGGGCCAAACATGATATGTGGACACAACGGCAACTGTCGGCTCTTATGAATGAGTATTATTTTACGCATGGCTATATTTTTCTGATTGTTATAAATTGATCTATATCTAAAAGGCATTGCTACATTTTGGGTAATTGGATATTTTTATTGTATGGACCTTTATTACACCTGGTTATCAACTTCTCATCTGTTACTTGGTATTGGAAATTTCACTTATCGACGAACTTTATATCAGAATTATTTATGCATAGTATATTTATTCATCTTGGTTTTAACGTGTTATACGTCAGTTTGTCTATTTTACTGGTGGAGCCCTAGAGGCCGACATAAATATCTGTATATTTGTTATTCGAATAAACTATATTAAACTGTTGATTTGTTACTTTTTTTATCGTTATAACTATTTTGCCTTTATCTAGGTTGGTTCATGAAGGTAGGTTCTCCACAGGGGGATTCTAGTTTACCATCGACTAGAGTACTTCATTCCCTGAGACCTTGATGGTTGGCGCTTTTGGTTTTCTTTTGTCTCCGAACCACGCCGGAGCTAGCTCGGTAACTTATTTTGTGCGGTCCCTGCCTAAACTATTTTTTGAAGTCCTTTTATTAACTTTTGCCAACCTACCAAAAACGACCATAACTGTGGTACCTTTAAAGGGGAAAACCCCTTTGCATCCGTCACCCTCCCTTAAGATTTTTAAATGGCACTACCTACTTATTGATACATCAAATTAAAGGAAATCAAATTCTCTTTTTAAAAACTTTTTTCAAATTACCTCAATAACCCTCATTTTTTCAATTGTTTTATTTATTAGCTTTAGAACTAGATTTTTTTGTAGCGTAACATTAAAAGAATGATTTTAGAAACATTGTAGAAGAGTGTTTTGTTATTAAACTCGCCCCCTAAATATCTAAAAGTTCCAATAATTAAAAAAAAACATAAAAGAATTTAAACTGGGGCGAGTAAGCGTTCGTATTACTAAAAATAGTAATACTAGGGTTGCCACATACTTTTTTCTGAGAAATAATGATTTAATGACTACTAAAAATGGAAGTAATGACCAAATATTGACTAAAAGTATGGAGTTTTCTAGATAAAAATTAAAAAATTTAAGTTTTGCAATCGCAATTTTTACACAAGTGGGAAGGTGGGTTTATTATTTGGTTTTAAATAATATGGCAATAAAAATACTGATATTTTGGTTTCATTGATAATACTAACGACGGGCAGTTTAATAAAACATTTTATTCAAAAACAATATTTTGAAAATAATTTTCTTCAGCTAGACAGGAGATAGGAACTACACGATAATATCTATTTACTGCTGTTCATAACGTAATAAACTTTAAAAATATGAACGTGTTTTTAGAACTATTCTGGGAATTAATAAAATATTTTTCTACATTTAAAAGCTTGTCTTAGTATGGATAATAAACATAATAACACAAGCAGAAGTAAGTATACTGTTGAGATCTTAAACCTTTATGAATATTTAAATTTGTTGAAATATTTTCTGGCGAGAAGAACAATAAATTAATAGATGGTCTTAAATAATACTTGTCCTGAAATTCCACCAAGTTCCCTGTAGCCGATTCAGAAAAAAACGAAAACAAATCTAGAGAAAAAATTCCCAAAAAAAAACCCCGCGGAAAGAACAACCCCAGAAAAAAGTCCTCAGAAGAAAAATAACCCGGAAACAAAGTCCTCGGAACAAAAACATCCCGGAATATTATTAAATTTGGACTATTTGAGGTCAATTACGCACTCGTTATGTTTTCATTATACAAAATTATTTAAATAATTTAATCATAAGGTGGAAAAACTGATAATTACACAAAATTATTTATTTCATATTTCTCTTGTGAACTTTAACTTTTCTTCCAAGTCGACCTGAACAATTGTGAAATGTTTATCACCCCGCTCCGTCGCCCAAAATCGTTTTTTTTTTATTTTACACATAAATAAGGTACTGTGATAATTTTGTTATAGCTGCGTAAGCCGTCAAACTTGCCTTTAGCGAGGAGCCAGGAACCCATCTGATATATGGCCGGTGTATCCAAGGTGGCCGTTGTATCCAGCTAGAGTTGTGGCGCTTACGTCCAGGGTGGCGGTTGTGTTGGCATATTATATTTGGCCGATGTATCCAGTGTGGCTGTTGTATCGAACTAGAGCTGAGGCTGTTACAACCAAGGTGGCCGGTGTGTCCACATATCACATTTGGCCGATATGAGCATGCTAAATTCTGTGGTGGCCGTTGTGTCCAGTGGCGGTTGTGTGCAGACCCCGAAATAACATACTTAATAGAAATTATTATTACCTGTTTTAAATCTTAAGTTTTATTCTTATTTCATTAATTGTAATGTTATCATAGCAGTGTAATGACATTTTCATACCAAATCGTTCAAAATCTATCTAGTTTAAAAATTCAATATATTAATATGAAGATACCATTTTTATTGTATCTGTGTACATAATTACCATAATTCTGAACTAAATTTTGTTAGTAGTTTAAGTATAATCCAAATTATATACAATGGATGTGCAATATTTGTTGTCCCTAGCATAGATCGCTTTGAAATACGTTGCCCCTAGGAACCGCACTTGCTTTGTTATTTTATTCACAAACAAACTGCCAAATTTGGTTAGTCGAGCTTTAATAGTGTCAAAGTTGTAGAAGTTGAATGTAATGGTTGGACGAAGATTTTGGGAAATGGAAAAAAGTGAGCTTCATGCTGACACCAAGTACCTACAAAACAATGGTTTAACACCTAAAGAAATCCATACAGACATGGTTGGCGTGCTTAGAGATTCTGCTCCTTCCTATCAATTAGTAAAAAATTGCTCTCGAGCGTACCAATGTGGCAGAAAAACCTGCGAACACGCAAAAGGTGCTGGTCCTCCGCATTCTGCGTGTACTCAAGAAAACATTGATCTTTTGAATGACATAATCAGAGAAGATCGTCGATTGACAACAAGATGTGTAGCGAAGGTAACAGGTCTTTCAAATGGTATGATTGGAACCATAATAAATAACTATTTAGCGCTTCATAAGGTGTCAGCAAGATGGGTACCCCGAATGTTGACGCCCGAACAAAAGGGTTTGAGAGTCACTTCTTCAATAGGTAATTTAGCCTTGTTTAACCGTAATCCTAAATGTTTCCTCAATCACTATGTTACGGTTGATGAAACTTAGGTTCATCACTTCAATCCCGAGTGCAAACAACAAAGTATGGAGTAATGGAGTGGCGTGATCCAGGATCTCCCCCTTTACACAAATTTCGTGTACCGGCATAAGCTTGCAAGATAATGGCTACAGTTTTTTGGGATGCCGAAGGAATTTTACTGGTCAATTTTTTGGAACGTGGCCACACAATCACTGGTCAATATTATGCAGCATTAGTTACAAAACTTTGTTATTGCATTGAAGAAAAAAGAAGAGCAAAACTGTCGTTCTTCTCTTTCGTCAATACAACGCCTCAGTTCATAAGAGCCTTATTTCTACAAATGCAACTCATGACGCAGATTTAAAGTTATCCATCCTACTCTCCTGTCTTAGCTACCAGTGATTTATATTTATTTCCAAAGCTAAAAAAGAGTTTTCGGGAAACACAATTTGAGAGCGATAATGTAGTTATGACATCAGTGTAGCATTTCTTCTGATATCACGACTCCGAGTTTTTCAAGAAATGTGTTGCTATGCTTGAATATAGGTGGAATAAGCGTCTTCACGTTCAAGGGATTATGTTGAAAAATAATGTTGTATTCTGCGCTAGGGACATTAAAAACTATACATCCTCGTATGATTATAAATTTGTCATTTTAGAATTTTCTGATGAAGGTTGAAATTGCCAACCGAAATATATAAAATTATTGTGACTTTACAACTTTAAGCCTGATGGAACTAAGATTTCCCTTATCTGCAACACTGAGAATTATATTGTAAAATCAATCGGTTTCTACCTCTTTTGTCATAGTCGCACGTGTCTGTTTTTCATTAGCTTTTATTATAATTTTTCCGTTCATTCTTCATTCCTGTATTAATTTTTCGTTATATTCACAATCAGTTATTTTCATAACTTGGAAAGATTAAAGACAATATTTATAGAAATAGATTGCATAATTTAGATGCATTAATGGATGCAGTTGAACATGAGATTCAGGCTATTACACGGGAAGAACTTCAGCATGTTTTTGAAAACATGAAGCGGAGAATTAATTTATGTCTACAGCATCAGGTCATCATTTTCAAAATTTTTTGTAATTATATAAATATAATGAAGAATGTTTATATCAAAGGTCATTACCGCATGGGACGCTAATGCCAATCGTTGCGACCAAAATGAAGTGTAGTGGCACCAACCTAACCAAAATTTGCTTCATAACGTCAGCTTCAATCATTAATAGACACCCGTCACATACATACATACATAAATTACAGAAAACAACGGTTATTAGCATTCAAATTAAGATCTAAACATTCACGAGGATACTGTAACAAATTTTTTAACAGTAACTATCTAATTAATGATCTGCACTTGGTTACTATTCGTATACACTATGCTATAATTTGTATACATACTGATCAAGAAGTTTCAGACAACTGATGTATGTATTGTTCGATGATAAATATTTAATAATATGATAATTACACAAACCATAAAACAAGTGCTTATATCGCGGGTGATCTGGCAAAAGCTCCTATCTACTGTCAAGCTAATTTTACAGGAAGAGATAAAAACTGTAATTTTAAGAAATGGCGTAACCCAGAAGGCCAATATATTAAAGTAATATATTAATGTGTGTTTGTGAGTTAATACCAACCATTTGAGTACAACAAAACTTATGATGTTTGTAAAAATCAGATAGGATTTTTTGCTTTCTATAAAGTAACACACAGGACTTTTTGGTTTTTGGGAAATGTGGAATAGGATATTTTAGTATTATAAATAAGCCTCCATAGGCTTATTACCGTAAACTATTACAAAAAATAAAAATATTATGTGACATCGTCCAATATTATTGAATTAACAACTTAGTGCAAAAGGTTGTCATAAAAATAGTGTGTATCTTTAGGAATAACGGATTTAAGTTCTTGGAGATGCTGCCACTTTTCATGTTTTATTTTGCATGGTGCGGTGAGAAGCGGCGGATAATTTAGAACTGGTTCCAATTTCTTTGGACGACTGGGCAGGTCTATGTAATCCTCTTGAAAATTAAGCTTTACTTTAATTTGGCCACTCGGTAAGTATCGGATGACTCGAATATCGTTAATTACATGATTATTTGCCATTTTTCCAGGTCTGATTGACTGATATCTTAAATCTTTTGACAATGATTATGTCACACTGACATAATCACTAGGCAAGTGTATTTCGCGATTTCTTAGTTTCCTTTCGATAGTGCTAGGAACCGAGTCACACTCCATTTGAGTGTGACCCGGTTCTAAAAATTTTTGAAATACCTCTATTTGATTTAACATAGCAAAGTTTAATAGCGCATTCGAGAGAACGTTATTTCTGTTTTGGATGGGGAAACCATCTGACCAAATTATTATTGGTATTTTTGTATCAGTTAAACAGTTTTGAAGATAATCCAGAGTACATGAAGTAAAAGTTGACGCAGCAAGTTGGTTGTTGTGATCTTCCGACCACCAATACTTGGACATCCATTGTGATAGTTATACAATTTTTTTCTTCAGCCAACACTTTATCTTTGGATTTTTCTTCTCTTGTCTCTTCCTTCCTTTTTTGATGTTGCGCGTAAATTTCCTCTCAAATATTTCCACATTTATATGAGACACGTGTTACATTGGTCCTTTTTAGGGCAGTACACTGATAAATTTTTAGCATGGAAAACTTTAGTGAAGGATTTTCTAGCTAAATTTGGGACAGCTTTATATTTAGTATAAGTCAAATATAGTTTATAAACGTCACTTACAGACTGAAAATGAGGTTTTAATATAATTTTAATGAGTCTTTTCTACAGTAGTGTGCCGGTAATTTTGGAAGTTACTCAAAAAAAGTGTCTAGGGTTTCATACTGAGCTTTATGCTGATCTTTGACTCGCTGTTTTATGTTGACTCTACTTGCTTTTTCAGCATGCATACCACAGAAACTTTGATCAACCCATGAGTGTACTGTTTTGTAACCAATACACAAAATATTAAGAAACATTTTACGGTATACTTCCAAATTATTTAATGTGTATTGATAACCACCTTGTCTTCTGGAAGGTCTATCTACTGTTTTACGTGTGATAACATTTTTTTTTACATTAGAGGATACAAATACACGTCTTTGATCCCAGTTCATAGTTTTCCAAAATGTATTAAATATTTGTTTTCTTGTCTCTTCTGTGATATCAGAGCAATGGCGATTCGTTGCTTTTTCACAAGCCTTCGATGAGCAGTGAGGTTTTAGCACTCTCAGTTTTCACCACATTCTGTGTTCGTTTTTCACTTTCATTTTTTTTAATTCCAAGATATTGTTGTCCTTGCATGCGAAGTTTTTTATTCTTATTTCTCACCCAAAGGCTGATATTCACTTCCTGATTGTTGATGAACATTATTCAGAGGAGGATAAGCTTGTGAGTCTTTAATGTGTTGGGTTCTCTGAAATTCTGCCCGATTTTGGTCGTGAGCTAAGATGGTGTCTGCCTCCAGTCCTAAAAATATTATACTTAGTTGGCAAACATAATAGCTTAATAAAGTAATTAAGCATTTGCATGTTTTGTTAAATCTAAAGTTTCTAACAAATTGTAGGATATGAAATTACCATCATTTTCTGCTGTATTGGACAGAACAGATCTTTCATCTGGAACCATAAATTCCATAGTTTGATCTTCTATAATCATATTTTGTTCAATGGCCATTTCTCTAATGTCTGAAACAATAAGTAAGTTATTAAATGGCAATCACACCTAAACATACAAGACATTACACAAAACTCAAATAACTATAATAATAATTATTTTATTCAATTAATAGCCTTTGGACTAGCAGTACCTTTGGTATTGCATGCAAGTAAAAACAAAGTGCAATCTGTACCTACCGTCAACATCACTGGTTTTTTGAACGTCTAAATTTTCTGCTATAACAACCGCCATTCCATCCAAATTCGAATAAACTGAAAGATTAGAATCCTCAGGCTCATTTTGAGCATTTTGAGAGCTTTGTTGATCTTCCTTGTGTTCTGTTTCAATTTCTGTTGTGTTATACAGTACTAAGATGTTTTCTGTAGTGACTTAAAACAATACCAAATTTAAGTTACGTTGAGTTGACTGTAACAAACTAATACGTACCTGGTGAATTCTGTGTTTTTACTAAGCTAAAATTTCTGTCTGAAGCCTCCTGCATTTCATTCACATCAGCAGAAAACATTGCTTTGACTTCTTTAACTAGTCTTATAGTTCTAGATCGTATCATAATTTATAGATTATGTCATTGGTTATTAAATCCAAACAAACCAAACCTTAATTGAGTAAGTATTTTTTTCTACTCCTACGCTTTAATTGGTTTATTAAATGTGCACGCCCCGTACTTTAATGATACCCATAATGATTCAAATTTTTCATAATGATACAAGTGTACAGCCAATAGAAATGCACAATTACTACAATATCTGCTAACTATCAAATTTGCTGTGATTTTACAACCAATAGAAATGCAACATCAGCACAGTGTTCGCTAAATATCGAAGTGGCCATATGAGTATTTCTGACAGATATAAAATTAATTAATTGTGACAATTCTAAGCTCTTTGAATAAAAGTTGTGAAATCCCCTGATGTTAAATATTTATTGGCAAAGGTCAGTGAATCTAAATTTTGTTTGTACAGGAAAAATAGTGTTTCTTTCATAGGTGGTATGTATTTTTGGCATTATGGGGTGCTTGCAGAAGGAACGAGCACCACAAATTGGAATTAAAAGATGTAAATGATGATTTTAAATCAACGCTGTTAGTTACAATTAGGGACACAAAAACGAAAACAACAAGAAAATTTACAATAACAGGAAAGTATTATGACACATGCAAAAGTACATAAATCTTCGTCCTAAAACTGTGTAACTACGTCATTTTTATCAATTACATAAATGGGAAATGCACCGTACAAAACGTAGGAATAAATAAATTTGGTGGGATAGGAAAAGAAATTGCTATCTACCTAAATCTTCCTGGTCCCAATTTGTATACCGGACATTGCTTTCGTCGCACTTCTGCAACAATATTAGTTGATGCTGGTGGTGACATCACCTCTTTAAAACACCACGGTGGGTGGAAATCTACGGCAGTAGCCGAAAATTACATTGAGGATTCAGTTCAAAATAAAATCAATGTAGCCAATCAAATTTTAAATTCGATTGAATACAACGAGATCAACAATTCAATAAATGTTAATCCATTACCTTCCACATCAGCAATGGCATCAACTAATGTTATCCCAAAAATGCCGCAAATGCAATTTAATAATTGTACTATAGAAAATGTAATTATTAATCAGAAAGAATAGGTAATTGTAAAGTTTTGTTTCTTTTTTTGTCAAAGTTCATTTTTTGCTATTTTTGTAATAAAGGTTTTTTAGTACAAGTTAGAACTGTTCATTATACTATAAACATAAATGTTCAAAATAAAGTACATACCTACCTAGTTATTTTTTTTTATTAAGAGGCCGTAGAAAAAATAGTGTATGCAACTCGCATTTAATGGCTATTAAGACACTCGTATTCTTTACGACACTCGCCTACGGCTCGTGTCTTAATAGCAGTCATTAAATGCTCGTTGCATAATATACTATTACACACACATCACAAAACAACTGTAAAAATCCTTAATAATCCTCAATTTCTGATTAAAAATGCACGAAACACAAAAATCGCCTAGCGTGTCACGGTTTTTCAACTTAAACTGATGCAGATAGGAATAATTACCACTTCCTAAGAACAGCTGAGTGCAGATAGGAGCTTTTGTTTTTAGGCAAAATACGCAGATAGGAGTATTTGCTTCCAAATAACAGCTGAGTGTAGATAGGAGGTTTTGTATTTCTTTAATTTATACATTACAGGATTTATTTTCAGATATGACATTTTCTAAGTACATGCGTATGAACCTATAGAACGTAGTGCAACAAAAATCCCAATTTTGAAAAAAATGTCAGATAGGAGCTTTTGCCAGATCACCTGCGATATGCTGGTGAGACAAATTAACAGTTTTTCATTTTTTTAATTACAACTTATACTGCTTAATATGGCGGAGTATTTAAAAACCTTACATTACAATAAGTTATCTAGAAAACATTGTCCTTATTAATTAAAAACAAACAAATACGTCCTTCTGGTTAATGCAGTACAATTATTACCTATTATCTGAACTACACGCGTATTGATCAATACGCATGTTTATTAATAGAATCATTCACCAATTTCCTAAACGGCTTTATTCATTATCAGGAAAGTATAAGCGTCTTGGGGTGCAGAGTGAAATAATTTAAATAGTGGACATTTCTAGTTAGTCAGATAACTTACAGACGTGCTTGTATAGTTGCCTACGACTTCGATTTTTATTGCCCATACATACTAAGGCATTAGCTGAGTTTTCCTAAGCGACATGTATTTTATGTTTTGACAAACGTTTTATTTTCATTTACAAGGTACTTATTTATTTAACGTGTTCGTTGTGTTGTAGAGTTAATACGAATAACTCTAATATTAATAAATTGGAGTTATGAATAAGGTGTGTAAAATATAGCACGAAAAGAGAGAAGTTAAATGTAATGAATTGTGAACACAAAAATGTAAAGTCGTGGTAAATCATTTTATGATGACATAATGTTTACTCTCTTAAGTTTTTAAATTTAAGTAATAATATTTAAGTACAATAAAAGCTTTAGTTGATGACAATGTCCTATACAATCGTTTATTTTTATATACCTACATTTTCCAATACAGAAATGCTTTACCAAATCTGTGACATAATTTATGCTAATAAAACTGCATTCTTCAAATCACAAGAAAACCTTGTAAAACCGAGTAAGTTTTACGTTCAAATAATAATGGGTAGATTGCATTAAACAATCCTAAGCACTAACATAGATATCAGAAATACAATTTTACAAAACAATTTGTTTCGCAATCAATAACTTACTTTTATTTATTTTTACGTTTATATTTTACATATTACGCTAATTTATTGAAGACGTGAGGTTTTTCCCTAGTAACGAAAACACCTAAAAAAATACGTAGTTTTTATGACGTCACATTTCCGATTGTAATCCTAAGCAGACTAAGTTTAGCCTCAGGACACTCAGGAACACTACCTTAAATGTTTACATCCCATAAATGGGAGGAAACCAGAAACTAGGAAGATCATTTCAGAAGCCGTGTAGAATTGCGCCCGTTTGGTGCGACGAGTTTGTACTATGAATTAATGATATGAATGAGCGAACCAAGTATCCCTAGCAAACACGGCCCTAGATGATATCAAAGATAGAAATTCAACCACACAAATGCCATTGTAATACCGGTAATACAAAGAAAGAATTGAAACTATTCTTTTATGCGCAAGAAGCTAAAGACGGGTGATATGTAAGCCTAATCATTCTCCTTTAAACGCGGTCAATCATATCGAGAGTGTATTGGGGAGTACCAATCCAAAGGTGAGAAATATATTTTAGATGAGGCCGAATTTAGCTTTGTACAGCAGAAAGAGTAGTCGAGTGGCAAAATAAACGCCAAAATAAACAACAACTATATTAATTTTTGTAATTTACATGTTAAAAATGAGCACCAGTACGGCGTAAACAAGCTTCATAACGATTTTGCTGCGCATTGAACATTAATAAATAGTGGTTGACGCAGTTGGAACTAAGTTATTATTGTTTGCCGTAGTTCTGCAATATCCATTGGTGCATCATCAGAGCGGAATACTGACTCTTTCATCATACCCCAAATGTATGCATCAGGTGCCGTAAGGTCAGGTGAATGTGAAGGGTAATCGTAGTCCGTTCCCCGAGAAATTATTCTGTTTCCAAAATGCTTGCGGAGAAGTTCTAAGGAGCGTCTGGCTGTATGGACTGTGGCGCCATACTGCTGAAACCATTGCCCGTTAAACCTCAGATTTCGTGCGCGGCAAAAGTTTCTTAAATGTCTTACAAAAGGTATGATGATGTCTTGCCTGTAACGCTCTTGATTAACAGTAGCTGTTTGATTCCCGTCCTCAACAAAATAAGGACCTATTATACCGTGCCTCGATACAGCACACCAAACTTCCATGATGAAGGAAATTTCCCTATGATGATGAAGGAAATCAAATATTAACTTTTTCACCTGGTTGACGATAACATATACAATACACAAATAACTTTATTTACTTAAAACTTGTTAAAGCGTCGCTATATACATCAAATTTGTTCTTTTTCATGGCCAGCTATGTACTCGAAACAAACATATAATCGGAAGCTCTTTACAAGTAATCCGTCCCTTGAAGGGTTAACACGGAATCTACCCCAGGGAAAGCTCTTTCATCACGGTACAGACGTAAGAAGATTCCATCCGCCCCCAACACACATTTCGAGTACGCGGCAGAAGCCGTGATAACCGGAGTCAACATCACTCCCTCTCGAATCCAAGACTGCCTTCAACATAGTACAGAATTCGCCACATTGGATTTGACTCACTTAAATGTTAAATAACTCATCATCAAAAGGACTGCTTCACTTTTTAATGGGAGCCAAAAACGACTAAACTCGAAAGCCGACGGGAACATGTCATCACCAAAAAACGGGCTGTTTTAAAATGTAATTGATATCCAGTAAGTTGATGATTTCATTGCGACGCTAGCCCTTAACGCCTCGTATCTAAAATCGAAACTCTTTGTTTAAGACCAAAAATGTTATCAAAAAACTCGCTCCAATCTGTCGCCTAAAGCGTTTAAAAATTACGAAATCTATCGATACTAATACGTAAACCAAATCTTAATTTAGACTCCAATCTAAGCTTGATCACCAAACCAAAAACTTTATTTCGTAATAAAGATTCTAAATGCGACTACCATTTGTAACAATTTCCAATAGTTTCCATGTAACGGCCAATAATTGATAAAATCACGACTACATGACAACTTTTTGATCGAAACTGGATAACCTATCAAAAACATAACAGCCTACTTGCCCACCAAAAACGAATTAAAAAGGTACAACAGGTAAAAGAATGTAAATAAAAATTATGATTAATTTTATTAAATACATAAATCAAAAGTTTATCTCCAGTAGGATTTGAATTTACGACATGTATTTTGATAGAATGTCGCTCTAACCAACTAAGCTATTGAGATACAAACCTCAATCGATGTAAATTTTGTGTTTATGTATGTAGAAATATATTAATAGAATGTGAGCCTGCAATATCCTAAGTATTCACACATACCAAAGCAACTTGACTAATATTAATATTAATGAGAATGTGAACTTTCACCATTATTACACATATTTAAAATAGTTAGTTTCTTTGGGCTTTTTTTAAGGTGTATATTTGTATTTATGTTTATATGAATTCTTTTATAACGATTTTGTTGTGAACATTATTTTTATTTATTATTTGGAATACATTATAATTCCGATGATTTCATCTGATGCAGTCTCATCGGAATCGCGTTTCTTCAAGTACTTCATCTTAATCCTAGCCCTGTTATTTTACGAACAGGTTGGGTATTGAAATGTCAGTTAGTTTATAAGTATATCTGGTGCATGCGCTTTTTTTTGCTGAGATAGCAGTCTGACATGTGCTCCGGTCAGCCGACTAAAGTGTCCATCTCACAGAAACGTTCAAGAACAAAATTATTTAAATTCCGTCCTGCCACTTTAACATTAATTTCAACTAGAGTGTTGGAAATATTCCATATTTTGGGGTTTTATTGTGCAGAAAATAAGCTGCTAACTTATATAGTTTATGAAAGTAAATGAGTATTCGAGAAAGTTCAACAAATTAAAGTGGGACAGAGAACTTTCGCCAATTTAGTAAAGTTTAGTTAAGCAAGCTAATTATCCGGCTAAGATTAATGTAAGTCATAGAATCTTCTATAGGTGTTTGAAATGAATTATTAGAAGTTCCAGTAACGTTTACTTCTCGCGCACGAGATTTTAGCAACACTTTCATCACTTATTTTTGTGACAGCCAGTTTAAAAGTTTAACGCAAAAGCCTTCCAAATTATGTATAATAACTAAATTCGCTAGCTAAAGTAATTAATTAATTACGATAACCAGTCATTGCTCATAATAGCTAGTACAGTTTGGCTTACGTAATAAATATTTTCAAATATTAATCACTTTGACTAAACATTATGAATAACCGCTAACATGGGTTAGTAATAAATCTCATGCATTGTACTGCTCAGGTAGGTGGAGAAATCACGTGACTCCTCTCTGTTTGCGTCCACCCACCGCGTGTATACAGTCGCCACTGTCGTGGTGGATGGTGCAATAATTCGGGTACATGTAATGTGCGCTAAGTAGTGCGTTTGAAAAAAAGAGTTTACCGAGAAAAGAACTGGTCATCAAGCCAATTCCATGCAAGGAATTTAATTCAAGATGTCAAATAGATTTGACTGACATGTAGTCACAGGCTGACGGGGATTACACATTCATTGTGGTATATCAAGACCACCTTACAAGGTTTCTACAGCTGAGACCATTAAAATCCAAAAGATCGAAAGAAGTTGCTTTCCACTTGTTTGATACATTTACCATTTTTGGAGCCCCTTGTATTTTGTAAAGTGAGAATTGGAGAGAGTTTGCGAATAGGGTAGTCGAAGAAGTGTGTGCAAAGTGGCCCTAACTGAAAATTGTACATGGCAAGCCCAGGCACTCAGTTATAAGGGTCAGTTGATAGGGCCAACCAATAGTTGAAAAAATGCTTTGTACTTGGTTAGAATTCAACAATAGTAGTAGGTATAGCGCCACTTGACCGTGGGACAATTTTAAAAGGCGTGGGAAAATTTTGCGGATCGTGGAAACTATATTTTGGAAACTGGCCCGGGTTACATCCATTTATGTCTACAATATTTTGGCAATTGGCACAGGTCATATCCTTTGATATTTTCCGCCAAGGTCAAAGTTCATTGACCTCGTGGGAATTTTGGCAATTTTCGGCAATAGGCCCGGTCTTTGATGTCACCAAGGTCAAACGTGGGAATTTTGGCAATTTTTGGCAATTGGCCCGCTCTTTGATGCCGCCAAGGTCAAAGTTCAGATATACTGTCACTCTAACTCACTTTTGATACTAATAATACACTTTCCCCATCAGATTGTCCACATCAAGGTCAATGGTTTTTCAAGGTCAAGGTCATCGTACACATTGCATGCACATTCTTCAAGGTCATCACATTACCTGCGGCCAAGTACATGGTTTTCAAGATTAAGGGCATCGTACACATTACCGGCATCTAAGTACATATTCTTTAAGGTCATTCGTGCACGTACGCACCCGGCTTTAAGGTCGTTTAAAATTTCACGGTCACGGTCCTCGTACATATTGCCTGCATCGAAGTATATTCCTATAGGTCATGTCCAAGTACATGGTTTTCAAGGTCATTGTACACAATGAATCAAATTTCGGCGGGTGTGTGTGAGAGAGCAACATGAACAGGTTGTTGTTGAAGAATGACAGGTTGTTGTCTATGCTAAAAGACATATCAAGGACAAATGGTTCTTGTATTGGCTAAATTGAGCCAAGAAGGTCCAGATTGTCCACGTCTAAGTACGTGGTTTTTCAAGGTTATTGTACACATTACGACAATGTACAAGGTTTTCAAGGTCAAAGGCCCCATTGTACACAATGGCCGCATATTATTCAAGGCCATCGTCCCAGCTTCAATGACACGTGGCAGGAAATAGTCAAGGTCATCCTCATCGCCTATCTTAAAGTATATTTTGCACGTACGCGCCCCCCGCTTCAAGGTCAATTGCAAGAGAGATACTATGGGGATCTACTTTGATCTTCCTGCGTCGAAGTCAACGGTATTTCAAGGTCGCTCTTATTACCTATGTATATTCTTTCAAAGTCAAATAGGGATACCTCTCTAAGTCAATGGTTTTTCAAGGTTTCCTACATAACTAGGTGGATCCTAGACCACTCTTCCATTATACTTCTATGACTTTTATGCTCAAAGTCATCATACACATTGCCTACGTATATTCCTCAAGGTCACGATATTCAAGCAATTCTTGGATCAGCTGAGGTATTAGTTCGTATAAATCAGTTCTCAAGGTCAGGCGTATTAAATAGATTTTTCAAGACGTGGGGAATTCTATCTTTCAGGGTCACCCAAGCAATTTTTGGTTGGGTCAATACGTTAATTTTCAAGATCGGGGGTATCATACAGATTGTCATTGTCTATGCTAGATTGTGAGTCAAAGTTATGCTTACAGTATGTGGATTCATAATACTACTGTCCTAAACCATCAGGATGAGGTAGTTTTCCTAAGAACCGGATCCGGTTTCCAGACAGATAGCGGTTTCCCAAAACAGGGGAACCGTTTCCCAACACAGGGAATTGTTACCCAACATAGGTAGCCGTTTCCCCCACCATTGACCAAGTAATTCTTGAGTGAGTCAGTGACATAATTCCTAGAAATCACCTGTAGGGCTATCAAATAAATTGTTATCTAGGTCAATGGCTAAAATGTACTGCTATCAATTTTCAAGGTCATAAGTCAACCTGCAGGGGTATCCCGATATATGACTGGTAAAGGTATATAGGAGGATGTTCTTCAAGGTCACGTATACTATAGGATCCACTTTCTCGTTTTTAAGGCCATTGTGTACATACATTGCCTGTGTATATTTTTCAAGGCCACGTATAGTGATCAACTTATTAATTTATTAAGGAAAACCTGCAAGTGCATTAGGTCAAGGTCACGTACACTTTCCCTCCATATTCTTCAAGGTCACACCTCTGACAACCCAATTTTTAAGGACAAAGGCGATCCATTGTTCAAGCAATTCTGGTCCGATCAGGGTCATAATTCCTAGAAATCATCTGCATGGGGTATTCAAATAGACTTTTCAAGGTGTGGGTGATTCTACTTTTCAGGGCCAGGTCAGAAAACAATTCCTGATTGAAACCATGTGTCGAGAAATGTTCAAGGTTAGATTTAGTAGCATTCCTAATCAATGACGTCGCGTGGCTTTGAAGGTCACGAGAAGGATGCTAATCCGACATTGTCACTAGAAAAGCAACGAGAAATCAATTTTCAACGTTAAGTTAAACGATAGGTTAAGGTGTTCCTGTATACCAAGGTCACCTGTATTTTCCAGTTACCCCAAACCCTTTAAATGTAAAGGTCACAATTTTGAGAAATCTAAAAATAGAATTTTCATGGTCAACGGTGATAAAGTCAAGCTATTCAAGGTTCTTTTATTGGCTCTATGTCTGCATACCCATGTATCTAGAATCAATGTCAAAGAAATCGTAGGTTGATTCTGGACGAAGTTGTCCAGGTCAGGCTAATTTTGCCCAAGTCAAGACCATGTGTTAATTCCTAGAAATCAATGGCCACCTGCAGAGGTATCCCGATCTTATTCGATAGTAATACAATGGTCAAATCTTGGCAGGAAATTTTTACCAAGCAATTCCTGCCATCGCTCGTTTATTCTTAGAATTATCATTGGAGGTGCATGTGATCCTTGAGAGTAACGTCCTTTTGGCGGGAAATGGTCACCAAACAATTCTCGATTGAGTCAAGGTCATGTGTTCAAGGTCACCAAGCAAATTTTCGAGGCCACACGGTTCCAGCAAATCGTTTGTATAAGCCTTAGAAGTTATTACAATTCCTAGAAATCAATTTTCAAGGTTGTCTGCGGGAGTATGATTAGAAACTAATTCCCAAGGCTAACTGTAGGGGTATTCTTAGAATGGATCCAGTTCATTAAAGGTGTGTCATCTATTAAGAATTTTCAAGGTAACATCCCATTCGACGGAAAATTTTCAAGGTCACCAAACAATTGTTAGAATTTAGGCGAGTCAGGGTCATGTGTTAATTCCTAGAAATAAATTTTCAAGGTCACCTGGAGGGGTATCATATGATTGATTTTCTATCAGTAAGTGGCATTTATGCTAACTCTCTAAAAATTCTTGAAATTATTGAAGCGTTATAATGAAAAAATATAATGACCTTGCTTTGTAGAAAGGGAATTGTAGGAGATTTAAATTAATTTTTTGCAAAGCATGGTCGTTTCGAACAAATGCATAATTATCGCGATTTAGGTCAAAACTTAAAAAATTGACCAAATTTGGACGTTCCAAACCTGAGACTTATTTTCAGCGACCCGAAAAACATAAATGTGATTAGGACTGTACCTAACATTTCCGCTAACTGCACTTTTTATTCCTAAATTGACTAGCTTTGGACTATATGCAAAGTGTAAAAGAACAAACAATGACGGCTATAAGTTGCAGTATAGAAAGGGAGTTAACAATGTATAGATTTAAATTTGATGTACTACGCCTAATGCTTCTGTCAATTAAATAACATTTATATAAAATGTTGTAAATCTAAATAATCCCCAAATTAATAAAAAAATCGATTTAGTTATAGATTTGTTGGTTTTAATGCATGCAGATCGCTAGACAAAGAAACTTGATTGTTTTTATATCAATAAATGGCATTTATGCATATGTTAACTAAAATTTCTTTTATTAGTAAAGCCTTATAGTGGGTTTTCATTGTAGTATAAAAGGTTTGTTTTCATAAAGACGATGTTGGTAATTTCCTTTTAATTAAATCTTACAGAAAGTTTTTTATTTACATTGAAATAGTACATATTTTAAGTTTCCAAATGTTATTTTACGAAACATTACAATTCTTTATGTCTATTTTAAATCCATGCATTGTATATAATAACATTGTATATAAAAACGGCCAAGAGAAATCGTTGGAAATAACTTTCAAGTTTCTAGCTTTACCGCTAGAGGGCACAATCTTTATAGAAAAATTTAAAAACAATTTTATTATAAAAAATGTCCAATCATAGTAGGTATTAAATAAGTAAATTAGAATGTGCATAAATTCTGTATAAATTTTGGTAAATATTTTTCTCTCTATTTTTTCAAATAAAGGATGGGGGATAGTGGGAATGTTTTTTTGAATAAATGCCTATAACTATGGTTTGGATGAACCTATTTTAACGAAATTATTTTCATTCGAAAGGACGTAGATGAACCAATTACGTATACTGTAAAACAATCTAGTTTTAGTTGGCGTAGATAGAGGGAACTTTCGAATTAAAAAAATTAAAACTTGTCTGTTACAATTTTTGAATGGAAACACATAAGTATTGTAAATTACAACGGAAACTTATTAAATTCGTAACAAAATGGCGCAAACCGCAGGTCGATATCTTTTGTCTAACTCGAGATATAAGTAAAAACGCCTTCAAGAATATACGCAGGCAATGTGTGTACGCAATGGCCTTGAAAACGAGAAAGTGAATCCTTTAGTATACGTGACCTTGAAGAGTCTTTGGGAACCGGATCCGGTTCTTAGCAAAACTACCTCATCCTGATGGTTTAGGACAGTAGTATTATGAATCCACATACTGTAAGCATAATCTTTTTATTACAATTTAACCAATACAAGAACTTTGACTCACATTTTAGCATAAACTACGACAATCTGTAAGATACCCCCGATCTTGAGAATTAACGTTTTAACTCAACCAAGAATTGCTTGGGTGACCCTGAAAGGTAGAATCCCCACGCCTTAGCTCAGCCAAGAATTGCTTGAACAACGTGTCCTTGAGGAATATACGTAGGCAATGTGTATGATGGCCTTGAGCAAAACACTCATAGAAAGAGTATAGTGGAAGAGTGGTCTAGGATCCACCTACCTATGTAGGCAACCTTGAAAAGCCATTGACTTAGAGAGATATCCCTATTTGACTTTGAAAGAATATACGTAGGTAATAAGAGCGACCTTGAAATACCGTTGACTTCGACGTAGGAACATCAAAGCAGATCCCTATGCGTACGTACAAAATAAACTTTATGAGGAAGACCTTGACCATTTCCTGCCACGTGTCATTGAAGCGGGGCCGATGACTTTGAATAATATGCGGGTACTGTGTATCGTGGGCCCTTTGACCTTGATAACCTTGTACTTTGGCGTAATGTGTACAATAAGCTTGAAAAACCATGTACTTAGACGTGGACAATCTGGACCTTCTTGACTCAATTTAGCCAATACAAGAACCACTTATCCTTGACATGTCTTTTAGCATAGACAACAACCCGTTGTTCTTCAACAACGTGTCCATGTTTCTCTCTTTCATGCACACATACGCGGGCGCGCCAAAATTTGATTCATTGTGTACAATAACCTTGAAAACTATGTAATTTGACGTAACCTTGAGGAATATACTTCGATGCAGGATATGTACGTTGACTTTGACCTTGAAATTTAAAACAACCTTGGAGCGGGGTTCGTACGTGCACGAATGACCTTAAAGAGTATGTACTTAGATTCTGGTAATGTGTACGATGACCTTAAAAAACCATTTATCTTGATGTGGACAATCTGTACGGGAAATGTATTATTACCATTAAAAGTGAATTAGAAGCGGTAGTGTATCTACTGAACTTTGACCTTGGCGGCATTAAATCGCGGGCCAATTGCCAAAAATTACCAAAATTTCCACGTTTGACCTTGGCTACATCGTAGACCAGGTCAATTGCCGAAAATTGGCAAAATTCCCACGACGTCAATGAACTTTGGCCTTGGCGGCAAATATCAAAGAATTCGACCCCGGACAACTGCCAAAAATTGCCCAAATATAATCGGTCAATGAACTTTGACCTTGGCGGCAAATATCAAAGGATTTGACCCGGGCCAATTGCCAAAATATTGTCGGCATAAAGGGGTGTGGGCAATTTCCAAAATATGGTTCCCACGATCCGCAAAATTTTCCCACGCCTTTCAAAATTTTCCTACGGCCAAGTGCAGCTATACCTACTAACAATACCACAAAACAGTCTGAAGGGCTACGCTTCGTCTAGTTTAAGAAAAACAGAGCTTATCACTCACGAAAAAAGCAGCCCTTACGAAACAAACCTTCCTCTAGATTAACTTAATAACGTTAATACAGAAGAAGAGTTGATGTTGATGGTTAGCCAGTTGAAGATGAGAGCCAAGCTGATAAAGCTGCCCACTGAAGAAGACGTACAAGTTGATAAGCAAACGGAGAAGGAAGTCACATCAAACAGTATTTATAAAAACAAGACTCAAGCTAATATGGATTTGGGTATCATGTCATAAGAATCTATTTTGGTATCAAAAAAAGTACAGCCCATCCAAGATATAAGGATGTCAGCAAAAGAAGCTCTGCAAAACAGGCAGATAAGATGTTGGATCTCTCATCAGTGAAATATCCTTTTGCTAATGAAGGTGATAACATCGTGGTAATACTAGATGTAGACCGGGCTAAATCCGATGATAGAAACATTATTTCTGTCATAATAGTAACTGAGAAAGAAGGGATGTATCGTGCAACAGGTGTAAACTTGGATCTACTCCTTTTGTTTGTTTACACTCGCTCCAAAGGATACCATTTGAGGGTTCTTTTACAATTCCTAATATTTTCAAAATCCTTTAATAAAAATATATATTATTTGTGTGGGAACTGAAAATGATTACCTTTCCATTTAATTTTGGTAGGTCGATTTGTAAAGATATTCAATAGGTTAATTTTACTTTGCTTGCTATTTAGTTACAGTTTGAGTGAATGAACCTTAACATTTGTTCCAGAAAATTCCTGTCTTATCGAGATGCGCCAGCTAGCGCAATTATTAAAAGGAATGATTACTGTTATCAATTACCAAAATTATGTTCAAATTGATTTTCGTAATTATATGCAAATTATAATCATATTGAGTTTACTTCCTTCAGTGTTTATATATTCAGTATTTGTATGAGCTTATAGTTGATAATAAAAACAAATCAAACGTTATACCTATTTAATTAACCAAAATTCAGAAAATGCATGAATGCTTTGCTTACAGTAATATATAAAAATCAATCCTATTATTATTTTTAATATTCTTAATAACTAACATGCTACAATAATGTTTTATCAAGAGTGAATGGAATGTTTCCGTTCAATATTGATTATCAAATTCAAATTCAAAGAAAAATAAAATACATAAACGTTTCTTTTATTTACACAGTTAAAAATCTTACTTGTCACTTTCGGCCTTGTTTACCTTGTTCTCCAAATATCTTCTTTTGATCTTTCTTGTGGATTAATACAATTCCAATCTTCTTTCCAACAATTTATTGGTTTTGTTAGTAATTGCTGGATGTATTTATGGTTTTTAATTATCACTTTAATTGTTCACTATGAACCGCAAGCAATAACAAACTGTTAGAAAATTACAAACAGCCGTGATTTTAATTATCATTATTATTATTGTTCTTTATATATTGATTTATTACACTAGACCGATATTAGCTATTTTATATTTATCGTTCAATATTTAAATACAGTCGTGGACGACTTTCGATATGCATAAAAGCGTGATTTTAAATTATTACGTCATGTTTTTTATTATCACCAACTTGACAATATTTTCACTTTATTTTACTTAGCCTTTTATTATTTTAATAATGAAGGTATTTTTACTTCTTCCCTATTACACAATGACTTTTATTTATTGTATTTTCTCAATTTATAGGGCAGCGTGACTATTACTTGGTGACTTGTGCTGCAGCAACAACAACTTTCTAACTACCACTACCTATTAACAATGCAAGTCACTTTGACAGCGTCTTTCTCCTCCCTCTTCCTACTCTTCCTACAACGTATTTCGTATTTCTGCGTTCATTTTAAATGTTTTCTAATTAAATATGTACATAACTTATAGAAATAAATTCAAACTTTTCATCTTAATATTAAATATATTTACATACCAATTACAATCACTTCTCAATTTAGAAAACAACATATAACTTAGTGCGAAATTTGAAATTCCTCAAGCACCCGTTACAGTCGGCTTGGTACAAAGCAAGAAATAAATTTACTCTTTGCAAGGAGAAATTCATTTCAATGAGCGAAGTTCCAGGCCAACTAGTATCAATACGGGAATGTGCGAGAGAAAAATCTTTTCTAGGTGGCCAGGGATTCCAATACTGCAATTGCATTGGCAGTTGCACTTCCAATCGTTGCAAGTTTAAGAAACGCAACGTCTGGTGTAACTCAAAGTGCCACAAACGTCTCCCTTGTAAAAATAAGTGAGGACAAATTGTCTACTTAGACTGATAAAGGTATTTCTTTTTCAACACCTACATCTTATGTCCATAGTGAGTATATTATATGTTATGAATACTCTTAATGGTAAAATACATTCTTTGTATGAATGTATTAAGGTAATAACAAGGTTATGAAAACTTTGTTTAAATATTTTGAGTTATTAAAATATTAAACATTGAGCAAAATCGTTGCATTTTATTAGTTCTCCCAAATCTAATAGTTTTTATACATAAAGAAGGCAAACTGATTAACTGAGTAGTTCATATAGTTATAGATAATATGTACAATGGCTGGATAAAAGTTTCATTAACCACTTTGACCAAATTCGCTAGTTATTATACATAATACCTGGATATACACATAAAAGCTAGATTATTTACTTTGACTGTGACATACATATATATATATATATATATATATATACAGGGTGTCCACAATCTCTTTTCACAAAAGAAAACTGCAGATTCTAGAGCTGATTTTATGTCGATTTAATGTAAATTACCTTAATACAAAATACAAAAATACTTCCTAAGCAAGCTGGAGCTTTTAAAGATGGCGCCCTAACATCGGTTTAATTCAAATATCTTCAAAATGGTTTCCCTTTAAATGATAGTGTTCTGTACATTTATTTAGTGGAATATGCCCAATCGTATGGCGTGAATATGATCTTTTAGTTGTACTCCTAAACGGCTCGTTTGAACGTGGCATTGGCCATTGTGATTCATATGTTTTTTGTTTTTCAAAATTTCGCAATTTTAACATAAAATTTAAAAAATTTCGATTTTTTCATAAAAGAATGATACCCTTATCTGAAGTCGCTACGACGCACCGGATTGATCAACAATTATGAAAGATGGCTATGGAAAATAAACAAAATAACAATTACGTGAACGTCAAAATAACTAGTATTACAGATACTAGTTGAGGTTAAAGTGTCAAATAAGTTTTAAGTGAATGATTTTTTATTGTTTAGTTACATTACCGTAAATACAAAAAGTTGGATATTGTTAGAATGGTTTCGTTTAGTAACGAAGAATATGCCGATATGCATTTTGTGTACTGTGAAATGCAATGCAACGTTCGGCCAGCAGCACGTAGATATGCAGATAAATTTCCAGGTACGCTTCTTCATCAAAGAGTTAGGTAAACAGGATCGGTAATTCCTAAAAATAATGAAACGGGAAGACATGATGATGTAATGGAAGAGTGTCAGGATGATACTTTAATGGAAATTGGGTACAATCCCGAAATAAACGTAAAAAGGTTGGCTGCAATGTATCCCAATGTGTCAAAATCTTCTGTGTGGAACATTCTACATAAAGAAGGCTTGTATTCTTTTCATTTCAAAAAAGTCCAGGTCTTGCAAGCAGGTGATTCTCCTGCTTATGTTGATTTTTCCAATTGGATGCAAAACAAGGGGAATCAATACCAAGATATTTTTTCTAATATTTTGTTTTATGATGAAGCCGCTTTTACAAAAGATGGAATTTTTCATATGCACAATGCACACATTATTACTATGTTGATGAAAAGCCTCATGCGATAATAGAAAGGAAACATCAGGAAAGCATTAATGTATGGATAGGTGTTCTTGGTGATAATTTGATTGGACCTGTAGAATTGCCTAATCGTTTAAACGGCGAAGAAAATCTCAACTTTCTACAAAATGCTTTACCGGATTTATTAGATGATATTAATCTGAATATTCGGCGGAACTTGTGGTTTTTACATGTTGGTTGTCCGGCTCACTATAGCAGAACTGTTCGTACCTTTTTAGATAACAATTACCGAGAGCGATGGATCGGAAGAGGCGGTCCGGTTGCTTGGCCAGCAAGGTCTCCAGATCTAAATCCTTGCGATTTTTGTGTTTGAGGATATCTAAAATCAATGGTTTATTCCCAACCAATAGAAACACGCGATCAGCTTTGGAGAAGAATTCAGGATGCCTGCGACGAATTTAGGAACAATAGGGAAATTTTTGCAATCTTTACATAAACGAATAAATTTGTGCATAGAAACGGATGGTCACCATGTATGTATCTTCTGCAGTTTCAGTTTTGTGTTTCATGCTTTCAGTTGTCATTTTGAATTTTTTTTATTATTAATTGTGTCAGCAACATTTTTTTGTATTAAAAACGATTATTTTTTACCCGAGTTTATTTCTTACTTTCTAAAGCAAAATTAATTTATGACATGAGAGCAGTTTGACGTTCACGGAATTTTTATTTTGTTTATTTTCTATAGCCATCTTTCATAATTGTAAATGAATTCGTTAGTTAATTTTATAAAAGTATGATTAACACATGAAAAGTTCAAATCGATTTATTTCGAAAACGGTGAGTCGTAGCGACTTCAGACAAGTGTATCATTCTTTTATGAAAAAATCGAAATTTTTTAAATTTTATGTTAAAATTGCGAAATTTTGAAAAAAAAAACTTTAGAATAACAATGTCCAATGCCCCGACCAAATGAGACATTTAGGAGTACAACTAAAAAATCATATTCGCGCCATACGATTGAGCATATCAGTTAAAGGGAAACCATTACGAAGATATTTGAATTAAACCGATGTTAGGGCGTCATCTTTCAAGAGCTCTCTTAGGAAGTATTTTTGTATTAAGGTAATTTATGTTAAATCGACATAAAATCAGCTCTAGAATTTGCAGTTTTCTTTTGTATAAAGCGTTTGTGGACACCCTGTATATATGTTGTAATCTGTATTTTTTATCAGGAAAAGGAAACTTTTAACACAATTTTTATACTTACGTATACTTGGATATTCATTTAAGCCATTTAAGAAAATCGCAGAATTCTAAATTATCAGCCGAATTTAACTCTTAGTGGGATACTTATATTTTTTTTGCGTTACCTTAACTGAAACTCATTTTTCCACGATTTACGTAGCATACATACGGATTTTCCATAGGATATTCGTATTCCTCGTTCACACCTACTATATTCAGTCTTGGCGTTCATACTAATAATGGCATTTGTGTTTAGCAATAAGCTTACTTGTGTGTCAACATTATCTGTCAATTAATCATTTTAGGTATTAGAGTTAATAATTTTTTTGTTGATATTTACGATAGCGTTTCCTTTGTCCACGAAACTGTAAAGTTCACCTAATACTTAAATGGCGGTTTAAGTCAAAATATACGAGCCGATTGCTTGTGTTTGGTTTTTATTTGAATCAAACACAGCAATGTTAATTTCAGGTTTGACAAAACAGTTAACGTATTTATCGGCTGCACATTACTTGCAAAATTTTTATAAATTGTAATTGTTTTTCGTGTTAGAATTTAGCATACGTTCTAGTAAATTTATCATTTTGAATAAAAATAATTCAAACAACGTCAAACAAAACGGTTTGATAATGTGTACTAGAACATATAATATTAGAGATTCAGTACTTCCTGTACGTAGAGGTTAACATTTTAAGACATGTGTGAGTATTTTATTTTCTTTGAAGCAACTTTTTAGCTTACCTTTAGAGACATAAAAGTTTTTCTGTACTAACCGATCCATAAATAAGGTGGCGCTCATACATTTACCAAGTTTGGCTTATAGTGAAGGCCCATTTGCCTAAACGCGAATTTAAATTTTACATCTGAATTCATTCCCACTGTTACCAAATCGTACTGTCATTTTAACCTGTAACTAGTTTTCAATGCGCTTTTGAAGTTAAATGTTAATAATAGCACTTACGCGATGTTTTATAATGGACCCCTAGATAATATACACGAATGAGAAGATAGGATGTTTAAAACAAACAAAACATTTTACCTATATTATGTTTTTGATTATTCCATACGATACTTAGCACCTTGGTAGTTGTTTTGATTATTGAAATGAGTATCATTAAAATCTAAGTCTAAGCAAGGTCGTTTCCAGCAAATGATTTAAGTTTATAAACCTTCTGGTTTGTTTAAATAGTAGAATTCTGAGCGGAAAATGTATAAAATATTTGTTCACAACCATGCTTTTAATTTATATTTAAGTTAAGTTCTTAGGTATTGGTAAGTGGTTATATTTTTGTATGTTTGTGTACCGGGCGGCCAACTAAGAACGGCCGTTGGCCATATCTCAGGAATGGGTTATAGCACAGGTGCGGAAAAAAAATTTTTATAACAAAAGTGGCCTCGAGAAACGCCTGGAAATTATTTTCAGAATTGTAGGTCCACCGCTTAAATATTAAATATTATAATCAGATTCCTCGACAAATTCTGCATATTTTTTATTTGACAAGTTTTAGTCTATCTCTTCAAATAAGGGGTGGGGGAGAGTGGCAACCTTGTTACGAAAAAACGCCTTTAATTCAGGTTCTGCTTGACCGATTTTAATAAACTTGATGTTGTTTGAAAGAACTTTTGTTAAACAATAGAAAATTTGTAAATTTGAAGCAATGTGATTAATAAAATAAATGCTAGAGGGCGCTGTTTAATATTTTTTTAATATTGTGTTTTCTTTTTACAATTTTAAATGGAAGCATAAAAATTTAAGTAGGTCTTTAAAAAGTAGAATAAATTAGTAATAAAACAGTGAAAACTGCAAGTCGATATCTTTTTCCTATCCTGGGATATCGTAAGAAACAAGTAAATGGTGGGAATTGTTCTTCCAACGTCTAGTAGGCTAGTTCGCGTTAAAGGAAAATTAGCCTGGATGAAAATATCTTACTTTGGTCTGTAGTAATTTAAACTGTTATCATACTAATGTTATGGTTGCCGCTAGATTACCTAAATGTAATGCTGTCGCTACTAACAATGAGTTAGTTGGCCACCCGGTACATTGGAAATGTTTATAAGATTGAGGGGTACACCTTAGAGAGTCCAAATATTTTGTATATGAATGGCCGGTTTTGAATATAATACGAATATTTTGTAGAGAAAAAGATTGGTCAATTAAAACAATTTTAAAGTCTGAAACTCTTATCTACAATGATATGTAGAGTTCATGTATAATAGTATTCGAACTTCTTGCTTTTAAAGCTTGAAAGTACGATCAATGCTGCAGCTAGTACCTCAGAACGGCAGAAAGATAAAATGCTTTCAACGTACGAGGAAACGGTTGTTTTGCGATAACTGTCCCGAACCTATCCCCCATAATCCAAATTTTACATACTGCCCTGCGAAGGTTGGCATGGAGTTTGCCAATATGTTTGTTAAGGATGCGCCTCTTCTTAACCCATAGGAACTGGATAATTTGAGTATTACAGCACCAGACAAAATAAAAATTCTGAAATGCGATTACAGTGAAATATAGAGGTCGTTTTGATGTCTTGGTTAGGCAATACTTCTTGCTCAATAATCTTATAATGATATTTTAATGGGTGTTATTTACATAATTACTTTTTTAAAGCAACTGTGCTTCCATTCTCCGAAGCCAACTGCATTGCTATTTTAATCAAACCATTGGCGTTTCTTCATGAAGCGATCAGTAGTTGTGAGCTCCACCATGATTATGGTAGCTGCGTTTTGAGAAGTGGCGGTTAAGTTAATACTGCATTCATTTACTTATGAAACGAAACCATTCGGTATATTTGCCGAGATACAGATTAGTTCGTTACGTTTGTGCAAATAATTACTAACTACTTCACCATGCCAGTCGACGGTAAGGAACTTTAATTTATGTAACGGTTATCTGTTAGGTACTTTATGTAATACCTGATATATTAACCGCCTGATAATTCCTTTTACCTCGTGTCATTGCGTTTGTCCACACCTGTATAAATTACCGAAAATGTTTTATTTATGTACACCAGGAAGGTTCCGAAATAATTTTCGGACGGGTTTATCTAAACCAGTCACCTTTAAAATGCAACATGCTGATTAAAATTCTGTAAAATATTCCCTCAATTAGATAATTTATTTCATTAATTTGATTCTATCTATTGTGGTCATAAAAATTCCTCATTGAAAGTTAAACAATTGGGAATACAGTATCACCAAAACACTTGCTCAATTTCAAAAACAAAATTTCGTGGTTTGAAAATAAAACCTTCACGACTATTATTTATACCGAAAATATTAAAATTAAGATGTACCGTTCTGCCTGTCTTTAATTAGCCATTACCTACTCATTTTGAGATTTTTTTTTTGTCTATTACAGACATTGGATTATTATAATAATAGTTACGACTTTTTCTTTCCTGTTCATAACGTTACTTATGACGAACAAAATCAGTGCCAACAATAAGTGTTAATCTCCCATTGCGGATTCTTCAGGTCTAATTATACTATTTACTAGCTAACCAGAAGAGCTTTGCTACGTCCTCTAATGATTTATTCCCCTCCTCCACATGCTTTTCTTTAAAAAAACTAGATAACACGAAAACAATTCCCTACCCGAAAGCAAAATTTCATTAAAATTAACTCGGCAGCTTCCAAATTTATCGATTACTCCCCCTCTCCACTTTTTTCAAATAAAAAAAATAGATAACGCAAACACACTCTGCGCATCCAAAAGCCCCATGTACCAAATTTTACTAAAATTGATTCAGCCGTTCTCGAGATGCCTCGATCATCTCTTTCCCCAGTTTTTAGTTGAATATTATACATAACGCACACTCCCCGTATGCAAACGCCCACATGTACCAAAATTCATTGAAATTGGTTGAGCCGTTCTCGAGATTTATCGATCATCCTTTTCCCCACCTTTCGGATAAATAGTAGATGAGAGAAAAATAACTCCCCTTTTTAAGCTTTGACATTTTTCGGTACAAATTTCACCACGCCTGTTTCCTCTTAGGAGATGCATTTGTAAAAATAATGAAAGACGTTTTATTGTATTTATTTTCAAGAGTATATTTACAAAATGTCATCCTTGTACAAAAAACTGTTTCATCTAAATCCTACCACCCCCATTCACTTTCCAAATTTCAAAAATCCCTCTTTGCGGCACCCCTAGGGTACTCTATTACACCGGTTTAGTCAGTTGGTTGCCTGTTAGTCAGCTGTTATGGCACTGCTTTATAGGATAGATTTCTTTAAGGAAGTAATCGCTAACTTTTAGTGATGTTTCAATTGGTTAAATTCATCTTCCAAAAATTCAGCATTACAAGTACGTTTTTTGCTCGATCCACTTTATATTTAATGACACCAATCTTTTGAATGATTTATTATGAACAAACCTGTCTTTACATGTGGGGTTCGATAAACCTTACGAAAAAGCAATGCTATTATGAGTTTTATATATAAATTTGTGAAAAATAGCAAACATCCATTGGTTTTGCTCCATCACAAATTGAGCACTTGAATGAATAACACATATAAAGTCTAATAATTTACTTAAATATAGTGTTATTTAAAATAAATTCTAACGTACTGCTTTTTGGCCATCGTTACTTGTATTAAAATTTTGGGTTTTGTTTGTTATTTATAAATTTCTTTAAATTATTTAGAGTATATTTAGCGATATTTTGGTAATTTTTCTTTTAAATTTTAAATATATAATATAGTGGTATCTTTTGCTAGTGTGTTAGCATTTTTGATCGCACGGTGTATTTTTTTTACACGTTATTGGTGACTTAACCACATTCGTTCGTCAGTGATGTACAGCGCGACTCATACTATAATATATAATAATGGTGTAAATCAATGTTTTAAAGCATTCTCAATACAAATCGTTAAAATAACTAAAGACACCAACCACTCAAGAAAATATAATTCCGTTGACTCACTAGGTAGATTAAATCGGGTGCTTAATTACCAACAAATTTCTGCTTAGTTATTTCCACCTAACATCAATATAGTAACTTCAAAGTAACAATAATAAAAGTGATCTCGGACGCCAAGTTATTTTTTTTTATTACACTCGGAATAACTAAACCGAGGATACAATAAAGCATTCACCAAAATATCAAAATAAAAGATATACAAACTATGTTTATTAAGCACTTAAATTTGGGATTATATAAAATAAATCTTAAAACTAGTGTTAATAGCCTTATCCTAATAAGTCATTGGGGTATAAATACCTGTTATAAAATTTTTGTACAACTTCTTGAGAACCTCTGTTATCATAAGGAATGCGGAAATGTAAACCATAGATGATGTAATCTTGGTAACAGTGTTGCGCAATATGTCGTATTTTCAATGTTTTACGTTGTAAACCATATCAAAGTTGAATTTACTTCTTACAAATTTATATTCATTGAAATTTGAATAATCCAGAATTTATTGCATTCTCTTGAAGGTTTAAAAGGTGTAATCTAAATTTAGATCTGAATTAAATGCAGAATGTAATCATAAAATAAAAGTACCCAAAAACGGTAAAAGTATAAGTAGAAGTCCCTGCAAAAAGCAAATGTTTAAAATTTTAATATAATACTAGTTAAAGGTGTCTTGCCATTAAATCAATGGCATTTTACACAAAATTTAGGTGGAAACCAAAAATGGCTTCTTACTTAAAACGTACATCAAGCAATGCTAAAAAGGACGCTCACGGTATCAGGTGATGTAACGATGTGTGCAGAAAATAATTCCACGATATGGAAGTATAAACCCTTAAGAAAATATGCAATTTAAGTTAAGTTACACCTATGCAAATTAAGTTGCCTACCACATACTTATAAATCATTAATAATCAAAAACCCCATTTTTTTCTGTTTTTACAACTAAATGAACGAAGAACGTAAAAGATTCGTTACAATACAACACCTTTTCCTGTTTGTACGTTTAGTATAGTTTATTCCTTGTGAGGTATATAAGTATCTTTTTTCAATTCTTATATTCATTTATTATATTTAAAAACGGAAACTCCAAGTCCCATAAGTTTGTAATTTTGGACACATTGTTTAGTATTGGAGAAAGCTTAAGTAAAGTATGCGGTCCTAAACAACATGGCGATTAAGTAGATGGCGTCATGCTTTGTTTGGAGAAGAAATAATTTAAGTTAAACGACTCCTTTTGTTTTTGTGTATTATTAAATCTTGAAGCAAGATACGTTGCCTCTGTTCTAGTATATCTGCATCCGTACAAAAACCAAATCCAGTCTACCTTAAGTCGATAATACATGAAGTTTACTTTTACGTTGTTGAAAAATGTTGATGTTACCGTATCTTGCTGTTCATACTTTATCTAACGTTATGGTAACAAAATAATATGATTTACCTTTACGTGCTACCTTGTGCTATTGTTCAACACAATTATATTTTTAATTTAGTTAGATGAAATTGTTTTACAAACATTTGAGTAAAGCTCATTTTACTAACGTTCAGTAAAGTTAAAAACCTATTTAACAAAAAAAACACACAACTTCAATGTTTAGTGGTTTTCTAATATGAATACCAATAAATTTAAATGTGTGTCATCCATGTTGACATAGGTCATACATTTGAGTTATTATATTGGACCATCCATTCAGCCTTAATCTGAATTTTCACTTTGAAGTAATTCTACGTAAATATAGGTTTTATTTTGTGTGTAGTTATAAGATTATTAACAACAATTTGTTTTTTTATCGTAAAGCTTTACGAATAAATACGTTTGTTACATTTAGTGTGTTTGCGTATATTAAAGTTCAAGATATTTTTTTGTTGTATTTTAATTATTTAAAAACATGAGCGGTGCTTGTTTTGGAGTGAGAAATTTATAATCATAGCCAATGTATTGTTTTGTTATAAGTCATTTACATTTTTAAATTTTATTTGTTATAACACAGTCTTTACTGTTACATTCAAACAAACTTTTGGAATAACACTCGCATTCAGGAAAACGACGAATGATTGCTCTCTTAGAAGAAAATTTTTTGATTAAATCTACCCCTGTACTAATTTCCATTGGACGGAAAACGGAAACAATTTTATAATAAAACCGAGCCATTTTTAAAGCAGAAAATTAATTAATTCAAAGTTGCACTCTCCATAGAGCAATCAATTTCAAAATCTAAAATAAAAACACTTGATTTTCCTTTTAGTGGTAAATTGAATTTAATTTTAAGGCATAATTATTGGATCCCATAATTCCTTAACTGTAAATAAGAGACAACAACCCGGTTAAATGTTTCCATACAAAATAAATTTCACAATTTGAAGTATTACTAGCTCTAATAAACTTGTCGACACATCTAGAAATGTATCTATTTTCCTGTTAGCCACTTCATTTTATATAAAAGTTCAAATATTAGATCTTAACTCTAATTTCATAGTATTGCTTATTTTGTTTATTTGCAGAACGTGACTCTCCGCAAAAATTGCGAGGAACGAATGTACAAATAATGCGGAAGCAGAATCAATTCCAAGAGATTGTTTTGTACTTTTTGTACTTCAACACATAAATAGGTACAACTAACCCACATTACCCGGGGAGATACCAATTCGTATCGTTTAACACATCTTCTTGCTCTTTCGCTCACGATCACTCCAACTCCTCTAGTGCCATGCATTTTAGTCTCAACTCCTGATCATAGTGCTAGAATGCCATCCTTCATCTCCACTACATCCTTTCCTTTGTGTTTCGTCTCCGATACACACATACCAGCAAACTGCCTTTCATTCATTACATTCGCAATTTCGAATTATTTACCATGCATACCTCTAACATTTCATGTACCTACTCGCCATTCTTTCCTTGCACTGTCGCCAGCACAGTATTATTATTTTTATTAATTAAATTAACATGCAGACCGGTTACTAGCCAAATCGTGCCCTGGACCGATGTAGCAGTCCATACTAACGGTATCGTCCTACTTACTTACTTAATTTCAATCACTTCGTATTTAAATTATATTGTTCCCTACGCGATTTTTAGTTTGCATGCTTCTTACTGGACTTACTGTTATTTATTTGAGAAAAGAAAAATTATTTAATTATTTTTAATTTAGAATTTCGATTGCGAATTATTGCTAGTTATTTGTTTATTTCATTGACATTAATTTGCTTTTTTTTATTTATGCTTTGGATTACAGGTTAGATCTAGTTAGTTACTTTTATCATTTCAGCTAATAAACTGAATTCTGATGACAATGCTTACGTTTGGTTTTGTTATGTAAAGGGGTTTATTGTAGTGCTCTACATTGTTATGAATCACATCTGTCTTGTATTATCCTACTGTTACAAATACGTATTTACGATTGTTTTATGCCCCGCGCAATCGTGGGTTAAAATAAGTGATTTCTCAAGTTCTCTATATTTTTATTGTCATCTGGGATGGGTTTAAGGGAACCATATTTTTTGTAGAAATTCGCTGCTATAGCAACCCTAAATACTATTTACGTGACTTTTTTTATCTAAAGAGCCATTTCACACGTTACTAATATTCTACTGGTTATACTATTATTATCTTTGTTTATTATTTATATTCAAACCACTGGGTTATAAATATCTGTTCAAAAGCTCATCCTTACCGTACCGTACTTTATTGTTTTAGAAATTGTCATTTTTCACCCGCACATGTTTCACAACCAAAAGTAGAAGCCGGAGCTACCTTAAATACATACTTTCGCTTTGACGACCCGACACTGTATGTAATCAAACTTCTGCCATTCAAAAATCTGAAATTATTCTGACAGTTGTATATTCCTGAATTCCTTTAGGAGATGTAATGTCCTATCCGCTGGGGATGATTTGCTTTCATTATTCCCGAATAGGTAGGCACACTTGTCACTGATAAGCGGCCTTGACGGGGTTTCAATGGTGCCGTCGCGCTACATGCTAACTTAAATTTCCATGTTCAGAAATGCCTTTAAACGCGTATAAAAATTGGGCAATTTGATTTACTAAATGCCCTTCTAAAAAAAATAAATGTTTATCACAAGATATTTTAATTACATCACTAAATTCTTAATTATCTATAAAAGGTCGATTTAGTGCACATCTATTTAAATCAGTAATATCAATGTTCAATACAGTTTAATTTTATTCATAAAGCTTAACACATTCATTTAATTACATAAAGAATCACTTCAAGTTTCTTTTAGATCGCGCGGGTTCTTTAAACACAATACTAATCAACTCAATGATTGCTGTTTATTACAAACCTGTTTAAACACTTCCTAATTTTGGAAAAGCTCAATAGCAAATTCCAGTTTAGAATTAATCATTTCATTTGAGAACTTTAAATGCTTCATCCTTAAAATGGGTTTTTGCAGTAAACTAATATGCACTGCAACACTAATTATTTACAAATAAAAGCTCAGCGTAGATCGTTATGACCTTACAGAATACTCGCTCGTGACCACCATCTTAAGTATAAGTCTGCGCCCGTGTGCCTTCTGCCTTACGCTATCACTCCCTCCTTGCAAAACGTCATCGTATTTACCCCGCTGAAATCAAAACAGCCTATCCCAGAACTTCCGGATTTCTAAAAACATCCTGTCCAGGTCAAAGAACTAGAAAAAGATCAATAAAATATGGGGTTTCCACGAACTGGTTCTATTGTTAGATTTCTAAGAATGTACACTCCTAAAGGTCAATAAACCTACTTTTAATGATTAATGAACTTTGATCTTGACACATTCTCTCTCACACCCTTATTGTAACTACCCTTCTATATGTCTTTCTTTTACACATGTAAATTCCTATGTGGCCCAGAACTCCATTAGCTATACCACTAACATATAAAAAAGATTAACCATGGAAGGCTAACTACACGCCTAAATTTAAAAAAGTTATTGGGAAAATAGTAATAACCAACAAACGGCAAGAAAATAACCAGCAAACGATTACAAAAAAAAACGAAATTTTATATTTGAAGGCCTTATCATATTTTGCTAAAATCATTATACATAAAATTAAGGTTTGTTTACTAAATTCATTGTACCTACAATCCATAATATACACGTTGTTTCAAAAATGTCTGCCAACATTTCTAGGACGTATTCTGTGTGTGAAATTAAGCTAATTTTGTAAAATGAACATTATGGTCCAAAGGCCACCATTTTCGAGATACCCACACTCTACACGAGTCATACACTGATACTCAATTATTCCATACCGTGGTAAAGATACGGCCAGGTCGAAAGGGTTTTTCAGGTTGAACTGTTACGCCACTGGATGTACTCGAATTTTGTATTTTGTTCTTAATTGTTAAAGTTTAACCTTATTATAATAGAATGTCAAGTAGAGAAAAACCAGCATTACCAACAATATCTTCTTTTTGCGTTTAATCGAGGTGTCAAAGCGAGTGAAGCTGCTCGTGAGATTTGCGATGTTTACGGTGAAGGTGCAGTGCCTGTTAGGGTGGCGCAAAACGAGTTTAAACGTTTCAAATGCGGAATTTTCGACCTTAATGATATCGATCCTTCAGGACGTCCTGTTAGGTTCGATAAAGAGCGGTTGAATCAACTTCTTCATGAAAATTCACGTCAATCAACTAGAGAGTTGGTCCAGGAAATGGAATGTGTCCAATCAACGATATGTCGACATCTGAAATGCTTAGAAAAAGTTCAGAAACTTGGCGCTTGGGTTGCTCATGTTTTAAACGAGAACAACAAAAATCGATAGCTCAGATGGAAGAGCCCCACTCGAACAAAGTGGGGTCGTGGGTTCAAGTCCCACTCGAGTTAATCTTTTACTGTATGTACTTTAAAAGTTAATTTTAAATAAAATACAATTAATATTAATATTGGAATTTTTCTTTGTCCGATGTTTTCCTCATTTTCACAGAATTTTAGATCTCTAACATTGGTTATAAAAGAAAGAAAAGCAATACCAACATAGGAGTCGCGTCAATAATGTACTTGGTAGAACATAGTCTATTATAAAAAATCTTATACCCATCAAGACATAAACCAACTAAATAGAAATGGAAAGCTGCAATTGTGCAACTTCCGTATTTTAAGTCAATTCGACCACTGTGATTTCGTGTATGGTGTATTTCTTGATTACATAACAACGAATCTAAACTGTTCAAAACCCTTGCTTGAGATTACTGTGTAGTATAAGAAAGAGTTGCAAGGTTTCTCATACACTACAAAAAGCTGTTTGGTTAAACATGGCATACAGGCGATACCTACATGCTATTTTCACTTTCAAAAAGATAGTAAACAAACAGTCTTCACCATATCGCCATCGAGAGTTACAGTTTGGGACGAATGTTCATAACATAAATATAAGAAGAAAAAGTAAATACATGTTTAAAAATCCCACATCATAACATGTGACTTTTTAAACGATCACTTAGCTAAATGAACTTCCACCCGAATTAAAAAAATTCAAGTTTACTTTTAAGTGCCAATTACTAACCACACAAACGCAGTAGAATAACAAATATCTGGTGTGGAAACCACACGACCTCCAACCTACAAAATGGGAATAAAAAAAAGTGAAATAATTTTTTTAGGATAACTTTGCAACCTCTTTTTTATACGTTGATAACCAAAACAGGCCACATTGTAGAAACAAAAACAATAATCTATATTAGAATGACGTTTAAAACTTCATGTCAGATAGAGATTAATAGACATAAATGCACGTTACTTAACAAAAAATTCCAAAGCCACCCGTTTTTATAAGATATCAATAATACTGATTAACCATTTTCATTCATATTTAATTAATTTTTAGACTTACTTTGCGTTTTATTAAGAGATTTTATGAAGAAAAGTTATGTCAAATCAAATTTTCTATAAAAAATATATCTACACTTTTTCTCATAAAATTAATTCTTATTCAGATATTGACAAAATTTGAACTAATACTTAAATTCTACCTTAGGATTTTTGCCGCTAAATTACGCGTTGTATTAAAAAATTACATAGAACATAATTAATCGGTATTTTTAAGGTCTACATCTATGTCTTTATATCTTGGAAATATGCATGTTTTAGAAATATTTAATAAAAACAAAAAACAGCCCCTCTCCCCCATGCCGCCGCTGGATTTCTCCCAAAATCTAATCCCCTCCAAGCGAAATGAAAACAAGCTTAAATACAAAATTTTAAGTACGGAGGTGTTTTCGTTCTGGAGTTATCGTGGATACTAACATACATCCACACAGACACACATCCAGACATCATGGCCGATCTTGGCGAAACTTGGCCAAAATTTGTAAAATGAGCTAATAAAGTCGATTTAGCTATAGTGAAAAACGGTCGATTGCATAACCTTCTATACCTCCATAATTTATATGTAGGTTGGAGTAAATATCTGCTGTGGGACACCACACCACCTTCCAACCTACAAAATGGAAATTAAAAGAAATGGAATAATTCTAATAATATTTTTTTAGCATAATTATGCAACCTCTTTATAATAAATATATAACATTGTAAAAACAAAAACAATAGCCTATCTCAAATAAACGTTTAAAACTTCATGTCTGATAGAGGTTAATAGATATCTAGATGCTAACTTAAAAAATTAAAAGAAATCAAATAATTTTAATTAGAATTTTTTTCGGATAACTATGCAACCTCTTTTCTATACGTTCACAAAACAGGCAACATTGTAAAAACAATAACAATAATCTATGTCAGAATGACGTTTAAAACTTCATAAAATATTAATGGTTAATAGACGTAAATTTCAAAGCCACGCGCTTCTATAAGATATCAATAATACAGTTTAACCATTTTCATTCATATTTAATTTGTTCTTAGACTTACCTTGCGTTATATTAAGAAAGTTTACAAAGAAAAGTTATGTAAAATTAAAATTTTCTTTAAAAAATATGTCTACATTTTTCTATTGAAAAAATTTGAACTAACACTTAAATTCTATCAGATTTTTTGCCGCTAAATCACGCGTCTTATCAAAAAATTGCATAATCGATGTGTTTAAGGTCGATATCTAGGTATTTTTTATCTTTAAAATATACAGCTGTTTTAGAAGTATTTGATAAAAACCAAAAACTGACTCTAATAAACCAGACATCATTCCCGATCTTGGCGAAACTAAGCCAACAGTAAAATGGGCTAATAAGTCGGTTTAGGGCTAGTGAAAAAAAATTCGATTGCATAACCTTCTATACCTACATATGTAATGTAGGTTGGTAGGTAGAAATGATAAAAAAAAGAGTTGAGCTGATCCTACATTGAATTGTCTCCAGTATTATACTATTTTGTTTCATATTTTGGTTTTGTATTAAACTTCCAAAAAAATTAGCTGTTAAGTTCGAATAGAATACCAGATTATCTTTAAACCTAAACAGTATGTGTGTTTTTGAATTTCTTTGTCTTATTTGCAATGCTGCAATAAATATTATTAGTATTATAATAATAATAATAATAATAATAATAATAATAACAACAATATCAATAATAATAATAATAATAACAACAATATCAATAATAATTATTATTATTAAGTCTGAAAATTTGATTTGCTATCGGTAATTTATAAGTTCATTTTTAAAGTACGGAACTGTGGTGTTCAGCAGCTCCTGATCAATGGGCCCGATTTAATTCTAACGAAATGGGAGTTAAGCCATTGAGAATAAGGACAGACGGTTATTTTCCTTAATCCACAATTAAACCGCCAAACACGTGCTATTTTGTACTAAAGATTTAAGTTCAATAAAGACATGCTTTATTTCAATCAATTAAAACTATGTATCTGTCTGAAATCAAACGCTACGATATCACCGGTTTGCTAATATAGTAGCAGTAAAACTTACACTACTAGTTTAAATAAATTACTAAAACGAGTATATATGGGTAAATTATATGAATAGAAAGCACCATTGAATGTACTTTTATTGAGCGTATATAATTAACTCTATGCTCACAGAGTGATCATCAGGATCAACAGGAGTCTGTCGGGCAATGCAATAGAAAGTATATCAATAATTAAACAATAAATTAATAGTTAGTGCGTAACAAGTTATAAACCTTATAAGATCAAAGTGAATCAAAGTGATTAATTCCTTATTGATTAATTACTATAAAAACTATGTAATTCGTGATTATTCAATAAATGCTTAATTACTTTATCATTATATCTACAACTAAATTTTTCAAGTTCGTCTAATTTAAATTTGTACTGTTAGCAATCTGCATTGTATTTCAATGTCAAGCTTGACGACCGGAATTTCACCAACAGTTTTCTATTTGACAACACACTAATAATTAAACACCAGTATGCCTTGATTTATTAACATATATTATTTGTCGTGTATTTAAATTTAAGTACTGTTCATAAAATAGAAAACCATCTCTAACAACAACGCCTCATTGTCTGTAGGTATTTAGTATTACATTTTAAACAGTAACAATATGCCGCATGTTTAAATGAATTTCAATACTACTAAAATAACAAAGTTCCGCGCTCATAAAATAATAAACGACATAATAAACGACCTGGTTTAACACAGGAACCGGACATGGAGTGTTTGTAAATACGGAAGTTACATACAAAGACAAAGACAAGTGCTGATTAAAGGAGAACTAATACACTGTCATTGACGGCAGTAACAGGTAAGGCGACATTCTTTGAACAAGGAAGTATAAATCATTAGAGTAGTGTTTTGTATACCTTTTGTGTATAAACCTAGTCATATTTATGACTAAATTATTTTTTATTAGTTACTATATGCTAGTAACGTACAGTTACTTGGCAATCCTAGCTTCAGAATCTGTATTTCGCATTTCTTAGGTTGTCTTCAATGATCTCAATACCACGAGATTGTGCATGTACTTTGAGCAACCAGTACCCACGGTTGCGATAGTCCATGGCCCCTTGAGTAAGAACCAGTAATCAGCAAGCGAGATTGTGTATGATCCTTTAAACCTTTAATAAGGTAACCAACAGTCAGTAAAGGGCGCTCATATAACCACCGCATCAAGATCTGTAATATACATCCAAGTCAAAGCCCAGCGAATATACATCCAGGTCAAAGCCCAGCGCTAGAGAATTTGCTCCTCTCTATCACTAATAACAAAAGCTGAATCTCGATTCAGAAGCAATGCAAAGTTATGACGAAATAGTAAATTTAGGTCTACCGGACCTAATCAAAATGTGAACTAAATAAATAAAATCTATAGAAACACAAAAGGATATCTTGGGAAGCTCCAAGGGAAGTTTCAATCAAATGGAAGAGAAGAAACCCAAGCGAATTAAAAGGCAGAAAATCAGATTTCTGCAATACGTCGCACTGTTGCTCTAACTGAAACAATTAATAAGGGGGCAAGTGAACATGAGGTGGTGCAGCATTCTGCAAGAATGCAGTAGAAAAATATGTGAAATGGAATATTAAAATGAGAAACTGATATTCAAGTAAATCAGCTAAAATTCTCTCATAAATATTTTATATCTGGCGAGAAGCCTAACATGTTACCATCCAAGAGTAATTACAGTGCATAAAGAAAAGATAGCCAGCATAAACAAAATCAACAATATCGTTGCCAAACATCAAGATATTCTGAACCGAGTTTGGTCATCACTTCACAGATAATGCCATTGCCATTACCTTAAAGAATGCGTGTATAGAGAAACTGCAGGGTTTGGCACATGAGGTAACCTGTCAAAGTGATATTCTTTGCAACTATGCAACAAGTTATCGATACATACCCCGGTTATTTTGAGTACTTATTACCACTGTATATTATGTATTATTAATAGGTCAGCTGTCGGTTACTTCTGGACCACGCGTGCAGATGTCGTGCGCATTCGAAGGGGCAAATAATTAAACGATTCCGCACTTTTCAATATAAAAAGTATTGTAGTTGTAGTTGAGGTAGTTATATAAGGTATACTGGGGTAAGTGGAACCGCAAAAATTTAAATTCCAACTTTACACCGGTATTTTGAATACAATAAGTGACCTATAGGTCCTGATATATTTTGTACGTTATTGGTGACTTACTAGTTACCTATTGAGAGATACAAGAACAGAAATTTGAAGGTTATTCTCTTTAACAAAATAAATTGGAACTATAGTACGTTAGGTTCCACTTTCCCGGCAAGTCGGTGTAAGTGGAACCGATGGCCCGTTTTACCTTTGAAAACGTAAATCTTCTGCCGGGGAAAGTGTAAATGAAGGAAGAATGAAAATTTGTATATTTTATTTCCAGTTCGTTTGAAGTAACAAGATTTACATTAATATGTATTGGTATAAGAGTCGAAAGGCACGCTGAAAGCGAATCGTTCTCTCTTATCTAATGTTGAAGGTGGTGACTGTTATTTCATGATGGTTCAAAATGCTTGTATGATCGATATCTGGCCAGTGTAATGTTAATGTTGGGCAAACTTGACTTCTAGACATGGCTCTGTGTCTATAACCTGCGCAACTTACATTTGAGTTTTCTTTTGGTGGCAAAAATTTGTAGTGATCCAATCGTCAAATTTGAGATAGGTAAGTAAGTTCCTTCTCTGTAATTTTCTATTTCTTCATCCACATTGTAATCATATGAGTCACTGGGGGAGGTAAGTTTTCTTTATCCGAGTCATCTGAACAATTTTCGACTTCTTCATAATTTTCTTGTGTGTTTTATATTTTCTTGACATACGCATTCCGAAGTTTCTCCACAACATCAGACTAAGTAATGACTTCTGCTCCAGCACACACTCGTTTTCTTCTTCAATTTTAGGTGACTGTTTCAGCAAAAGCCGCTCTCATCTTAGTGGAAGTGGAAAGGGAAGATGTAGAAGGTTGTTCAATTGCTGGTTCATTCTCTGGGGATCTAGTGGGCTCTTCGCTTGCATGTTTCGTCGAGTCATTGTGTGCTTCTGTGTTTGACATTGAAGCGCGATGTGATTCATTATGCCTACACCACCTTTTGTAGGCGTTGGGATCCTATAGTTCTTTTGAAACGACCGCCCTCAAAAATGGAAACATTCCCGCCTTTTTTAAACTATTTCTCATTAGGTTTGAATCTAAAGATTTCCAAATCTTCGATAGAATCGAAGCAAACACTATCTTTCTTTGCCATTTTATTACCTCTTCATCCATCCCAACGCAATTTTAATGGCTTGCAAGATCCATAGGTTACATGCCATGGCTGGTGTGTAGCGGTAGTTTCAGAATCACAATATTCTCTTGTAGCGCTCTCTCGATCAAGGTTATGCTCACATGTGAAACATGAGCATCGTATATCTCTCGTCACCAATATTCCAATTCAAAACGATTTCACGAAGTAATTATAAAACGTTTCAATTTCCATCCAGCCATTCGTGGCTGCATATGTCGGTCCTTCGAACTCGTATTCCTTGGTGGGACTCCCACATATATTTTCCCTTGTAAACGAAGAGAGGAGGAAGTTTACTGCCCGCTGTGTTACCGCTCAGTGATGTTTTCCTTCCCAGGACCACTTGTTACTCGGTGATCTGCCTTTCCTTTTTCTCCGACAACTTTAATTCTAGATGGATCTAAACAGAAACTGTCTTTCTTCCAGATTCTATCAGGCGGATCATCTTGGCGGATGTCTTCAACAATTTTGAAATATGCGAAAATGATGAAGGGATCCACGTTTCTTCTTCTTGCAACTTCAACACCTTGTGGAGTGAGGTTATGAGTTTTCTTGAATCGATGAACGAAATCGTCCATACCATCTTTGAAGGGTGTCTTAATTTTGTTTTATTTGACGTAATACGCGACAAGAAGCAAAAATTCTTTCTTCAAAAGGCCAAAGACCCATTTCTTCACTATTTTGACGCATTCTTCAATTTTATTTTCTACCTCAATAGGAAGCGTATTGGTCTACCGCCAGTTTGGCTTTTAACACCCCTCAACCCTTTTACTCTTTTGAATAGTGTGGCTTTCGGAATTTTGAACACTATTGACGCTCTATACAGGATAAGGCTTCCACTTCTCATGGTTTCAACAGCCCTTTTCATATCCCTATCAGTACAAGGTGGAGGACCCTTCTTCCTTTTATAACTGCGAACCATAACTGCAAGAAGAATAGTTATTTCAGCATTTTATTCTATTTACAAAATTATGTGCATGATTGAAATCGAGAATTACATTATTAACGTAACCAATAATTATTGTAAATTAAAAGATTATTATTAAAATGTACAGATTGTCATTTGTTACTATTTTACTAAAAAAATTGAGAAAACAAATTAATGGTTCAAGTTGAACCTACCAAAATCAGTAGGTTCCACTTTCCCAAATTTATAGGTTCCACTGTCATCAAAATGAGGGGACAAAAGGAACCCACAACAATTAACGGATACAATCTAAAATAGAGGTTAGCCGTTAGCGTATACTATAAAGAACGCTACCATTTTACTCACTACCTCCAACAGCGGGTCGCGGCAACAAAAATTGAGAATTTTGTGGCAGTTTGAAGCACGTTTGCCAGATGATAGACTGGACATGAAACGACACGTCTGCATGCATTGACGAATAAAACATAAACAAAGCGCACTAATGTCATGGAGTCGCATTGTATAGTTGGTTGCATATGTGGTTCATACAAATCAACACTAACACTGCGTCTTTTGAAGATATATTTCGAAAGAAATAGGAAGAAAAAGGATTCACTTACCCCACATTTATACTTACCCCGGTGTACATTACTTCATAAATTTTTTTTTGAGTTGTGGTGCAAAAGTAAACCACCGTTGCCGTACGGCGTACGTATACAAAGGTTTTACCTAATGTTATTATCTATTCATCAATTACGACAGAAAGAATAAATGTTTAGTGTTTCAAATTTTCTGTTAAAAGTGAAGCATACAAGGTATCAACTTATTACATAAACATAAAACATAAAATAAAACTAAAGTACGTACTAAAAGAACGGAAACGATGATTGTAAAACAAATGGAATGAAATTGCAGATAACATTAAAAAAGAGTTTCGTTGGTCTATCACAATGTTAAATATTTATTATTATTATTTATAATGCAATCGATCGTACATGCAAATGTTAACTTATACGGACAAACTCACTGTAGGTCGAGAATTGTTAATATTAAGAAGAAATTTCGCGGACAAACGTTAACTTTATTAGATTCACTAGTACACGATCAATAATTCGAAATAAAATCTATTCACAATTAAGAATAATGTATATATTTTTTGCATTAATAAAATACTACCCTAATCATTTTGTTACACAGAGCGACCTATTAGTCGAAAAAAGTTATTGTTCACATTCTTTTAGATTTATTAAGGGATGTTGCATTAGTTTAGTTTTTTACTTTACTATTGAATATTAAATATGTTTCAAATACTAATGTACAGCAGACTACTAATACGAAGATTCTGTATGATGTGTTGTCTAACACTAAAAAAATCTATTTTGCTTCTATAATTTTTAACTATATTAAATTACGGGACAGGTTTTATTAAATTGCATTTATTTAGTATTACCGTAAAATATTTGTATTATTTACTTTTTGCACTTCCGAGACTAAAATAGATACTTTAGTCTCTGTCTGCAGGGACTAAAGTGGGTCATTTATTCGGATTAAATATGGACTGAACCCCCTAGAGAGTTCATTGACAGATGTCAATCTTCAAATATTTTTTATTAATATTTTTACGAAACATTAACATTAATATTATTACAATTAATAAATATCGGACGATTGATTTCCGAAACGATACTGATGGATGTAAGGTTGAACGCATTTCCAAATGAATCAGTGCCTGTGGGCCGTTCAGATAGGCACGAGGGTCCTGGGAGTGAGGTAGCTGGTGTTTTTTGATCACCTCCACCTCCAAAAATTTTTCGGCGATAAGGTTCTTATTATTCAGGCAGTTTTCCACATAACCTTCTGCGACAGTTGGAGGCTTCTATCCCCCATGTCTTGTTAAAACGTCAACAGTCGCACCTGAATCAGCTAGTAGAGATGCATAGGTTCGCCGCCAACAATGTCCTGTATATGACAACGCATCTGGTAGGTTTAGGAATGTTGCAACTTTCTGGGGCAATTTTCCAAATATACTCTTTCCTACAGGTTGCACTGTACACTGCTCGTTAACGTAACGAACAAAAAATCTTGACTGGGGAGTTTCAGATTTTCTCAATGACATATATTTTTTGCAGATTTTTGTATAATTAATGATAGTTTTATCTGAATCTTTTACAACGAAGTTCCTCTCTGTTCCATTTTTGGTAGCTCTAATGTTAACAAGAAGTCTTGCCCAAATCAGTCACATCATTAATTGACAATTTGACTAAATCAAGTCCTCTACAAGCCCCTGCCACACCAAATATGAGTGTTACCTACAAAACTATCATTTTTAAAAGTAGGTACAATGATTTTTGGACATACTCACTTTTGTCATTAAAAATGTGTCATCTGAAGCTTCCTTTAGAAACGTATCAATCTGTACTATAGTTTGACTTCTTCGCTTTGTAACCAAAATTTTTCCTTTTCAACATTATGTTTAACGTTAAGCATAGTTTGTAACATTGAATACTGGGCCCACAATGTAGAAGCAGCAAATTTGTTTACTTTTTCATTAAAAAATACCAGCAAAGCATCTTCATTAAAATTTGTAATTTTCTTTTCACAACACCACTTTAAAAATATATCATACTCTTTATCGTAAATTTTACGAGATTTGGAAGGTTTTTTCTAGATCAAATTCGTCGTACATATTTATTACCCTTTTGTAAAATTTTTTTCAAATATGGCCACCGCTGTTTACTAAATCCCGTGCTAACCGACTGTTTTTTTTTCAAACAACAAGATTTCTAGATAATTTTAAACAAATTTGTCACATTCACACGAACAAATTTGGAATTATTGTACATAAAAAATAAATACTTTGGAAGTGCAAAAAATATCGTTGTTTTAGTTGTTTCTTAAAGATATCTTTGTTATTGCCAAAGGAAGAAGTTTGCAGTTTGACATTTACGGACTACTTTGTTAACCTAGATTTCATGGCAAAATCTTATTTTGATTTCGACTTATAGCCAAACGTCGATATTTCTACACTTTTTTCAAGGTCTTGTACCTCGCATAATACTATTTACTGATATACTTCGTCAACGGTACTTTTATGTTGCGAAGTACCGAATTCAATGGCGTGCTTAGAATTGTTCTAGAGGGTGCGGTTTATGAGTAATAATATAAACTTGCATATTTTTTAAATGGGAATCATAGTTTGGCTTGGCAACCATCAGCTGCAGTTCTGTCTTAGCTTTTCAAAAATATAAATTCTGAAAAACATCTTCCAAATATTTCTGTTGATGTATAAGGGGCGGTCAAGGTCGAAACAGACAGGCCCCGTTGCTGACCATTGTGCAAGGAACTAATGGCGAGTTAGTACGTGGAATGTTAGAGGTACGCATGGTAAAGAATTTGAAATTGCGAATGTAATGTAAGCAGCTTGATATTCTGTGTGTATTGGAAACAAAGTACAAAGGAAAGGATGCTGTGGAGATGGAGGATGGCAGCCTAGCACTATGGTCCGAAGTTGAAGTGCATGTTTCAAAAGTGAAAGAGTGAAAAGATGTGTTAAACGGTACGAATTAGTATCTCTCCGTCTAATGTGGTTTAGAATGAAAGTGGAGTTTCAAATAATTTTTCTTATTGCATGCTATGTACCGGTGAATGGAGAAAAAGACCAAGAGTGTGCGAACCCCTGGAATGATGTAGAGAACGTGTTGATCGTATCTAAGCCAAACGAAAGAGTGATTATATTGGGATATATGAACGGATGGCTGTGTTCACAAAGAGAACATGCCGAACGCGTTCTAGGAAAGTTCGAAGACCAAAGAGTCAATGAGAATGGTAAACACTTGGTGAACATCTGTGTCGAGAGAAGCTTGTTTGTAACTAACACGCAGTTTAAACATAAAAATGTCCATATGTATACATGGCAAAGAGGTAAATCTAAAAGTATCATTGACTTGATAGTGTATGATGAACGACTTAGAAGCCTGGTGAGAGACACAAAAGTAATGTGCGGATGGGAGTGTGGATCGGACCACTTTTTGGTTGCATCGAGGGTGTGTTTAGGGCAAAAGTGGGGCTGCAGAAAGAAAACAAACGTAATGTGAACGTCCAGAATTAACGCAGACAAGCTAGCAGACAATGGTGCGAGTATGAAATACGCAGATGCTGTGAATAAAGAGTTGAATGTGAACGAAACAGTGTGGAACAAACAAATAAAAGACACTGACGTTTAAAGTGCATAAATAAGCTTAAAAACTGTGTTATCAATTGTGCCGTGCGGATATCTGGAAAAGCGACTGTAGGTAGACAGAAAAAACATACGCTTGTCAGATCCGTAAAAAATGCAGTATGTAAGAAAAAAGATGCGTACATGAAAATGATTGCTGCAAAAAATGAGACTGAGAAAAAGCGATTGTATGAGGCGTACAGATTAAGAAACAAAGAAGCGAAGGAAGTAGTGAGAATAAATGAAGAGGAAATGATGGCTGTGGGAGGAGAGAAAATGCTGGATGATTTTGAGGGAAACAAAAAACTCTTCTGGAAATGGGTACAAAAATACAACACTTGGCCCAAAACAGAACGTTGCAGGAATGATGAATGCGAGCAACGAAATAGTATGAGACGATTGTGAAGGGAGGAAATGCTGGCAAGAATATTTCGGAAAGCTGCGCAGTAGTGAGGAGAGTGAGACTGAAGGGTTAAATAAGGAGAATGAAGAAGGAATCGTGAATGAAATTGAGAAGGATATTAGGATAAATGAGGTAGAGAAAACGGCGGGAAAGTTGAAAAACGGTAAAGAGGCAGACCAGATGAAATCACTGGTGAAATGCTGAAGTATGGAGGTGCAAAGCTTATGCGAAGATTATGGGAATTATTCAATGTATGCCTTAAGTGTGGAAAAGTGCCAAGGGATTGGAAAAGCGCGATCATTGTACCACTGTATAAGAGTAAGGGGAACAAGAGTGGTTGCAAGAACTACAGAGAAATAAGTTTGCTCAGTGTACCTGATAAAACATTTGGAAGAATACTAATTGATAGAGTACTAGAAACTACACAAACTAAGATGTGGGATGTGCAAGGCGACTTCATGCCAGGGAGAAGATGTGTTGATCAGGTGGTTGCTCTCCAGCAGGTGATCCAAAAGTGTTTAAGTGTAAATAGAAAGCTGTACTGTGCATTTGTAGACCTGGAAAAAGCATACGCCAGAGTGAATAGGGGGAAGCTATTGGAAAAATTAAATGAATATGAAAAAAAGGTCTAATACGGAATAAGGGCAGTATACAACGGTAGCCGGGCATGTGTTAGGGTGAGAGGAGGTGTGTGTGAATACTAAGAATATTAAGTAAGAAGTGCCACAATGCTGTGTGATGTCTCCGTAGTTGTTCAATGTATACATGGATAAATGTGTTAGGCAAGCATGTACCGATAAAAATGGTGTAATGGTTGGTGAAGTAAATGTACGAGTTCTGGTGTATGCAGATGACACAGGCGTATTGAGTGACAGTGCGGATGAGCTACAAACTGCTCTGAGGAAGTTTGATACAGTCTGTGAGAGCATGGGCCTAAAGATAAACGTGAAAAAACTAACATTGTGGTTTTCTATCGGGAAAGTGGAAAGCAGAGTAGAGTATTTACTTTGCAACGTGAAACCTGGGTAGAATGTTTACTGCAGACGGTAAAATGGAAGGCGAGATTTGGCGAAGGCTCAATGCTGGAAGGAAAGTGATTGAAAGCACGTGGACGATAATGAGAAACGGAAGCATGAACCTAACTGCGAAACGAGCAATTTATAATGGCGTGTTTGCCCCATCGGTACTGTGTGGAAATAAGTTATGGGTATGTCAAAAAAAGCACGAAAGAACAATAAATGGCTTGAGTATGAGATTCCTGAGAAGCACATGTGGTAAAAACGTGAAGAGATAAGATAAAAAATGTGTGCATAATGACGGAGTGTGGTTAGGAATAGACGATGTTGGATAGATATAAAACTAGTACATTACGTTGGTTTGGTCACATTGAGAGAATGAACAACGCAAGATTAACGAAGAAAATATGCGTGGGTGAGGTGAGAGATAAGGACGAGCCGGGTAGGCCGCGTAAAACTTGGCGGAATGTAGTATAATGAATGATAAAAGAGAGATAGGTAAGGAGTTTTAAAAATAAAAGGACATGTTAGATACAATGTACGAATCTTGCGAAAGGTAGGGAGGTATTCAGAGAGGAAAGTATGGAGAAAGATTGTGAATGATAAATAAATAAGAGGCAGGGATTGTTTTGCCTACCCCGCAAGGGAGTGGTGTGAAGGTTATGTCATGTTATGATTCTTTAACACCAGTTACTATTTCACGTAATTGACTACGGCTCTTGTTCCACATATTTTGTCATGTTTCTGTAGTGAGATTATTGATTTTGGGGATTATATCGCTCACATGTATTCATCAGTGTTCTACAGTTCTGTTTCTTGTGTTTGGAGCATGTTTTGTATGTTTTATTTTTCTGTTATGTGTAATAATTTTATTTGCACCCCACATTGTTGTGCTACTATTCCTTGTGGGATTATTTTAATCAGCTCGTTTTGTGTGAAAGTGTCCTCTAAGCTGCGAGTGCTGTCTCTGACGTATTACAAATAATCTTACTCGCTTGAGATTTATCTGCGTCAATCCCTTTCATGATTTCTGTATGGTTTGAGGTGTAGTTAGTACAGTCATTTGGAAGCTTCCATATTTCGTTATGTCCTCCTATTGTGATTACACATTCAGTATTCATTCCGAGAGAATGGCCTATTGCATATACGAGAACGTGATATTCATGTTGGGGCTAGTAGTTCGAAAGAGTCTGGTGTGTATCTTCTGTAGGTTTTATGTATTCGGTTTGTATTGTTGGTATATTCAGTCATTTAAGAATAGCTCTGCATTCCATAGCATTAGCATTAGTTTATCGTTATTTAGTTGCGTATGAATATTGATTATTGCAGGTATTGTCCTTGTATAACTCCATTCGTATTTGGTAGCATTTCGGGGTCGGATATTGTAGGTTGTAGATAGTGGTTGTTGTTGTTTATTATTTATTTTTGTGTCGTATTTAGTTTGGACTTCTAGAACTCTAAGGTATAATGGTGCATAATTCCCTACAACATTTAAACATTCAATAGTTCTGGATGTATCTGTGACTAGTAGAAGCGCTTGATTCCAGACGGTTTTCATTTCTTTATGTGTGTTCTGGCTGTGTTGCTATATATTGCACTCCCATATTCTATGCGGCTTCTAATAAATGCATTTATAGCGTTTCTCAAGCTATAAATGCACCCCATTTAAAACTACTTAGCGCTCTTAGCTTGCTTAACATGAGTTTACATGTTTTTCAATGTGGTTTTTCCATGTTAGCTTGCTGTCAAATATGAGGCTTAGGAACTTGTGCTCTATCTTTGGTATTATATTGGTGTTTAGCTTGAATTATATTTCATCGTGATGTTTTCTTAGTCTACAAAAGTGTATGCAAACTGTTAAAGTAAAAATTCAGAAAGCACTTGTTTTCCTTTAATGCCTAAAATATTTCTCTTTATTGATTTAATTAAAACTAACCAATTTATTTTTGGATACATAAATTTAAGGCACTCTAACCTAAATAAATATTTTCTTCTTCGCTAAATTGATGTCTTTTAGCCGGGCATTGAAAGATAAACGGCCGCAATTCCAGGAGAAGCATGACAAAGTAATCTTGCTGCATGACAATGCTGGACCTCATGTTGCGAAAGTGGTCAAGACCTTCAAACGTTGAAGTGGGAAATTCTACCACATACGCCGTATTCTCCAGATATTGCTCCCTCTGACTATCACTTATTCCGATCAATGGCTCATGGCCTCATTGACCAGCACTTCCGATCTCATGAAGAAATGCAAAATTAGATTGGTTCGTGAATCACCTCAGAAGATGATGAGTTTTTTCGATGCGGAATTCGTATGCTACGTGAAAGATGCAGGAAAGTAGTGACCACCGATGGACAATACTTTAAATCGTAGAAGTATTACTAGTTTTTTAAAATTAAATTTTTCATTTCTTTAAAAAAAGTTGTACACCTGTTGTTACGGTATGTATGTGTTGCGGGTATCTAGGGGAGGATAAAATAAAGGTAACACAATAAAACACAGTATATTAATTTATAAGCAAGTGCAATGTACTGCCCAACTAAGGAAAAGTGACGTATGTCACAAAATCAAGATTTGAGAAAAGTTGGTCTAAAGTTTGATAGCTTGCCCTTTTTACTTATTTACTCATAAATACATTTTTTTCACTAAAATCTCAATTTACTGCATTTTTGCTTAGTGTCGTTCTATATATCTTACACGACTTATACTAAGCAAAAGTGCAGTAACTTAAGATACTGTACTTTTGCTTAGTACTGTTGTAAACTCTCCACCCTACTTATAGTAAGCAAAAGTGCCGTATTAGAGTTTTATCTTAGAGTTTCAGTATAATTTTTCCAGAAATAACTTGGATTGAATATTAAATACAGTATTCAAAAATCAGTATTTATTTTGTTCTACAATAAAAACGCAACACAAATTAGGCTTTTTTCAAAATTCTAATCACAGAAAAATTTTAAGGCCTTTACATTTTAACAATTTATAAAGTTAGTCCACTTCATAATAACACTGCCTCAACGAACTGGTAAGTCCTTCCAAAGCTGTTGTATGTTTTCATGTAGTACTTCTTTCAATCCTAGCAATACGTTATCTCTTTTTTCTGCAGGGAACCCAAATGGGGACTCATGACACTGATTTTTTAATCCCTTTCGTGGATTTTTTTGGTAAAAAATCAAGTTCTAGGTCACATGACGTCATAGTTGGTTTTACAGCAAAGTATGTTCTCCTCTCGATGCTTTGACATGCACAACATCACTCAAGTAGACCCTACATTGAGGTTTCTTCAATTTTTGTTGAGACGCCAAATCGAACCACGCATAAAAATCATCATGTTGCATGCGAAGCACTTCAAAATTTCCTGAGTTGGAACTTTTGACAGCCGTCACAAAGTCTTCAAAAGCATATGCTTTTCTTTGAATCGACAATGATTGTTCCACTTGATGGTAGAAGCTGTCCGCATTCGTGTAAGAATGTCCGGGTTGAAAATAGTTTATGGTGATTTCCTCTGCAGCAATTTCAGACGAGTTTATAATATACACCAAGAATGTAAACAAACACCAATTTTTGTTTTGGGCGGAGCAGTTATCCATCCACAAGATGACTTTTTTAACATCTCTGTTGTTCTTCAAAAACATGTACAAAGCACTCAGATTGTCCTCTTTGTTTCTGCAAGAAATATCTTCATACCATAGCATTGCATGTGGTTTCACTTGTCTTTTATTTCCAACTGGAGCGAAGGTCTCGTGATACGCAATTAGCCGTTTGATGAATAAAACTTTCTTAAACATTTGTACTCTTGGGAGCATTATAATCGTTTGCATATCTCCTGAAAAACAAATTGTACCTTCTTCAATGCCAACCTTCGAATACGGTATATATGTATGCTGCTCTTGCTGCTACAATCAAATCGTGGTGGTATTCCCATTGAAAACATGATTCACACTTGGGGTCTAATGCTGCTCTTTTACAATTCTTCTGTAGAGATCATAAGACACTCTATTTTTATGCTCTGAGTATTTTTGAAGAAAGTCCCCATGCATTAGGGTAATATTCACATCAGAAGGTAGGTAACGCACATTAGGAGCGTGCTCCCTTCTGTAATGAGAGATAGTTGGATGGAACGACTCTATGTGCGTGATAATTTTTTGATGGGGGTCCCTTGTTTTTTAAAGGTTACTTTCCCCTTTTGTCCTGGGGTGGTGTCAAGTTGCCTTGTGAGATGTTCGTTAGTGTATAATGAACAAATCTGTCATTACTACTTTTGTACCTTAATGTAGTTGGGTAAAACTTTTTGCAAAGCTCACCCTCTATGTCCCTAGCATCTTTAAAGTGATACTTTATAGAGAGTGTCCTTCTTTCTTTGTCAGTTTTTTGATAATTCTTCTCCTTTTCACCTCTAATTTTTGACAACATGTAAGTACATAATTTCTCTGTTCATAGCAGGACATGTTTCATGAGTATTTAGATTTTAATTTTTTACTTATTTTTATGATTTCAAAGAGTTTTAAAGGTATTGAGTCGAAATTTGCAAAATGCGTTGGAGGGATAAATATGCATTTTTTTTGCACCAGTGGCGTTCGTGCGAGAATGCCACAACTGTTTTTAGAATGGTGCGCCACTGACTTTTTCCCGTTTTGATATTTTTGTAGAAATCCGCCATGAATAATTCTGAATTAAATTGGTCTCTTCAATTTTTTTCGCAGAACGCGCCGTTTTTTAGCAAAAAATAAAACATTTTTCCTTCCATTACGATTAAATGACGAATTTTATCATTTCTTGAAGAAATTCCTCTTCGCCTCAGACAAAGTGTATTGTTTATACACAATAGTACCCCAGCCCATTTTAGCGTCATCACGTAGACCTAATTGTTGGATAGGTACAGCTCGCTCTCCTGAATGAAATCCCTTAGATTGCTGTATTTGCGGTTTTCTCAGGTTATTAGTTTACTACAATCCCGTCGAAAATGTCGAAGACCTTAGGAATCGACTTACAGCCGGCTGTGAGACAATAAGAAGTACAGTAGGAATATTTCAGCGATACGACAATCAATGAGGGGAACATTTAGCTCCTGTATCATGTGTGAGGGAGGTCATTTTGAACATCTGTTGTAGGTTTGAGCCTATTTAAAATTATCTTTATTACTGTTGTTTTGTGTTATTGTTTTAGTTTAATGTTACTGTATTAGATAATAAAACTTTGTAAAAAATATTGACAGCAACCTACCCAACGTGTTTCGCAAATTTCGAGTCAATATCTTTAAAACTCTTTGAAATAATTACTAAAGATAAATAAAAGTTAAACACTCTATCCCAGAAACGAAGCATATTTCGACATACCATTGTAGGTTTTTTTTTCACAAAATAACTTTGGCAACCACCCCCTAAAATCGTATTTAAAAACGCCCTGTAGATAAATCTGGGCCAGAAATAGACTGTACAGTTGAGTTACAGCATTTTTAGCAGCTTTTTATAATTTTGATAATGTCTTTTCTAAAAAACCTTTTATTTGTAATATTAAATGCTTGTTTTAGTAAGCGAATATTGTGAGAAATGTATATTTGATTCACATGAAACATTACGCCTACATACCCAGTTCATACTAAGTTCTATTTATTATTACAGATACAGATAATAATCACTAACTACTAAAATTTACTAAAATAGTACAAACTAAAATAAAGTAACTGAAAAAAAATTTCCAAGGTAATAATTAACCAATATTTTATTAACCGCAGGTTTCAGAGCAATAATTATTCAATTCAATTTGAGAATGGTTGCATTTTAATTATCAAATACAACGTGATCAATCTCAAGTGTACTGTAGTGGTATGATAAAAATCCCTAGTTGTTAATATTGTTGTGTTTTGCAGTTGGCTTCTTTGGATTTTTAGTGTGGTTTTAGTCTATGTCAGAGTATGTCATATTATACCTTCGTTTTTCACTTTTGTATTTTCTTGAGTTATTTACAAACTGTCTATATCAAGACAAATTATATATTCTGAATTTCAAACTGTGATATCGAATTTAATCGTCATGTCGTTTTCAATCGGACATTCATTGTTGTGGCTCATTTTCGTAGCGGCTTCCAAGATGGTAATGGGCAATGGCATTATTCATTGCAATCATGCATCGATCAATTTACTGTTGAGTACCCAAATGAAAATATTAGTTATGAAACATTTAGTCAACATCGTAATCGATTGATAGCTCGACTCATGGAAACTGGTAGTGTTTTAAAATGTAAACGTGAAGCTTCGGGTACTGTCTTAACAGAGGACACCTTAGCAGATATCCAAGCAAGGATGAATGCAAGCCCCAATAAATCTTTGCGAAAACTATCTGCACAAACACGTATGAAAAATTTTACCATACAAACATAATTTTACATAAATAATTTTTAGATGTATCCTATAGAAGTGTCCACACTGCAGTAAAGAAGAATTTACATTTGTACCCCTACAAGGTGTCGGTATTACAACAGTTGCGAGATAGAGATTTTCAGCTTAGAGTAAACTACTTTCAATGGTTCAACAATACGATGAACAATGATTTACTGGATGTATCATTTTTTTCTGATGAAGCTTGGTTTCATCTGTCCGGTTACATAAATAGCCAAAATTATCGTACGTGGTCTGCAGAAAATCCACATCTATTTCGAGAAACTACCTTACACCCTATCAAGGTCGGTGTCTGGATAGCAATGTCGCGACAACGAATATTTGGACCAGTATTTTTCGATGGCACAATTACTGCGGCAAGATACAGGGAAATACTTTTAGAACCATTTATTAATAATTTGGATGATCATGAATTACGAAACGGGTATTTCCAGCATGACTCCGCTACCCCACATACTGCACAGGTTACAATTAATTATTTACGAGACTTCTTTGAAGATAGAATCATTAGTGTAAATCGTTGGCCACCGAATTCACCAGACTTGACACCGTTAGACTTTTTTCTTTTTGGTTATTTAAAAAACAAAGTGTTCAGCAGAAGATTGCATACCCTTCAAGAATTGCGAGATGTGAAAGTGTGATAACTAATGTGTACCTAAGGAGTTAAAAAAAATGTGTAAAAGACATTGTCATTCCATAAACATGTACTCTAATTTTATTTAATTATAATAAAATTATAACATTTAAATACTTAAGATTCATTATTTTGTAATGATTTAATCCAATCATTAAATAATATTTTATTTATTTTGTTGTATTTTATAGGAATGCAGTCTAATGAAATACAAAATAGTTATTATTTAAATTAAGATAATATTTTATAATATGTATAAGTTAATGACCTTCATACAGATTTGAAACTGATCGTAGTTTTTACTCGAACCATGCTCTAGAGTAGCTAGAGCAATACAGCTTCTTACCAACCTATCAGTGGTACCAAATTAAATATTTTGATCACGTGGTATACACTTGGGATTGATTACTCTGTATCAATAATGCAAAGTTGTTAATTTTGTTACTTTTACCTTTATGTTGGTAGAACTGCTAATTTGAAATTTTCGATTCAAAATTTGTAGTTTTTATTCGTATTTAACAACTAAGTGTTTACAATGACATTTGTGAAATTTTGACAGTGTTACCAATCCGATAAAAATACAGTTTGCGTATTGCAATGAGCCACATTTCGATACGCACCACTGAACTAGAGTCTGCAAAACTTTCGTGTCCACTGCCTGACAAGTTTTTGAAAATCTGTCTAATTATTTTCATTATTCTCATACTCCTGTTACTGTACTATTGAAACTTCGACATTGGACGGATATTAAAGTAAATTCGTTATTTTTTTGGGGTATAATAATTTTTAAACATTTTTCGTCGAGTTATCGTAAATTAGTAATTATCTAATCTTTTGTACCATAAGTTCATACCGCACTTATTGTACAGATATACGTAATTTAACCGAAGAAAAATAAGATAATTGAAGAACCAGAACAAAATGTAACTGTAATTCTTATGGAATTTTTTTGGAAATTATGTTCAAAGAGATAACTTCTAAACCGAAAAGGTAAGTATTCGTAACTATGAGTTTAAATTGTGAAAGTTTACAGTCATATTTTATTTATTTGCATAGACAGAAAAGTATTTGCGATGTATTTTTTTACCATAGAAACAATCGTATTTCAAAATACCTAGGAACGTAATTCATACCTATCATTCACAAGAAATTGAGGAAATGTCACCATCTCTTTTAGTAATAATAAGAAATAGTGATAATAATAATAATGTATCTTGGTGAATACATAAAAAAGAAGTTTATACGTTTCTACTTATTGCTTATTTAATCAACTCGCAGTTACACAAACCTTCCACCTAATTAAATCGAAATATGAATTCTAGTTCAGACTATTACAGAATGTCTAAAGTCATGTGAATGTACATACCTACATGCGTACAGAAAAAGAATGTGCTTTTCTCTTATAATTTTAGTAACAGGTTTCTGAAGGGGAAAGATTTCCATTGGTAGTTACAAATATAAGGTGATCGTATGTGTCTGATTATAAATCATTAAATTTTGCAATTTACGTGTATGTTAGTTGAATGAATGCCAAGAACATGACGTGTATTTAAAAGAGACAAACCTAAATATAAATTCTTGGACGGTAGACAGCTTGGCTCTAACTGGCTGGTTGTAAATTAATTAATTAAAATTCAGTTGGCTTTTTTATTGGCAATTTTTTTAGTAGTAACTGAATGAAATTAGAAGAGATGAAAAACTCATGTGAGGTCCAATATTTAATTTTGTTGACTAAGACTATTAAATGTATTTTATTTCACTTGGTTAAATATAAATTTGAATGTTTTATTATTTACTTCTAAACCGCTAACAGATATAGATTTTTAATCAGTAAATTAAAACGGGATGATATTTGGATTAATTTACTGCTAACAGATTAAGTATACTTAACGGAAATTTTATTTAGTCTACTTTATTTTTAACATCGGATTATCAAAGAATTGAAATCTGTACGTGTAAGAATGTTTTTTAGTAAAAGATTGCAACGTTGTTTACATAAAAAAGCAGTTCACCTTTTTTTTTATATAGACCGTATTGGTATTCATTTAAAGCTATTTATAATTGTCTTGCTTCAAAGGTAATCAACTTGAATCTTATAGCAATGATTTATTATTGTAATAAATTATTCCCATAATTATAAGCAAACGTGCAACAGTGCAAGCGAATGCTACCAATGCAATTTTGGTGTACCCATCTAGATCAAAATCATGGAATTACCTTTAATACATAAACAAAAAAAGTGGTATATAACTAAATATATAAACTTTTTTGTTCATGTATTTAATTTGACATTTGTCATCAAATATTCCAAAATTTAATTTTTTTCTAATTTTATGTAAAAGATTACAAAAAAATTTATTCGCTACACGTGCACTGTCACATTTGTGGTGCTCGGCCTTATATTTTATCCGTCGGCTACGCCTCGGGTAAAAAAGAACGGCCTCGCACCAAGAAATGTGTAAACAGCGCACTAGTTACGAAAATAACTATTTTACTGAAACAGTTAATGATAACAGTTTAAAATTTTACACATCAGTATAGTTTTTAAAAAGTAATAATTTAAAAAAATATTTACTTCTTGTCATTTTCAACAGCATCTGAACAACCTAGATCTAAAGTACTTTTTCCCAACAGCATAAATAAGAGGAGACGGTAAACACAGGAACATAGGAAGACATAGGATGTGCCGATGCGTTAGTGAGTATCTATTCTAGATAAGAAATAGAAAACTACTATAACCTAAAATAATTAGATAAGATAAACAAAACTACTGTAACCTAACATAATTAGATTAGATTAACAAAACTACAATTATCTAACAAAAGGAGATTAGGTAAACAAAACTACTGTAACCTAAGAGAAAAAAAAGTGCACAAGCCGGGAATCGAACCCACAACAACAGCGTAGAAGAGGACGCCTACCACTACATCACCAGTGCTCTAGCAGTTTGACCTTAAATGTGATATTTAAACCATTTATTAAAATACCTATTTATGTAGATAAGGCACGCGCAATGTGTCATCGTCAGCATATACTATATCTACCTATGTTCCTTTGTTTACCGCCTCATTAAATAAGACGCTATATTGTGACAGTATTTCGTACCGAAAGTGGCTGATTTCGGGATTCTTCGGAGTGTCCATGGCAACTGCACAAAAATTAATTTACTTTTTGTCCTAGTACACAAAGTAATTTGACCTTCACCATTCATTTTCTTTGAATGAACGACGTTCCTGGGATGTTATTACTTCAATAAATACATTTTAAAATTTTGGCATGTTGATCACAAACAACGTTTCAGTCATAAATAAGTATTGATATTCACTATAATCTGTTTTTTTCATTTTCATTTTAAGCAAGTCTAAGTTTATTTAAATGCTAAGAGTTGAAAACCTTCTATGAACAAATCGACTTCTGCTGTCGCCGGTGACACTATCTATCTTCAGATTAGTTGACTAACATCTGCCACATTTGAATTAAATTTATAGAAATAAAATCCAACGAATATAAATTGAAAACTACACGGTAATTCTTTTTTCACTAAAAAGTAGAATAATACACATTTTGTATAAAATAGCAAAATAGCTGATACCGATAGTGATATAAAGTTATAGGTGGCTAGAGAAAAAAGTGTATGTTTTATTAGTACAAAAAATGCATTAGTGCGACTCGGAACATAGCTGGACTCCGCTTTATGGCATCCATCAGCTTTCTTCCTCATCCCGAAAATTGACACTATTGTATCTACTAATGAAACAAATAACTATTAAAACTTACAATTTTTACATTCTCATGCGTGAAGCCATAAGAATTATTACGGATTTATACTTTGAGTGTGCGTGTGCACCTGCATGTGTTTGTATGCTTGTTTGTGTGTGTCAGTGTGTCTGTGTGTCTGTGTGTCTGTGTGTCTGTGTGTCTGTGTGTCTGTGTGTCTGTGTGTCTGTGTGTCTGTGTGTCTGTGTGTCTGTGTGTCTGTGTGTCTGTGTGTCTGTGTGTCTGTGTGTCTGTGTGTCTCTGTGTCTGTGTGTCTGTGTGTCTGTGTGTCTGTGTGTCTGTGTGTCTGTGTGTCTGTGTGTCTGTGTGTCTGTGTGTCTGTGTGTCTGGGTGTCTGTGTGTCTGTGTGTCTGTGTGTCTGTGTGTCTGTGTGTCTGTGTGTCTGTGTGTCTGTGTGTCTGTGTGTCTGTGTGTCTGTGTGTCTTTGTGTCTGTGTGCCTGTGTGTCTGTGTGTCTGTGTGTCTGTGTGTCTGTGTGTCTGTGTCTTTTTTTTTAAACTTATTTATGTAGCATGCTCCATACAAACGATACTACATGCTTTACTACCTAAAACTAATCTATTATGCTTAAAAGACTTATCTCTGAATTATTGTTCCTATCATAACTACTTAACGATGTAGATATTTCAACTTAACATTAATATAATATTTGTACTTATACTAACTATCTTACCAATTTAAAAGATTACCCGCTTTTACTTAAGCTAAAATGTCAAAATCAATGCTTTTTACAAATTCATTAACTGTTCGAGTACCGGACAGTCATAGATTATATGATCTACAGATTGGTCCTCTACGTTGCAGACGCACACTGAATTTTCACTTATCTTAAATCTATAGAAGTAAGATTTTAATCGTCCATGACCGCTTAATATAGTTGTTATATTTGGTGATGAGGGGACTTGACACTTCAGTCTAAAATTCACAGTTGTGAAGAAAGCTTTAGTATTTTCACCTTTTACACTACCCAACCATTCACTTTCCCACTTCACCTCACTTTTCTTTTGCACCTCCTTTATCATTTCCCTTCTTCTTTTTCTATAACCCGTTTCCATTTCCGGGTTTCTTCCATTTTCTATAGCTTGATTCTCATTTTGCTGACACATTTCTTTAGTTCTTCTCAGTATTTGTATCTTTTCTTGTATCGTAATTATTATAGGTGCGATTCCTGCAATTAAACATGAAGCCTCATACGAAGTGGTTCTGAATGCTTTTAATATTTTGATGTTTAGCAATCTTTGAATTCTTCTGAGTCTTCTTATATTTACTTGTTTTTTTAGAGCAGATCCCCAGATCTCTACTCCGTAGGTCAAAATCGGTAAAACTGCGCCTTTGTATATTGTTCTTAGTGCCTCTTGTTGCAGTCCCCACGATATTTTTGCCGATCTAGATAAGATGTTTACTAGTTTCAAACATCTATCTGTTACTTGTTGCACATGCAGATCGAAGTCCCATCTGTGCTCCAGATATATACCCATGTATTTCAGGCTTTTCACTTGTTCTAATTCTTCGTTATTCATAAAAATACTCATATTTTTTTTTCTAGAGGTTCTTTTCTTTGATATCAGCATAATTTTGGATTTGTCTTCGTTAAAAGTGATCTTATTTTCTTTTGCCCAGTTCGTGATTTTTTGTATCTCTAGGTTCGCTGTGTTCTCAATTTCAACAACCCTTCTTCCTGTGACTAGAACGATTAAATCATCTGCAAATGCCAAAAGCCTAGTTTGTTTTTGAAAATTCAAACTTAATAATGAATAGTACATGAGGTTCCAAAATCCAGGGCCGCAGCACGCGCCTTGTGGACATCCCTTTTCAACTGTTCTGGTGACTCTGACATTATTCGTTTCTAACTTTGCAGTCCTTTCACTAAAATAGTTTACGGCTAGATAATACAAATTGCTTGGACAGTTTAATTGTTTCAGGCTGCCTAAAATTTTTGGCCACCACGCCGCGTTGAACGCCCCTTTAACGTCTAGCCTTATTAAAAGTGTATCTTTTTTTTTCTTTTAAATTCTTCTCTACAAATCCTTTAACTTCCACAAGTGCATCAATAGTGCTTTTATTTGGGGTAAATCCAAATTGGCTTGCGTTCACTAATCCGTTTGAGCACATGTATTTCATTATTCTCTCTATCAGCAGCTTCTCTAATACTTTACCTCCCACGTTGATTAAGCTTATGGGCCGATATTTTGACACCTTGTTGGAATTATCTTTTCCTGGCTTAACGATAGGAATTATTATGGATGACTTCCATTTCTTTGGGAAGAATGATTTTTCAAGGCACTTGTTATAAATTTCTGTCATCATTAAAGGAAATTGTTGATATACCCTTAGCAAAATAGCGCTTGTTATTCCGTCTTCCTCTGGACATTTTTTTGAACTTATCTTCTGTAAGACACGCTCTATTTCTTCTTGTCTAAATATCTCGTCCGCTTCTGTTTGTGTCGGTACTTTAACTTGGTTTCTGATCCATGTATGAGACTCATTGTCTTCTCGTGCATTATCCTCCAAAACGAATTCATTCATCATATACTCTAGAGTGTCTTTGATATTTGTCGTGTACTCTCCGTTCTGTTTCTGAATAGTTGACAGTGTTAAACTGTTTCTTATTTTCCCTGCTGCAAGTTGGTAAGCCTTGTTCCAAGGATTTGAGCGTTCCTCTATTTCACAGTAATTTTTCCATGATGTTAATTTTGAATGTCTAATCATTTGTATATACGTTCTTCTTAAATCGTAGTATGCCTGTTTTCTTTCTTCTCTAAGGCTATCATTGTTTTGGGTTCTTTGGTACCTTCTTCTGCTAGCATTTGTTCGTTTTCTCAGCAACGTTAGTTCGTCTGACCACCATGGTACTGTTTTCAAGTTTTTATTTATTTTCCGGTTCTTCGACGAATAGAATGTTTTGTCACATGTTTTCTCTATTGCTATATTATACTTCCCTATGCATTCTTCGTAATCTTCCTCGTCTCTAACTGTCTTACTTAATTTCCTGTCCAGTTCTTCATAACTGTCCATTATGCCTTCGTCGAGAAAGAATCGTTGAAACTGTCGAGCCAAATTTCTATCGAAAGTTTCCCATTTGTCCTGTTTTGTTATATACCGTTTTCTGTTGTTTTCCGTACAATCAGTGTTATGTGTTATATTACTCGCTTTGTACGTTATCAGGTTGTGGTCAGAGCAACTTTCCTCTTCCTCTATTTTCCAATCTTTCATGTACTTAATCATTTGGTTATTGACAATGGTCAAATCAATGTTACTTTTAGCTCGTACCGTCTGGAATGTACATCTTTCGCTTTCTTCATTTAAAATGTGTAAATTGTATGTACCAGCAAACTCCTCTACTCGTTTTCCTCTTTTATTATTAATTATGTCATGCCATGTAACGGATCTTGCGTTACTGTCCACTGCTATCAGCACCTCTTCGTTTTTTGACATCTGTAAAACTTTTTCTATTTTTTGTAAATTTTGTTAATATCCGCTGTACAGTCGAAATAAGCATTTATTGTTAAACACTTAAAATATTTGTAATGTATTTCTAACACAATCATATCCTCGTCCGAAAATTGGCTTAGGAGTATGGCACTGATCTTCTCATTTGTTATAACTGCCGCAGCTCTTTTCCTTCCATCACCCTGTGTATATAATCGAACAGTTTTCGGTATTCCTGCGACCTCATTTTGCAAAACGTAGGGTTCTTGTAATAAAGCAACGTCGATTTGATTTTGTTCCATAAATTGAAGCAAATTGTGTGTTGCTATTCTAGAATGCTGTATGTTTATTTGAACAAAATTGATATTTATTTTGCCATTTGTGCACAATATTTGCTTGAGTCCTGTTTTAACTTTATTTACATTATTAACATTATTAACGTTGTAATTATTAGTCACTGTTAATATTCTATATTTTGTTTAAATTTAATTATCGCTTTTTTGTAGCAGAGGCAATTTTTATCCAGGGACGAATGCTTTGTATTTACCTGTTTATCTTGATTGTATTTGTTCCAGTTTATACAATTGCCGCAGTTTAGTGAGTTAGTAGGGGCGTTGCATTCTTCTAATCTGCGATCGCCGGTGCATCTCGGGCATGCCTGCGTACCTTTACATTCCCTCGCCATATGGTTATACTTAGAACACTTGAAACAACGCGTTATTGATATATAATCTGTGTCTGTGTGTCTGTGTGTCTGTGTGTCTGTGTGTCTGTGTGTCTGTGTGTCTGTGTGTCTGTGTGTCTGTGTGTCTGTGTGTCTGTGTGTCTGTGTGTCTGTGTGTCTGTGTGTCTGTGTGTCTGTATGTCTGTGTGTCTGTGTGTCTGTGTGTCTGTGTGTCTGTGTGTCTGTGTGCCTGTGTGTCTGTGTGTCTGTGTGTCTGTGTGTCTGTGTCTGTGCGTCTGCGTGTCTGCGTGTCTGCGTGTCTGCGTGTCTGCGTGTGTGCGAGTGTGCGTGTGTGTGTGTGTGTGTGTGTGTGTGTGTGTGTGTGTGTGTGTGTGTGTGTGTCTGTGTGTATGTGTGTCTGTGTGTCTGTGTGTCTGTGTGTCTGTGTGTCTGTGTGTCTGTGTGTCTGTGTGTCTGTGTGTCTGAGTGTCTGTGTGTCTGTGTGTCTGTGTGTCTGTGTGTCTGTGTGTCAGTGTGTCCGTGTGTCTGTGTGTCTACGTGTCTGCGTGTCTGCGTGTGCGGGTGTGTGCGTGTGTGTGTGTGTCTGTGTGTCTGTGTGTTTAGTTTCATGGTCTATGGGTGGTGTCAGTGTTTGTGCTAAATGTTGTTCACAATCTATACCTATACATTAATTTCATTGATGTCTTCGTTAAATCGCAACAGTACGAAACGCTTCATTTGACTTTGATCTTCGTTTACTTATTCTTTTTGCAATTGATACTGGAAATGTAACTTATTTTGACAGATGCAATTGTGTTACTTGCGTCAAACATAAGAAACCGCTTCTCAGCACGAGTAAAAATCACGTTTGATCCAGTCGCACTAAAGATTATTATTATTTATCGCTCTTAATACTTTGTTTGGGGCACCTTTTCATGGTATACAGATCTTTGACATTTTGGGGACGTATACTTATATTACTTTTTCTGCAATTGTAGTTATTCGACCTATAACTATGATATTGTGATTACCATTTGAGCCCCATGCCTGAATTAATTGCCTTGCCACAGTAATTTACTAAATCTAATGCAGTCAAATTAGCTTCAATATTTAGATTGATCTAGGTATTATACTCATGTTGCACTTTGTTATTTTGTACAATCTTTAGTTATATAAGATTTTCTTGTTCTTTTCCTTGTATGATGAAGATTAGAACTATCATTGACGCACCTTCACAAGTTTATGTAGGTTTTGTTTATCTGTTGTCTAGATACCCGCAATCCATTAAATAAAGCAACCCGTTGATAACCTACCAACTGTAACATTTTCTTACAGTGGAATGCCCATTTTGTAAAATTTACTTATATGAATATATGCCATGGTTGATACCAAAAAGGTATAATGGTGCTCTCTTCTTAACGTATGTAAGACGTAATGTCATCTTACAAATTTCTATAAACATCTACCTGACCATATCTCAATTCGTGAGGGCGAAGGGTAGGAGATAATTATTGAAAAACACATATTCAGTACGTATTTTAGTTTCCAGTATATTGTATATTTTCAAGTACTTTCTAGGTTGTAGTAGTAACTTTCTGGTTTACATTTTGTTTTCTGGATATTTTGATTACCAAGCAAAATATTTTGTGGGATAACCATTACATCTGATTATCTGTATAATAGTTGAATTTTATGCAGAGGATTAATATATGGGAATTATCGAATCCATTTCACATTACGAAGTGAAGTTATAAGATCATGGTTCATATGGTACAGTAAATGATTAAATTACATGTTTTAGTAATGAAAATATAAATGTTGAAGCATATTCCGATCAGCCGTTCTATATGGAATAACGTTTAAAAAACAAGTGTCTTTACGAGGTGAATAAATACTCGTGTTCTGAGGACCATTCATGTGTGGAATCAAAGTTATCTATTCTGAAGGGCCTCTGTGGTTTATTAAACATTCTTCTTAATGTAACGTAATTATAATTACTGTTTTCTTATTTAAGAATAACTTGATGCCTTTGTGGTATCTTGAAATATCGGCATAATAAGTTTTCGCTTATAACATTGTATCTTAAACATCTAACTGCCTTTGTCATAGACTTAGTAGAATTTGCTCTTGTTGTATATTGTGGTGAAATTGCGTAACTTGTGTAAATGCCTTATCGTTAGCTACAATTATTCTATCTTGTTTATTATTATACACAGTTTACGATTTACCATTTATTTCTGAAGTGATCACGACTAAAGTACTTTACAGTACTTTATTATTGTTTATTGCAATAATACATAAATTTCATGTATTGAATACTGCTTTTGTGTACATTTTCTTATCAATGTTTAATTAGGATATATTTCTATTGACTTCAATTTCATCTGAATGCTTGGAAATTAAAAGTTTTGCTTTTAAGACGGTAACTGCTTACTCATTTTAAACCGAGCTGGTAGCGTAGTGGTGACACGACCTGCTTAGAATTAGGGAGGAAATGGGTTTGATTTCCGTTACCGTCTACCTTGTATGAGGTTTCTTCAGGGGGTGCGGCTGCTTAGGCGAATGCCGGGTAGTATTTTCCCCCTCAGAACCCTAACTCCGTTCCTTCCGATCTTATCCTGACCACACCTATCCTTAATCCCACCATGCATATATACGTAATGTATGTATGTATGCTGGGAATCCATGATTGTGGCTGAAGGAGCTTGGAAAGCTCGAACAGCCCGCCATCCCCCTTGGAGAGGGAATGAAATGCGTGGCCTTTTCCTACTTATTCTAATACTGTTTAATATATTATCATTTATTATATTAATTGCTTAGATTATATTGTGGTTACTGTTTCGATAAGTTATAACATCAACCTAGCATTGTCCAGATGCAAGTGTTTGGTTGTTGTTAGTGCTTATTTTATTTTATTATTTTATTATTTGATATGCTCCGACTATTCTGGCGCCCGCAAACTAATCATCGTGGTATTATGGGTCAGGTTCACTGGTTGATCGAGATCTAGTCTAAGTAACCCGGAAGCATCTTATCTATTCCTTATCTTATACTGGTTACGTTACAAGACTTGCCGCAAATACAGGAATAAATACCGAAAATCTAATTATTGCTAGGATAATTTATAGAGAATAAAAGTAAATTCACTGTTAAACAACTGTGTGTATTTAAAATCTGTTAAATTTCACTAGTTTTTGGATGAGTAACCATCGATTTAACTTGTTCATTTACAAAATAAGAATTTTCACATTAATAATTTTCGACATATCCGTGTTATTCAATTTTTCTTCTGTGTCTCATTTTTTCTCGGTTTAGAGTGAAGATTGAGAAATGCGGTTTAGTTCTTTGTTAAACGAACAATATAGTTTCATAATTGTCGTAACCTACTTCATCTTGGAGATATAGGATGGCTTTCAATTCAAGGCCATCTTGATTAAGGTGACCATATTACTCGGTTGTTTAAAAAGACCAAGTATTTTTATTGGTGAAAAGCTTTAAAATAGAAACACTCAATGAACTGAAAATATACAGGGTGTTTCATTAAAAAATATATAGTTTGGTTGATACCCCAAAAAGTATAATGTATAACTAATTACATTGGAATAATTTTCGTAAAAAGTTCCATAGATATCAATTTTTACTCTACCGGTAGCTTTAAAATAAGTAAGTTACAGGACAAGTGCCAAAAATTGAAAAAAAATCAATTTTCCGCTATAGCTCTAACACTAAATAGGCTATGACAATTATGAAAACGGCACCGTACGTTTGATTAAAAAGTAGTACAGTGTTGTGAAAACCATATCCTTCTTCACTCATAATAAAAGAACGATTACAGATGAGACACACAGTACACCTTAAAGCGGTTATCGCGATTTGCTTAATATCGATATATTGATTAGTTCTCGAGTGTTTTGCTTCACGGTGTACAAAATCAATTCTGTTGATACAATTGAAACTAGTGTAGTTACTTATTTAATCTGATTCTATCGGTATTAATTTGAACTGTTTAATTATTTGTCCTCTTTACATATTAATTTTATGCATAATTAAGGTCCTTAGTTATGTTTTCTTATACCATATTATAAACAAAATAAATTAAATTATATCAACAACATAACAAACACATATACTTAGTGATGTAATAAAATCAGATAATTAATAAATAACGATACTAGGCAAAGTTTTTCCTAGATACAATTATTTAACAAATGGTAAACCTTTCATCACTAATTATATGCCGCTTATCATTTAATTAATATGCCGTCTCGTCCACAATCGGTAGATTAAAAAAGGGAGGATTCTATTATATTGAATTGGTAACACACCTGAAATGCCGCTTGTCCCTCAATTGCTTAGTTATTCTCACTTATGCCTATTAATAAAAAATTATGTAAAAATTTAGATATATAATTAAATGAAATCTCGGGCACCATGTTATCTTTAAATCAGGAAAATAACAAAACCTATTTAATGAACATTAAAAGCTTTCTAATAATAACAAATAATAACAATATGCAAAAATTTATTTACCAAAATTATGGATAGTAGGAGAGGTACTAAAAGGTTTTAAAGCTAAGCTTAATAGATATAAAATTTACCACAAAAAATTCCTCAGCAGTATTTTCTATAGACAGCTTCCTGTGATTAAATACGGAGGCGGAACGGTCAATACAGATGAAAGCATTTTACTTCTCTTTCTTATTCTGGATGTTTTATTGAATTAAACTTGCATTTAATATTATATTATTATTTTTTCCAAAGAGAAACTTGGGTAATTAAGTTACTTAATAGCCATTTGTAATATAAGTGTTTAAAAATTAAAAGGTGGTGAAAATATAGTGCCACCTAACGTTTAAATTAATGTGCCACATAACGTGCCACCTAAACGTGCCTAAAAAATCAAACAAATGCTTAGTTTAAACTATACTGAATTAAAAATTACTCACCATCAAAATTTCGTGATGGCACGAATATAAAAATTAATTAAAAATCATCTTATTGCGGTTAATATTCAGCATTAACTGAATTACTCAAAAGCTTTCTGAATCAACCAAGTACAATAGTTTTCTCGCGTTGCGCTGTTACATAATATAAATCCAATTTTTTAAAGAAAGGGAATTAAAACTATTTATGTAGTACACACAAAAGATTTGTTATATGAAGTGCAAATTAAGTTGCCAGTTTTCAATTTTATATGAAAATAATTAAAAATTCCTCTAATTTTACGCCAAATAAATTAATGATCTTAGATTAATGTACTTTTTTATACAACCACCAAAAAAGGTTGTTACACACCCCCTCCTAAAATTTGGACTCGGAGATCACCAAAGCGGAGATTCCAAACACTAAGTGAATTAAAAATATTAAAATTTAAAAAAATACAAAATGTTAAGCTAATTAAAATATAAGCAATATTTAAAAAATAACAAGAAAATGTACGAAGAAGTACGGAAAATGTGGTGATGTCGGTCAGGAAAGACCCCTCGCAACACCAAAAAAGCTAATGACGCGCTACCACCCGCACACGCCACTAGTCGAGAATCAAGGACCCGAAACCTTAAATAAAGTCAAAAAACTTTAACTGGTGGGGTTAGTGAAGCAAACCACCATCAGGAGAGCAAAATGAGTATCCGGTAAAAAAATTTGATTCTAAGGTAAAAACGAACGGAAACCGTAACCTACCATGACCTGAAGGGACAGTGGGCAGAGAACCCGGAAACGGTCATCGTGCAACTTCATAAAAATCAAGGCTAAACGCCACTCTACTCGAGAGTATAAGTAGTAAAAAAAACAATCCTTTCGGACTAACAATAAATAATCGCGAGATTTGAGGTCGAGAGAGAGCGGTTCAATTACCCTACCCCGGTGGTCTCAAACCAAGCCTCCTAGGTACATAACACAACTACCACAGTCACGTTCGATAAGTGAGTCAAAATCGGTAAACCAAGATACGATTACTTTCATGGCAAATTAGCTCAGGATGCTTCGTCGTGGAGAACAAGAGAGGCCACTCTACCCTTCACGAGATTCAGGTTTCATGTTGTTCCACAGTCATCGTCCAAGACTCAACATACCCTAACTAACACGCACATTTTATAAATAAATCGAAATCTAGGTGAGATAGCAAAGAGAAAGGTGATGCACTCTTACGAACACAACAACCCCCTCCTAAAACTACCAAAACGTCATAATCAGGAAGTGAACTAATCGAGGTTGACACGAGGCGAACCGAAGTCCTCAAGCACCGTCCAAGAATAGTAACACTACACAAATCAGGAAAAATAAAATAACTAAATTAATCAAAAAATAAAAATGTATAGAAGCATTACTAGTTTTCTTACCAATGGTAAAGAGTTTACACGTCAAATTAACGATCAGAGGTAAACTCAAAATAGTTATCTTCAATTTTACTATTGTAACAATAGCAAATGGAAAATCCAATAAAGAAAGATAATCTGCCCGAGAACTAATGTCCCACAAAGTCGGCAATTCAATCACACAATGGGATCTAAATATCAACCATCGTGCTAAACAAATGTAGCAAAAATCATGCTCACAAATGTAAAAAATAATTAAGTGGTTTGCAAAGCCACTAATATAAAATAAAATAATGTGCGAAATAAGCACAAAACAAAATTATTTTGAAAAATTATCAAAATAATTAAAAAATATGAATAAGAAAACCAGAATGTAAAAATACTAAAATCGAAAAATAATTAAAAAGAATACTAAAAAATAAGGACTAATGAGGTTTTAAATCCTTAACATGAAAAACACCTAAGGGTTTATTATCAATAGGGGTGGCCAATCGGTACGTAGTTGGACCTACCACTTCAATAACTTTCGCTTCAATAAATTTTGGAGCTAACTTTTGACTATAATTTTTAGTCGCATCAGATAAAGTAAAATTCTTTTTCCAAACCAAATCGCCAACGTTTAATTTCAACGGACGACGTCGCAAATTGTAAGATTTTGAATTTCTTTCGTAAGCTGCATGTAAATTTTGTTTAACATGTTTAAAAATGGGTGAAAATTCATTTAAATCTTGAACTAATTGTTCACGGTTAGTAATAAATAAATCATCCTCTTTGAAATCCTTTAGTCGACCATAAAATCTCCAGAAATAGGAACTGTCCGACCAAACGCCAAAAGGAAGGTGAAAATTTCGTAGACTCATGAACAGCGTTACGAATAGCATGCGCAATTTTGTGAATTTCAACATCCCATTCCTGTGATCATCTTGAATATAAGATCTAATCGCAATACCTACTACTTTATTAACTGTCTCAACAAAATTTACTTGTGGATGATAATTTGCATTAAACCAAACGGATTGAACTTTGTAAGAACTCATTAAATTTTTAAATTGTGGACTTTTAAATTGAGGACCATTGTCCACCATACAAATTTGAGGAACACCATAAACTAGAAATACATAATTCTCAATATATTGACAAATTCTTTTAGCAGTAGCACTGCGCATAGGGTGAATCAAAGTAAATTTAGTAAACCAATCACAAATAACTAATAAAACTGTGTTTCCACTCTTCGATCTAGGAAAAGGACCCACTAAATCAATAGAAATACATTGAAAAGGATAAGAAACATTTTTCTCTTTACCCATAAAACCATAATGATTAAATTGCGAAGACTTGCTTCGATTACAAACATTGCAATTCCTAATATATTTGGAAATATCTGACTTCATTTTTGGCCAGTAATAAAATTCTTTAATTTTTGAAAAAGTTTTAAAAACCCCAAAATGTGATGATGTAGGATCATCATGAAATTTTCGTAAAATATCTTTCCTTAAAGATTTCGGAACAACTAATTTCCATTCCACTAAATTCGATTCTATGTTTAAATCATTAGAAATAAATTTGTAGAGTTTATTATCTTCAACTCTCCAATTAGGAAATAATTCAGGATTTTTAGAAACGTTGGCTAACATTTTCTTATACCAATCGTCTAAATTGACAACAGAAAATTCTAAAGAACTAACTTCCAATTAATTTGAAAAAAAATCTTAAGCAGGAATACTAACTAAAGTATTAATATTGTCATTATGTGACAAAGAAATAAAATAATCTAAATTTATAATTCATTAAATGGATTCAATAAATTCTAATAAATCGTTTAAAAATTTAACAATTGATCGTATAAATATAAAAATAAAATTATCAAAAGTAATGTAATTCAAGAGTTTCAAAATTTAAATAAATGTATTAACAATTGAATGTTATGAAGTTTATCAATAAACAAAACTTAAATATGATAAATTCACATTTATCTTTTAATTAATATTTAACTTGGCATCATCTAGCCTTTAAAAGTACTAAAAAAACAATATCGTTTAAATAACAAAAAACTGAATGGGATAAATCATGACCTAGAATTGAATCTATAAATCGATGTAATGTATCATAATCAAATATTGAATGCATTTTTAATAATTCCTGTTACATAAAATGTAATCAAGTAAATTTGGATTAATCCTTTTAAATTTAATTTACGTCTTCATCTATTGTCAACCCTTCTGCTCCATTTACAATTAAAAAATGTTAACTACTAAAATAGCTCATCAATATAAAAAACATCAATTAAATAATTAAAATTTGTCATCCTAAAAATATTATATAAACACATAATCATAAAGAAACACATAAAAAAACAAGCGTAACCTAAATTGTAACACTCCTTAAAATTCTGTAAACACTTAATATAAAAGCAATTAAAAAATATAAACAAGCACAAGTGAGAATAAGTAACATTGAAACAACAGCAATTCAGGTCCCTTTTCTGGCCCCACACAAAGCACTAAATTTCAAGTAATAAAAATCAAAGTCAAGTAATAAATTTAAAGTCCCTGCACGTCGCGCCAATATAAACAAAAAAAAAGATATTATCATAACAAACACATATACTTAGTGATGTAATAAAATCAGATAATTAATAAATAACGATACTAGGCAAAGTTTTTCCTAGATACAATTATTTAACAAATGGTAAACCTTTCATCACTAATTATATGCCGCTTATCATTTAATTAATATGCCGTCTCGTCCACAATCGGTAGATTAAAAAAGGGAGGATTCTATTATATTGAATTGGTAACACACCTGAAATGCCGCTTGTCCCTCAATTGCTTAGTTATTCTCACTTATGCCTATTAATAAAAAATTATGTAAAAATTTAGATATATAATTAAATGAAATCTCGGGCACCATGTTATCTTTAAATCAGGAAAATAACAAAACCTATTTAATGAACATTAAAAGCTTTCTAATAATAACAAATAATAACAATATGCAAAATTTATTTACCAAAATTATGGATAGTAGGAGAGGTACTAAAAGGTTTTAAAGCTAAGCTTAATAGATATAAAATTTACCACAAAAATTCCTCAGCAGTATTTTCTATAGACAGCTTCCTGTGATTAAATACGGAGGCGGAACAGTCAATACAGATGAAAGCATTTTACTTCTCTTTCTTATTCTGGATGTTTTATTGAATTAAACTTGCATTTTAATATTATATTATTATTTTTCCAAAGAGAAACTTGGGTAATTAAGTTACTTAATAGCCATTTGTAATATAAGTGTTTAAAATTAAAAGGTGGTAAAATATAGTGCCACCTAACGTTTAAATTAATGTGCCACATAACGTGCCACCTAAACGTGCCTAAAAATCAAACAAATGCTTAGTTTAAACTATACTGAATTAAAAAATACTCACCACCAAAATTTCGTGATGGCACGAATATAAAAAATTAATTAAAAATCATCTTATTGCGGTTAATATTCAGCATTAACTGAATTACTCAAAAGCTTTCTGAATCAACCAAGTACAATAGTTTTCTCGCGTTGCGCTGTTACATAATATAAATCCAATTTTTTAAAGAAAGGGAATTAAAACTATTTATGTAGTACACACAAAAGATTTGTTATATGAAGTGCAAATTAAGTTGCCAGTTTTCAATTTTATATGAAAATAATTAAAAATTCCTCTAATTTTACGCCAAATAAATTAATGATCTTAGATTAATGTACTTTTTTATACAACCACCAAAAAAAAGGTTGTTACAATATCAATACTTAGTGTTAACATACTTAAACCATAAACACCAGATAAAAGGTGAAAAGAAAAGGAACGGAAATGGCAACGTGCTTCATTCCCCCCTCAACTGAGGGGGTCGGCTGCTGGAGCTTTCCAAAGCTCCTTCAGCTACGGTCATGGATTCCCAGCATACATACATTAACTATGTATGCATGAGGATTAAAGATAAATGCGATCAGGACTTAGGGTTCTGAGGGGAAAGATACTACCCCAACATTCGCTTTAATAGTCGCACATAAGGTGCGTATATACAGGGCCCGCCTTTGGGAGCTGATCCTATGAGTATCTGCTAAACCAAACTTACTATAATTTTGAAAATTTGGTGACAGGGTAATGATGTTAGGGCTAACTCATCTAAAATATTTTCACGTTCGTACCACTTCCGGTTATACCGGAAGTCGGTACTTAGTCGCTTATTTTAAATGGAACACCCCGTATATTAATATATTTTTGGATTCTATGTCGAATTTTAAGGTAAGTTTGTTAAATAAGCTAGATACGAAATTTCAATCGTTTTAAAAAAAAAACATTTTTCTAAAAAAATTGACAGATGCGGTCTTAGTAATTACCTCCGCAGTAAAAAGTAGTTTTTTTCGATTTACTCATAAAGTATTAAATTTTTACACTTATGTTGTACATCGAATTTGAAAAAAATGACAGAGAATTTCTATTTGGCAAAAATGACTTTTGAATCACAAAATTTTTGCAGTAACTTATTCAAATTATTTCAATTCTCAATTATTTGGTTTCCATAGTGACCACGAACAAGGAATACTAGATTTAAGTATGTAGCTCGTTTTTATCATAAATTTTAAAATTGGGACTTTTTTGATAATAAGTATGAAACTGTTACGTTTAGGCAAATAAAGTTTTAAACAAACTCACCTTAATTTTTGACGTTAAATCGATCTGAGTAATAAGAAATAGGGGTTTCCGTTTGATTTTTTTGAGTAACTTGCGTTTTTTGATAGTCAAGTTTAGACATTCATAATTTTATTTTTATGAAAAATACAAATGTCATTTTTTGCAGACTGTTGCAACAAACCTTTGCCTACAACACCTCAAAGTTTTATTCAAATTGTTTGACAGGAACAGAACAATTAACGAGTTATTACTAAGACCGCATCAGTCAATTTTTTTAGAAAAATGGTTTTTTTTTAAAACGACTGAAATTTCGTATCTAGTTTATTTAACAAACTTACCTTAAAATTCGACATAGAATCCAAAAAATGTATTAATATACGGGGTGTTCCATTTAAAGTAAGCGACTAAGTACCGACTTCCGGTATAACCGGAAGTGGTACGAACGTGAAAATATTTTAGATGAGTTGCCGCTAACATCATTACCCTGTCACCAAATTTTCAAAATTATAGTAAGTTTGGTTTAGCAGATACTCATAGGATCAGCTCCCAAAGGCGGACCCTGTATAGTGATCATGCCGCTATATATGAGAAAACTCCCCTGAAAAAACTCATACAGTGTAGACGGTAACGGGAATCGAACCCATTACCTCCCGAATTCTAAGCAGGTCGTGTTACCATGGCCCATGGCGACGCTTTTATATTACAATGGAAAAATAATTCTGTTGAATTGTAATTTCAGTAATATAACTTAGACTTTTTACTACACTTGGGTAATGCTTTTTTTTAATTTCGACGGGAATGTTTTAATGTCTATTGTAAAATTAATAAATCTAAATGTAATTTATTGCTATCTTTAAATGGATTATATTCAAACCATAATACCGTAATTATTTCTAGTTTCAATTTGTTTGTGTTGATTTTAAAATCGATCAGAATTCTCAATTTGTTTATAAAATCTTTTTTTATGTACAATTGTTTAAAAAAAACAAAACGTTTAAAAATAGAGAGCCTTAATAATTTGTATATAGTAAGGCTAGATTTGGTAGTAGATTGTCTTTATTGCCGTGCATTTATTGCTAATGTTAAGACGGCTAATCGAAATACAGAGTATCGATTAATTTAATTTTTAGTTAAATATTGTTAACTTTCACGTTTAGTAGTTGCGGTTAGTTAAAGTACTAAAATGAGGGCAGAAAATAAAGTAAAATTGGCAATGCAAGTGTATACAAACCGTAGAGAAATTGTACATGAGTCTCTTTTAATCTCGATTTAGTTCCATTTTACAACATATGAATTAATTATTAAAAAGTAATTGGTTAATCGGAAACCTATTAAACCCTAATTTAAACCACTATCAATAATCAAGGATTTTTACGTATGCACGGGGTATCTTTAAAATAAGAGGATAGTCCCACTAATTTACAGCATTCCCATTAGAGAAATTTGCAGGAAGCATTTTATTATAGATTGCAAATTTTAAACTTTCTATTTATTGTATAAATTTCTAATGCACTAAGCTAAATTAGAAAAATACACAAATAATTATCGCCAACTAAAATATATATTTTTTATACAAGCACATTGCGCCATTTAAAACTAAATAACAGATAAGTTTGAATAAGTAAACAAGAAATGCTCTAAACAGTTAAAATTACTGGATAAAAACGCTAATAAGTATATATACAGGGTGTCTAGAATCTACCCACGTTTTGTGGCTATCTTTGTTATTATAAGAGATACAGAGTCGGTTAAATTAGCAAAGTTGGGCAGAATTACATGATAATTCAAATACCGATAAGAAAATTCAACATTCTTGACAATTTTCTAAGATATCTGAAATTAACTAAAAATCGTCCAAATTTTAAATCGGCTATATCTTTTTTTAATATTTATAAGAGAGACTTTTGATACCTATTTTTACGCAAAATGGGAAAATGCGAATAAAAATTTTTTTTAGTAATTATTTTTCGAGCTTCGATGGCTTATTTTTTTCTGATTTCAAAAATGTATAGCTTTGTATGTTTAGCATTATTAGTTAACTCACAATTTTCAAGAAATTGTAATTATAGTATTTATTAAACAAATACAATGTTTGCCGTGGTGTGCTGTGACAATTAAAAACAAAACTCTTCATTGATTGACTGTCAAATAGTAGATATTGAATTATTTGTTGTAACCAGTTGCAGTTCGTACTTAAATAGCGAATATTAATTTATTAATGGCTTATTCTTCTGAAGAAAGAACGTGTCTAACAGAGATGCTAGTGTTGCTTTGGATTTATATCTTCAAACTTACATGGAAAGACGACAACCCGATGTGAGGTTATTTGCCAAACTCGAATCGAATTTAAAAAAAATATGGGGCTTTTAATAAACCTCAAAATTTTAAAATTAATGTTAACACTGAAACAGAAGAACGTGTTTTAGCTTAAGTCGAATTTAAACCTACTACATCTCTTCGTGAAATTGCGAACGGGTGCAACACTTCCAAACATGAAGCCCACGTTATTTTGAAACAAAATGATTTTAAGCCATATCATTTTCATATAGGAAATACATTGTATGTTGACGATTATCAGAAAAGATTATGTTTTGCTACATGGTTGATTTATGAAAGTCGAGCAAACAATCAATTCTCGAAAACCATTCTTTTTACCAATGAAGAAAAATTTACAAACAATGGTATCTTCAATAGAAAAAATCATATCCAATGGTCCCAAGAAAATCCTCATGTTACTGTTGAGAGGAGAGATCAATATGCTTTTTCAGTAAACGTTTGGTGCGGTATTATTGATATCAAAATCCTTGAATACAATTTAAATTCCGAAAGATATCTAACTTTTTTACGAAACAAATTTCATGAAATTTTGGACAAAATTTGAATTATTTTCAACACGACGGGACACCAGCACACAATGGATTACTTGTGTGTAACTATTTACAGGAACGTTTTAATAATCGAGGTCCAATAGCTTGGCCGCCGTGATCTCCGAACTTAACCCCCCTGGACTTTTTCTTGTGGGGTACAATTAAATACAAAATGTACCGAGTAAAATCTGGTAATCTAGACGATTTAAAAAATAAAATTCGTGTTGCTATACAACAAATTAGAAGCCAAAGTTTATTAAAAGTTCAAAACGAAATTTTAAAATGATGTCAAATGTGTGTTCAAAATAATGGAGGGGCTTTTGAAGCACTTCTATGATTTTGTTGTCTGTTTATATTTTTTACTGTTACTCTTCGTTGTAAGTTAAATTTATTTAGAACTTTTTTATTTTGATAATATAGTACATTATTTCTTGTTTCCATAAATTTAGTAGTAGAATATAAGCATATTTTGTTATTTAAATGTTCACGGCATACTTTAATTTGTTTAATAAATATTATAATTACCTTTTTTTTTTAAAATTGTGAGTTAACTAATAATATTAAACATACAAAGCTATACATTTTTGAAATCAGAAAAAAATAAGCCATAGAATGAGTCCATAGCCATCTATAGTTGCCATTTAAAAAAATGTATGTTTGGGTTGTAGCTCGAAAAATAATTACTAAATAAAATTTTTATTCGCATTTTCCCATTTTGCGTAAAAATAGCTATCAAAGCCTCTCATAACTTTTTCGTATTTTGAATATTAAAAAAGAAATGGTCGATTGAAAATTTGGACGATTTTAGTTATTTTCAGATATCTTAGAAAGTTGGTAGATTCTAGACACCCGGTATATACATGGGCAACTGTCTGTATTTGGTGGATAATGACTCGGATATTGAAAATAAATAAAAAATGTTTATATAAAAGTTGTTCATAGTCAAGTTTTCTGTCACGAAAAAATATTTTTGAGTATACAGCGTGTTTCGTTCAGCCCAAAACATTTTTATTTTAAATGGAACACCCTGCATATTATTGCATATTCTGATTCTTCGTTTCATTTTAGATCAACTTTATTTATCACATGTAAGGTCTAAAATGGAGTGTTTCCGAGTAATTCGTTTTTTTTTTTGTAAAAATTGAAGTCTGTTGCAGTCTTTAAAAATCGAATATCTCAGTAACTGTGTACGAGAGCTGCGGTTTGAACTAGCAGAGTAAGCATGAATTGGCCAAACTTTTCCATCTGTGCAAAATGGTACCGAAGACAGGGTGTACTAAATAGAGGGTGCCGAATTTTCAAACATACGTAACTTCTTTTTTTTTAATAGAATCCTAACATTTTTATACATTTTGTAATTCGTTTTTAAATTATCCATTACATTCCCTATACCTAATTTTAACCGTTTTATTGTTACGTTAAGTTTTAATATTATTTTAACAATTTTTGCTGTGTATGATGCGGTAGGCGTTTAAACAAAAATGAAAAACAAATGGAAAATATTTATTCTCTGTAACTAGGATTAAGGTTTTAAAAAATATACAAAATTATACTAATGAAAGGTTCAAAGGATCTGTTCGATGTGGGAGCCTTCGTTTTGTAAACATAAGCAAATTCGCACGCGAAAAGAGATTTGTACACGCGCTAACAACAAAAGCCTGTATTAAGCGCAGTTTCATATTGCCAGAAGTAGTTGGTGGTTCCTGATACACCAGATTTTTCACATAACCCCATAGAAAAAATCTAAGGGATTTAAATCTGGCGATCTCGGTGGCCAAGCAATCGATCCCCTCTTCCTATCCATCGTTCATGGAATCGTTGGTGAAATCATTGTCTCGCAATAATACCGAAGTGTGCAGGTGCGCCATCCAGTTGCATCCACATATTTTGTCTTATTATTAAAGGTACATCTTCTAACAATTCATTTAACGTGGTATTCAAGAAATTGTAAAAAATTTGATCAGTCAGAGTGCCATTAAAGAAATGTGGGCCAATAATCTGAATATCAATTATTCCACCCCAAACATCAATAGACCACTTATTTTCTGTATGACATTCCATAACAATGTGCGGATTTGCATCGGATTAATAATGATAATTATGTCGATCAACTAACCCATTATTCTGAAACGTAGATTCATCTGTCCATAAAACGAAATTGTAAAATTGGGGTTCCGTTCTAAGTTTATTGATCAGCAACTGACAGAAATTTGCACGAGCCTCATAATCGGTTGGTAGCAGTTCTTGATGTAGTTGCACTTTATATAAATTCGACCAACTGATTTAGAAGAAATTCCCAAATAAGAACTTAATGTCTCTTGACTACCCGTGGGTCATCAATAACTGTAGCCAACACCATATATTCATTTTCTTCATTTGCCACTGATTTATCTCGATTACGGGCTGTGTATTTTACATTTCCTGTTGACACAAATCTTTCTGATGTTCGCTGAAAACTTTTTTCTTGTGGGTGCCTTCTATTTGTGAATCTTTCTTTATACATTCTTGATGTCAAAAAACATTTTTTTTTGGCATTCGCCAAGGATAAAAATCATGTCTACCATTTCTTCTGTAGATAAATTCATTTTGAAGTAAAATTTGGTCACAAAGATATAACGCAATGAAAACTGACAGTTACTTTCATGTGTTTTTCATTTGTTTAAACGTCTACCACGTAGTATACAGGAAAAATTGTTAAAATGATATTAAAACTTAAAATAACAATAAAACGGTTAAAGTTAGGTATAGGGAATGTGGTGGATGTCCGATAGACAATTTCAAAAAGAATTAAAGATGTATAAAAAATGTTAGGGTTCTATTTATAGTCTTCGGTAACATTTTCCACAGATGGAAAAGTTTACCCAATTGATGCGTAATCTGATAGGTTAAACCGCACCTCTCTAAGTTAAACAGTTCCTGAGATATTCGATTTTTTCAAGACTGCAACAGACGTCGATTTTTGCAAAAAAAAGTCGAATTACTCGGAAACACTCCATTTCAGACCTTACATGCGACACATAAAGTTGATCTAAAATGAAACGAATAATCAGAATAGAAAAATATACAGGGTATTCCATTTAAAATAAAAAAGTTTGGTTGCGCCTGTGCTGAACGAAACACCCTGTATACTCAAAAAGATTTTTACGTGATAGAAAACTTGACTATGACCAACTCTTACATAAACAATTTTTATTTATTTTTAATACCTGAGCTATTATCCACCAAATACACACCCAATATATATATATATATATATATATATATATATATATATATATATATATATATATACAGGGTGATTCACTTCGATGGTACCTTAGACGTTTACGGAAAACGAGACATGGGATCTTTTTGAAAATTTGGTCACTTGTATGGTTGGCTCGGATCTATCGATCTAAAATATTTTCAGCGTTGCGACGTTGTCTGTTATGTGGAAAAGTGATATCACCTTTGATATTTTTAATGAGACGCCCTGTATATTATCACATTGTTGGGTTCGCTATTACTTTTAAATTTTTTTGGATCACACATCCCTATGCCTATCTTCAACCGTTTTTGAGTAATTAATTAATTTCCTTATTTTTTAGCCAAAACATGGTTCCAATCGAATGTTCATTATTGTGGTGTTTGAATTTGTAGAAAGTTGAAATTCTGGATGCACTCTATGAATAAGCTGTTCATCAGTTCTGTGTAACGAAATTGGTTCCATAGTGTACAGGGTCGTTCGAAATTCGTTACGTTTTCGCAAGGTACAAAAATGCAGAAAAGTTCATTATTTCAAATAGGACACCCTGTATATTATCGAATATTCTGATAGACAATTGAAGTCCCTTTAAAATGATATACATGTTTCTATACCTAAACAGTAAGGTTTCCGAAAGAGAAACATGTTCCTATAAAAATTTGTAATCAAGTTACATGTTTCTATTGTTACAATGAAGTGTCAAAATTTTTTGACATTATTAAATTCTGACATCAGTATTGTTGACATTAGCACGAGTCTACATTCGTTAACAAGAGTAGTAGCGAAAAGTATTAAAATGGAAAGGAATAATTATTCTAATGAAGTTTTGATGAAACTCTTCATTCTTCATGGACAATGTGACCAAATTATAGCGAGAACATGCAGGAAGTTCAACGAAATGTATCCTAATTTGCGACCAATGGACAAAAGAAAGTTTGTACGATTATGCAATAGTTTCAATAATTATGGATCGAAACTGATTGCGGAACGAACAAAGTATATCACTTCAGACGAAGACAATATTATAAACGTTCTGGCCTATTTTCACGCTCATCCCCAAGCTTATATGACAGTTCAAGCTCTCAAACCGGAAGATTATTATCAAAACAGGATAAGCTTTTGTGAAGACATTCTGATCCGTATCCAAGAAGATCCGAACTTTTTAGAAAGAATAATTTGGACAGACGAAGCTAAATTTTCTAGGGAAGGCATTTTCAACAGAAAAAACCAACATTTCTGGGCAGACCAAAATCCAAAAGTTGTTAGAGAAACGGGATTCCAAGAAAAGTTTAGTTTCAATGTTTTTTGTCTTTTGAAAGATAATAAAATAAGTTATTATATTTATGACGAATCTTTGAACTCTCAAAAATATCTCGAAATTTTAAGAACGGTAGTGAAAAATTTCTTGGATAATTTAACATTAGAAGATTATCGTACCTGCTGGTTTCAACTGGATGGAGCACCAGCTCATTGCTCTGCAGAAGTAACTGAAGAGTTGATCCAAATGTTCGACGATCGCTGGTTAAGGCGGTTAGGACCGTGGAATTGGCCTACGAGATCACCCGACCTCACACCTCTTGATTTTTACTTGTGGGGTAATTTGAAGAGGAAGGTTTATATGACACCGGTACTCACGAAACAAGACCTGCGTCAACGAGTTATCAGGAGCATTGAAGAGTTAGATCCCACAGTGATAAGGCGGGCCACAATTTCATCAACGAATATTCGTATTCTGAAATGTTTGGAAACCAACGGTCGGCATTTTGAAAATTTATTGTAAATGCTTTCTAGTTTTGTTAATTATTGTTTGATATTATTTACGTTACGATTCATGTTTAACTGAATTTGTTATTTGACGTTCTTTTTTTATAAATAACAGTAGGTATTAATAATTATTGAAATTATTGTATAATCGTACAAACCTTCTTTTGTCCATTGGTCGCAAATTAGGATACGTTTCGTTGAACTTCCTGCATGTTCTCGCTATAATTTGGTCACATTGTCCATGAAAAATAAATAGTTTTATCAAAACTTGAATTGTGTAGTAATTTCCTGCTATTTTGATTCTTTTCAAATTTCTCCCGTTAATAAACGCCCGAACATTTTATTATTAGTGCACTAATTGTGACAGAAAAGACAGAATAGTGCGATTTTTATAGGAACATGTTTCTATTTCGGAAACCTTACTGTTTAGGTATAGGAACATGATATATCATTTTAAAGGGACTTCAATTGTCTATCAGAATATTCGATAATATACAGGGTGTCCTATTTGAAATAATGAACTTTTCTGCATTTTTGTACCTTGCGAAAACGTAACGAATTTCGAACGACCCTGTACAATATAGAACCAATGACGTTATGCAGAACTGATGAACAGCTTATTCATAGAGTGCATCCAGAATTTCAACTTTCTACAAATTCAAACACCACAATAATGATCATTCGATTGGAACCATGTTTTGGCTAAAAAATAAGGAAATTAATTAATTACTCAAAAACGGTTGAAGATAGGTATAGGAATGTGTGAGACAAAAATAATTTAAAAGTAATAGCGAACCCAAAAATGTAATAATATACAAGGCGTCTCATTAAAAATATCAAAGGTGATGCCACTTTTCCACATACGCGACAACGTCACAACGCTGAAAATATTTTAGATCGATACATCCGAGCCAGCCATGCAAATGACCAAATTTTCAAAAAGATCCCATGTCTCGTTTTCCGTAAACGTCTAAGGTACCATCGACGTGAATCACCCTGTATATATATATATATATATATATATATATATATATATATATATATATATATAAAATACAGTGTATCCCATAAAGTTGTATACTTATGGGAAATTCTTTATATAATAATTGTTGAAAAAACTTTTCCCACAGAAAAGTTCTGCATTGACCAAAACCCAAAATGCACTCATAAAAATCTAAAGGAATCGGACCATCTACAAGGTAAGCCAGAAAACAATAATTCGACTCAAGAGTAAAGTGCCCTTATTTTTTAAAATACCAGAAAATATCACTTAGAATAGTTGTTTAAAATGCAAATATAATTTTTTCAAAAATATTTTAAAACCCTAAATCTCTTTTTACAGTGTTAAATTTAGATTTTTACCTTTTTTACAGAGATTCCGAAAATTGTAAAATTGATTGATTTAAAATTACGTTAGCATGATTTTTTTTAATTTTATCGATGTAATTGATATACCACTCAAGTTTGAAATATTTAACAGTGCAAAGTAAGAAAATATAATAAAATAATTAGATATGGACTGAATACTGAAGTCTAATAAATTTCCCTGTTGATTGAAAATACTGCATTTAGATTCAATTAATTAATTTTCATAAATAATGCGACTCTCTGGTATTACAACATTTTTAACGACGTGTTAATGGTGACTTAAATAGAGATTAATTACGGACACTGTTTAATAATACTATTCAGAGAAACTGAAATATTCATAACAATAATCAAGTCACCTGCGAAAAAATTAATTTGAACTGTCAATATTGACAGACTATGTGTCTAATATCTTATTAAAAGTTTTAATCATGTCAGTAAAATTAACCACTGAAGAGAAAATTGAGATTGTACTAATAGTAAGAGATAACTACGAGACACCCTAATAAAATTATTCACTACAATACAGTACGTAACGTGGTTACCAAATTCAAGGCATGTGGGTGTATTCTGTATAATTTTAAGAAACCACATCAGCATTGAACCTCTGATGTAGAAAATCATTTGCAAGTAATGCAATGTGTTGTAGAAAATCCCGATACCTCTGTCCGGAAAATTTCGGCTTCCCTGCCTGCCGAAATAAGCAAAACGACAATAGGAAGAATTTTGAGGTTGAATAAATTTACACATACATTAAAGCCTGGAGATTGTGAATAACGCTGTGAATTTTGTTCGTGGTTTCAAGGTGAGCTGGAAGATTCACCGTTCACGGTTAGAAATATTTTGTTTATGGATGAATGCACATTTCCTTCCAATGGAAAAGTAAGCTACCAAAATTACCGTTGGTGGAGTGATAGAAATCCAAATTTGTCAAGACTGCTCCGTGATCAGTATTCGTTCAAAACTAATGTCTGGTGCGGAATTTACAAGAAAAGAATAGTTAGACCATTCTTTTTTCGCAGTAATATGAATGCCTAGCGCTATTTAGAATTCTTGAATGATTTTTTTGCCAAATCTTTTGGACGAATTACCATTAGAGGAAAGACTGAATTACTGGTTCCAACACGATGGAGCGCCATGCCTCAGCACAAGGGTGATTCGAGAGTACCTACAAGAAAGTTTTAACCATAAATTAATTGGACGGTTTACTGACTCTCCTTGGCTGCCTAGATCTCTTGACATACCTCCCTTAGATTATTTTCTATGGGGTTATGTAAATGAAAGAGTATATTCCCAACGACCTTTCGACCACTTGGAAAGAATGATAAGGGAAGTGATTGAATGTATACCTGCAGATGTTATTAAGAAAGTGTTAAAAAAAATTTGTAGCAAGAACTGCAACTTGCATGGAAAGAGAAGGTGTATATGTAGAGGCGATAGTTTAGAGATTGTTTCAATTCGATTTCTAAAAACTGTTTCCTGTATTATGATTTTAGTTATGAATTTTAAGTTACAATTTTATTGCATAATGTTTTTTATATTGAAGGAGGTCATTGTGTCTTAATTAAACCTAACTTTCTGTCTACATTGATTTGTTCTTTTTTTCCCCGGAAAATCTCTCCAATTGCATTTAAACACTTTCAATTTAAGTACTTTCAATCAACAGGCAAATTTATTACATTACTTTGAATATTTAGTCCATTTTTTTATCACAAACCCATTATTGTACCAAATGACTGAACTGTCTTAGATTTTATAATTTTTTTAACTTGCACTTTTAAACGTATGAACCTTTAGTGGCGTAAATGTAAAAAAGTCATCAATGACGCAGTAAAAATAAATTTGGCATTTAGCATCTTCGGCTAAACATAAACGACTTTTCATTATGTCAGTTTTATAAATTCAGATAAGTCCATTTTAAGGTATATAAAAATTTTTCGAGAAAGTTAACATAATCGGCTGTTATTTCATATTTGTGCATGACTTTTCATTCTAAACAAGATTTTCTTGTATTATCAAAAATAAAGGTACTTTACTGTGAGTTGAATTACTTTTTTCTGGTTTATCCTGTACATGGTACCATTCTTTTAGATTTTTATGAGTGCATTTTTGGTTTTGTTCAATGCTGAACTTTTCTGTGGGAAAAGTTTTTTCAAAAATTATCGTACAAAATAATTTCCCATATGTATACAACTCTATGGGATTAAAATGTTATAGCATAATTAGGAATTACATACAGGGTGTACCATTTAAATTGATCTCAATATTCTTCACCCTGTATGTTTTTTTTTAATTCATAGTGTATATTAAATTAATAACGAACTCTTTGGCTTTATACATCACTTAATAATATTTGTGAAACGACGGTAAAACAAATACATTTTCTTTTTAAATTTTTTATTGCAATTTTATAAATCTAAAAATATCTGAAGACCTGTTGATGTTAGGCATAGGAACTATAACAGTAACTCACCTTTACTTGCTCTCTAGATTTCATAAATGACATCAAATACAGGGCGCTTCATCAAAAAAATATAACTTTGATATGGCTCTTTTTTATGATGGTCTCTGTATAATTTGCAATATTTTATAATCGTAATTCAAACGGTCCCCGTCATACCTACAAAAAATGTTAAATTTAGTGGAAAGTTTTGCTGACCTAAGGCGCACCCAACCGTAGAAGAATATGTTAAATACAACATGAATGATAAACCCCTTCACCCCTCCTAAATATTACCCCACTGTGCGAATATTAATTTGTACTATAAATTCATATTTTCCAATCTCTAGTACGTCAAATGTGTACTGTTGATAAGAACGCATAAAGTAGATAATTATCAAGATATTGACCATTAAACAGGCAAAACATTAATTATAATAAAATACTTACCTGTTTTGGGTTTTTTTACTGGTGTATTTGTATATTATACAATCTAAACCTTTCAATAACACTTCATCAGTAGTAATATCTATTACAATTATTAAAGATGTTGAAACAGTTTTATGAAAGTTGAAAAATTAAAACATACATATCAGCCTACTATTAATATAACCGTTTCAGAAACGTTTACAGCCAACTATAGAATAAAATTTTAGTAAAAAATAACTAGATCATTAAAAATTAAATATTGTTAAACTGTCTTAAAGATGACAAATCAGAACACCCTCTAACGCTCGAAGGCTAACAATGAAAAATGTCAGCCAAAATAGATATTTAACAAAATTTAATCAAGTTATGATGTAAATTAAACTAACAAACTCCTTAGTGACCACCAATATGGATTTAGGCAAAGTCATTCAACAGGCGATCTTCTTTCATATGTGACCCAAGTTTGGAACAATACAGTAGAGCAGTCCGGTGAAACAGTTGTAGTCGCTTTAGATATCTCAAAGGCATTTGACCAAGTTTGGTATAAGTGTTTACTTGCCAAACTCACCTCGTTTGGGTTAAATGATACGCTCATCAACTGGGTTTCTAGTTTCCTTGATAAAAGACGAATACGTGTCGTAGTTGATGGCTTTTTTCAAAAGAAGGTAGCATTAACGCGGGCGTACCACAGGCATCCGTTATAGCGCCTACACTTTTTCTACTGTACATACATGACCTTATTTCTTCAACAACTAACCCAATCCATTGCTTTGCTGACGATAGCACTCCTCACTGTAGTTCATCTCAGTCTACTCATAGTGATAATCCACCTTCTATGTCAAATCAAGAAATTAAAGGTGAAATGGCAAATTCAATCAACAAAGACATTGAACGTATTCTCGAGTGGGAAAGCAATAATCTAGTTAAATTTAATGCTAACAAAACTCAGTGTTGCCTTGTGTCCGCCCGCCAAAAAAGATCGATCATTTCCTGTTGTAAGTATGAATGGCTCAGTTCTTAAGTTTTCAGACTCTATTACTTTGTTGGGTATGACTGTATCTTCAAATCTCTCATGGGTTGACCATCTTCTGTCAGCTACCAAAACAGCTGCTCGTAAAATAGGCTTTTTGTACAGATCTAAGCAGTACTTTACCTCTCGACAACTCCTTCTGCTGTATAAGGCCCAAATTTGGCCGCATCTGGAATATAATTCTCACCTCTGCTCCCCAATACGCTCTCGATATCGTTGATCGTATTTAAAAGAGAGCGATTAAGCTTATAAATGACCCGTCCTTAACTTCTCACATACAGTCTCTTGAGCATAGAAGGATGGTTTCAGTTCTTTCTTTGTATTATCGTTATTACAACGGCTATTGTGCTGCTGAATTATATTCTTTGATACCATCTCGAGCTATCTTTGTGAGAAACGCTCGGTTCGCTCATTCACACCATCAGTATGCAGTACAAATCTCCACTTGTCGTACCAAACGGGCGCAATCCACATTTTTCAACAGTTAAGGAGGTACATTTACAAAGCAAACTCTGTAATTTCAATTTTTTTTTAGAAAAATCGAAATAACTCAAAAATGGCTATATTTATGGATAGGGAAATATATTGCGAATTTGTTAGGAATAATGTGTAGAATTCAGAAAAGTAATAATATACAGGGTGTTCCATTTAAATTTTTTAATAATAATTTAGTCCTCTTTAAATAAACAACCTGTATACACGTAAATAATTTTAAAATATGACACAACTCAACTATATATATATATATATATATATATATATATATATATATATATATATATATATATATATATATATATATAGTATGTATACAGGGTGTCCGGTGAGGAACTGTACAAACTGAAATGGTATGTTCCTTGGGTCAATTTAATTAAAAAGTCCCATAAACATAGGTCTGATTCGCAATAGTTACCCAGATACAAGCGTTTAAAGTTTATAAATGATCACATTTTTCAAAAGTAATTATTATTAGTCAACTGGAAAAACAAAACCGAAACAATCTGTCATTTATTCGTTTGTGTTCTAATAATGACAAAGTGGATTGTTGTAAATTAAGTGTAATTTAAATTTAAAATGCCTTTTCAATTTTCTAACGAAGAGTGTGCTGACATCATTTACATTTATGGATTTTGTGATGGAATGCGAGAGCTGCCGTTAGGGAATATGAACGAAGATTTCCCAACTGGAGGATTCCAAATCACCATACCTTTTCTTCTGTGTTTCAACACGTCAACTCATGGTTCATTTCCATCAGTTTCAATAAGATCTGATCGTCCTGTGGAGTTAAACGTGAATGAGCAAGAAAACATTCTACAGATGGTTGATCGGAGTCCAGGGTTGAGTGTTAGAAGAATTTCTTCTCGAACGGAGTCCCCCGTATGTCAGTATGGCAAACATTACATGATGGGCTTTTGTATCCCTATCATACACAAAACGTTCAGCACCTTGAACCTGGAGATTTTGCTTTGCGGTTGAATTTCTGCCAGTGGCTACAAGAAAATCCACAACTAGTTCCATTCATTTTATTTAGTGACGAGGCGCAATTTACTAGAGATGGAGTGAACAATACACGCAATTCTCATTTGTGGTCAGATGAAAATCCACATGGTACAACAGAAGCTAACTTTCAACGCAGATTTTCTGTTAATGTATGGTGTGGTATGATTGACGATCAACTTATTGGACCTTTTTTGTTTGAGGAACGTCTTACAGGAGAAGCATATGCTAACTTTTTGCGGAATGAATTGCTACCGCTTTTGGAAGAAGTACCTTTACTAACAAGACAACAAATGTTTCTTCAAAAATATGTGATCATTTATAAACTTTAAACGCTTGTATCTGGGTAACTATTGCGAATCAGACCTATGTTTATGGGACTTTTTTTTACTTAAATTGACCCAAGGAACATACCATTTCAGTTTGTACAGTTCCTCACCGGACACCCTGTATATACCGGGTGTCTAGGATCTACCCACGTTCTATGGCTACCTTTGTTATTATAAGAGCTACAGAGTCGGTTAAATTAGCAAAGTTGGGCAGAATTACATGATAATTCAAATACCGATAAGAAAATTCAACATTGTTGCCAACTTTCTAAGATATCTTAAAATAACTAAAAATAGTCCAAATTTTCAATCGGCTATATCTTTTTTAATATCCAAAATACGGAAAAGTTATAAGAGAAACTTTTGATAGCTATTTTTGCGCAAAATGGGAAAATGCGAATAAAAATTTTTTTAGTAATTATTTTTCGAGCTACAACCCAAACATAGTTTTTTTTAAATAGCAACTATAGGTGGCTATGGACTCATTCGATTACTTATTTTTTTCTGATTTCAAAAATGTATAGCTTTGTATGTTTTATATTAATAGTTAACTCACAATTTTCAAAAAAAAGGTAATTATAATATTTATTAAACAAATTAAAGTGTGCCGTGTACATTTAAATAACAAAATAAGCTCATATTATACTGCTAAATTTGTGGGAAGAACAAGAAATAATGTACTACATTATCAAAATAAAAAAGGTCTAAATAAATTTAACTTACAACGAAGAGTAACAGCAAAAAATATAAACAGATAACACAATCGTAGAAGTGTTTCAAAATGCCCTCCATTATTTTGAACACACATTTGACATCGTTTTAAAATTTCGTTTTGGACAATTAATAAACTTTGGGTTCTAATTCGTTGTATAGCAACACGAATTTTATTTTTTAAATAGCCTAGATTACAAGGTTTTATTCGGTCCAGGGGGGTTAAGTCTGGAGATCGCGGCGGCCAAGCTACTGGACCTCGATTTTCTATTCAATTATTAAAACGTTCGACGGAAGGTTGTCCAAAATTTCTTCAAATTCGTTTGTTTGGAAGTGTTGCACTCGTTCGCAATTTCACGAAGAGATGTAGTAGGTTTAAGTTCGACGTAAGCTAAAACACGTTCTTCTGTTTCTGTGGTAACATTAATTTTAAAATTTTGAGGTTTAGTAAAAGCCCCATATTTTTTAAATTCGATTCGAGTTGGCAAATAATCTCACATCGGGTTGTCTTCTTTCCATATAAGTTTGAAGATATAATTCCGAAGCAGCATTAGCATCTCTGTTAGACACGTAATAGCAAAAAAGCATATCATTTCTTTCTTCAGAAGAATAAGCCATTAATAAATTAATATTCACTATTTAAGTACGAACTACAATTGATTACAACACATAATTCAATATCTACTATTTGACAGTCAATCAATGCAGAGTTTTGTTTTTAATTGTCACAGCACACCACGGCAAACATTGCATTAGCTTAGTAAATACTATAATTACAATTTTTTGAAAATTATGGGATAACTAATAATACTAAATATACAAAGCTATACATTTTTGGAATCAGAAAAAAATAAGGCATCGAATGAGTCCATAACCACCTACAGTTGCCATTTAAAAATATGTATGTTTGGGCTGTAGCTCGAAAAATAATTACTAAAAAAATGTTTATTTGCATTTTCCCATTTTGCGTATAAATAGCTATCAAAAGTTTTTCTTATAACTTTTTCGTATTTTGAATATTAAAAAAGATATAGCCGATTGAAAATTTGGACGATTTTTAGTTATTTTCAGATATCTTAGAAAGTTGGCAACAGTGTTGAATTTTCTTATCGATATTTGAATTATCATGTAATTCTACCCAACTTTGCTAATTTAACGGACTCTGTATCCCTTATAATAACAAAGATAGCCACAAAGCGTGGGTAGATTATAGACACCCTGTATCTATATATACAGGGTGTTTCTAAATTCATACGAAAAAACTCAGGTGATTGCCCGTATAAAATTATGACGGGTCTTTCCTATAACAAAATTTCCTCAGCCCACTCCCTTCCGAAATATCACCCATCAGGTGGTGAATAAAGTTGAGTTTTTATTTTCTTTTCTCAAATTTAAGTAAAGATGAAAACTTGAAATTTTTTAATTTCCGTGCACTCGCAAAGGACTAACCACCGTTATTTTTTCAACATTCCTGTTACATTACAAGGGTATGAAATTACCCAAAGTGACACCAGCCTACTGTTGCATAACTTTAATTGCAATTAAAAACAAGGTATCACACAGAATATTGTATTTTATTTTTTTTTCTCCGAATCTATTGGTTCTAGGAAAAAACTGTACGATTAAGAAATGTTTTTAAATAAACAGAGATTTTAAGTAACATTTTTTATTTCACAAAACTCAATCTCGAAAAAAAGATTTTATATTAAATAAAGTAAGGGTTGCTAATTTCATCCCCTTATAATGTAACTAGAATGTTGAAAAAGTACCGGTGGTTAGTCATTTGCGAGTGCACGGTAATTATAGAATTTCAAGTTTCCATCTTTACTTAAATTTGAGAAAAAAATATAAACTCAATTTACTCACCACCTTTTAGCGGTGATATCTCGAAAGGGGGTGGGCTGAGGAAATTTTGTTATAGGAAAGACCCATAATAATTTCATACAGGAAATCACCTACTGAATTTTTTCGCATGAATTTAGAAACACCCTGTATATATGCTTTTTACTCTCCCTAATCGCAACTACATGTTGGCATAAATTCCAGCTAATAAATCTCTTAACATTTATCACCGAATTTTCTTGGTGTCACCCAGTATAATCTCCAATATTTTAGAATTGTATTTATAAGGGGAAAAAAATCATTTATCATGTAAATCCCCATTAATCAAATTACAATAAAGACGGTGTATAGAGCTGAAAATGTACCACAATTCTGATGGCTGTTTTGACCGTGATTCCAACGAAATGATGTAATAGATGAGAGATAAACAATCAAACTTCGAGTTGACTGTTGCCAATGACATATGATTTATGGTTTATGGTTAATTTTACTTTTCAATGCTCGACATGAGTTTGCTTTCAAAATTAGAATTTTTTTCCGCAATTTTTTTCACAATTCGCGGCCACCATTTTGAAGAATAAAGTACATCAGGTATACGTACGTATAAACTTAACAGTTGATTTTGTGCTGTTTAGTATTTCATAATAATTCATGCATTTTGTTGCATTATACCGCACGTTCTATTATACATACATTGCATCTATATAGGTTGTGATCAACAATTGGAACGATAACTTTCCCTTAAGTGGGAAAGTTAAAAATATGCAATGTGATGACCGTACCTAACTGCCAAAATAGATAGGTACACAAGTGTCTATCAGCAAATAATACATATTACCTAATTACCAACCACTAAAAGCAATTTTGAAATTACATTAGACTAAACTGATTGAAAATTATAGGTATATAACGATATTTAAGCAATATGAATGTTGCATAATTATCTATCCAATCACGCTGAAACTTAGAATCACAACAAAAAATATGGACAGAAAATAATTAACACTTAAAAAAGACACTACTGTTGAATTTCAAGGTTAAAATACTTAACAAATACCTGAGACAGTTTGAATTACGTCATTAAATGCTTTACTATCCGGCAGTGTAACAAAAAAAAAGCATAACAAAAACTTGACGTCAAACTGTACAAAAAATTATGGTAGACTTTAATAATTGAAATTTATTAAAATACGGTTTTAATGACAACCTCTATTATACGCCTTGCTTTATACACATACATCTTAATACAAAAAAAAAGGTACTATCAAAATGAAATAATATCTAGATGATATCATCAAGCATTCCAATTTCCAGATGGTCAAATGACTCATTTAGATCATTTCGAAAGTTTTTTTTACCTGTCCATCAAATCAAGAATTCTTTCTTTAGGCCTTTTTTTATCTTTCTTCATTTCAACTAGAAAATTATATACCTAATCAATATGAGAATGTTAAACACCTTATTTTAATTTTTTTTGTATGGTCAGATGTAATTTATTATACCGGAAACTTAATAGGTTTAAGGCAATTTGGTAAAGGTTTGATGGAACTGATCTTTAACTACAATTTAGGTGTTATGTTACAAATAACGTATTTTGAGTATCATAAACCCAATGTAAAGTTATTAGACGCTACAGTACTAATCGTTATTAAACGAATTAATGATTGTATGAATTTATACAAATCAGACAATTGTAAATTTAGTTTATATAATGACACTACAATACTTGGGAAGTTTGCATCAGCCAAAAAATTGTGAAAGGTAAGTTTGGTTTTGGACAACATTCTATGCAATTCTTTTCTTACACTTAACGAAAAACGAAAAAACAGTAATAACTATTTAACAACGCTTAAAAAAATTATTATACCTGATTGTATTTTTGCATTTTGTACTAAATGCAAAAATGTAATTAATAATCAAAACAAAGTGATTAATTTATTTTCTCTTATAGATAATATTACGCTAATGTGTTTCGTAAAGGAAACATTGCGGTTTTTGTATTAATTTTCCATCCTTTGTGCAATTGCAATTTTTCTAAGAATTTATTTATATTATTGAATTAATTATGAGCATTCGCTAATAAACTTTAATTATCTGTTATTAATTTACTTCTATACTTAACCTACATCCGTGTGTAAGTATGTATTATTTTTTTAATATTTTAAAAATATTTTTATTTTGAACAAATACAAAGCTTACGTCAATTTCATTAAATAAGATTTGGACAAAGTATTGTTTACGGCGTAAACATAATTTTATCAATAATTTGAAGTTCAGAACTGTTGCTGAGCGGTGCTCGCGTGCGGGACATTATTTTGGCGCCCTTTATTAACGTACGGAATCCAGTTATAAAAATATATATTTTTTTTATTTTGTAATAAAACAACAGAAATTTTTTTTAATTTAATTTTTATTGGAAATAATAATTAATAAATTATTAATTAATAACAAAAAAAAACCTCTTTAATCCGTCACTTAAAACTACAACTTTTATTAGGTTAAATAGGTGTTTTTCTTGATTTAACGACAGCAAATTCTTTTATTACTTCATCAAAATCGATTTTGTCAACCATCTCCTGCTCTATAGCTAATATTGCTAGCCCAGATAGTCTCTCTAGATGCATAGTTGATCGAAGAAAATTTTTTATTATTTTTAATTTTGAAAATAACCTCTCCCCAGAAGCCACAGATACTGGTAAAGTTAAGAGTATTCTTAAGGAAATTGTAACATTTGGCAGAGATGAGGTTAAATTGTGTTCAAATATATATTGCAATATATCCAGAGGATTTCAAGAATGAGGAATTGAAAATAACTTTAAAGCTTTAATCTCATTAAACAAAACATCTGCCTCAATATCAGCCTCCATCTTTACCGCATCAGTAAGCTTCTGTTGTAGAGCTTGGCAGTTATTTAGGAGATCATCGTCACATAATAATTAGAGATCACATCAAATCTACTATTTAAAGAACTTAGTGCTTGATCAATTATTTTTAAAAAAATTTAACTTTAAACGCGGTTTTGGCATTTTGAGGTGCTTCATCCCTATGTTCATAATCAAAAACTTTGGTTTATATTTTCATCTAGTAGTATTGATTGCGGGAAAATCTTACTCTATCTCAAGATCGGCGGCTAATTTTGCCGCTTGAGCAATTATTTCCTGAAAGAAATTATCATTTCTATAATTTTTGAAATCATCGATCGACTAAATTCTTTAAATAGTTTTGACATACTTTAATGTCAATTGTTACACTTTGCAGCATTTTGCTTACAATATTAATCTGAAATAAAACATCATACCCAATAATTACACTACAAATAAATTTAAATGATTGGATATTTAATAGTAAAGAACTTGCTTTATGCCTACTTTCTATGTTAAAAGTATCGTTATCCGCTATTTCTAGAAGACTCTCACAAATTTTTATTAAATGAAATTTTAATGGCTTTATAGCATCTACCCTACTTGACCATCTAGTATCACTTAGGGGTTTTAGATTTAATTCACATTTTGTTTAATAATTTGATACTTTAGCAGCATCATTTACTGCTAAATTTAAGCTATGTGCAGCGCATGGCACAAAAAAAGCTCGAGGATTAGCGTCCAGTATACGTTTTTGTAAGCCAATATGGTTTCCACGCACATTGGCACCGTTATCATACCCTTGACCTCTCATGTCTTTAATATCTAAATTTAAATTTGGTAAAAGTTCAACTACAAAATTAAATACTTCTTCTCCTGTAGAATCGAATATTGGGCTAAAAGCCGAAAAACTCTCTTGTATTTGAACTTTTTTATAATCATGATTGAACACCACATAACGCAAAACAAGGCTTATTTGTTCTGTGTGACTTGTATCTGGCGTACAGTCCATAATTATTGAATAATATTTGGAACTGCGTACCATATGTAAAATATTATTTTTTTACTTTAGAAGACATTAATTCTACAATTTCGTTTTGAATTTGATAGCCTAAATAATGAGTTTTTTTTTAAGAATTTTCCTGGGAGTTTTGCACTCTACTAAGATGTTCTCTCATCACAGGGTCAAATGAGGAAATCATCTCGACAGCCTTAAGAAAATTTCCGTTATCATGTTGAAAAAGTATTTTAGAAGAACCCTGAAATGCTAGACATTGTTGGGACAAAAATTTTACGACTGCAACAATTCTTTCCAGAACATCATGCCAATATTTTTTTTTCGGTTACTAAAACCCGTAAATGATGATCGTTTACAGTACTAAATAATTTTAACATTTTTTTCAAACTCATCCATGTATTCATATGAACATTATGTACAATTGATGTTTCATGTCTTTTTATAGCCAACGATAAGTGTTGTCAATCAGAAAAACCATTTGAATCAGAAAAAGTATTTATAGTTTTACCGAAAACCTTACAACAAAAGCAAAATATAGAGTTTTTTGAAACTCAATAAATAAGCCAAATTCTCTCTGTTGTTTCACCATTCTCCAGTTTTCTGACAAAGTACGTACTTGAAAATTTTCTTTTGTCTTGATTTGTAGGAAATTGATAATAGCGTCCTATCAAAGGAGGTCCTCGCTCAACCAACCTTCTGACTTCCTCGTTGTTAATGGTTCTAGGCCACAGACCAGGATCCTCTGATAGAAGAATGGTACTTGTCATCTCAGGGCCCATTTCAGTCAAGGCTTTGGTTTCAGCTTCATTTGTAGCCTCTATTGTTGAGGCGGTGGGTTCGACCGATTCTACGTTTTCACTGAGAGTTCATGTACTCGTAGATGGTTCAAGTGCAGGAACAGGTGAAGCACCGACCGCTTCAGAACATTGACTCTCTAAAGCTTCTGTTTCTGCATTGGAAACTGGAGTTTTCGCCAAGAAATATTTCATTTTGCCAGCCATCTTCTCTCTTTCTTGGGCTCTAACTTTTTTTTGCTCCCGAAATTTTGCACCAGAAGGTCGTTTTCTCTTCTGTGGTTCCTATAATTAAGCAAGTGAAGGTAATATAAACTAATATACTAGATCAATATAAAATGTATTAAAATGTACTGGGCTCAGAAAACATTTAAAAAAGTAACGTGGTGAGATCGTTGGATGATAGACGAATAAAATATTTTGACAGTTTTGGCACTACCGGCTATACCGGAAAGAGATGTCAACTTCGGTAATTTGACAATTTGAATGAAACACCCTGTATATTATTACCTATTAAGGTAACACCTAAAAGTCTAATTACCTAGATTTTTGTATATTTAATATCCTATACCTATTTTAAACGGTTTTTAAGAAATTTTAATTTTTATTTCAGAAATTATATTTGCATTTTTTTCCTATAAACAAGACATTTATTATTTAATTTGAATTTTTATAGGCAATGACTTGGCATAACAAAATTTGTATAATATTTGATTTAAATTTTAATAGTTAAAAGCTATATTATTTGAAATAATGAATAATTAAAATATCCCAAAAGCCATTGAAACTTAAGAGATTATCCTCGAGTTTTACGTAGAATCTAACTATGTAACTATTGTACAATAATATAAAGGGTGACTATTTACATTGACAAAATTTTTAAAATAAACTTTGATATGTCTTAAAAAAGCTAATTTTGGATTTTATTACTTTATTATAATATGTCCAATTATTTACATTATTTTTTGTATGATATAATATTATACTTACTATTTCAGCCTTAATTTAATTTCCACACCAAACACAATAACAAAAAATATAAAACACTTGATCGAATCGAATATTTTCTTTCTAACACTTTAAAACACGTCTAATTTATAATTTATCTTCCGTTTTCTTGTGTGAATATCAAGAACTGATTAGCTAACGCCTTTCGTTGTTTTAATTTATACCCCGTGAACCTTTCGAGTCCGAAATGGAAAAATGCAAGTCTGGACAAGTTTTCACGTTTACGAATACTGCATAATATTCAGATTTGGTTTAAAAAAATGCAATTCTTTATTTACAAAAAAAATGTTAAATATTAACAAAAATTTAAAATAAGGGTTTAATTGTTAATAAACGATTTTATTTAATATCGCTCGACCTGTATAGTTGTTTATTGTTTATTTTTAATCTTGCAATAGCTTTTTGAACTACTTCTACTCAACCGATTCTTACAAAACTTTCCGCACATATTTTAGGTTTCCGTGAAAATATTATATTATCATATTTTATGTTTAACCCCACAGTATCAATCCCTGAGCGAGGGAGAGAGCTGCCCTTAAAAATTTTAAACTAGAAGGAGATCAAGTGATACCTCGTTTTAAAGGTCTTTTTATCCTGAATTTAATGTTACAGTCGTAGAGTAGAGGTAATTCTAGTCAAGTGAAAAACTAAAAACCACATTTTAAATTAATTGTTAATTTTTAAAGAGGTTAGAATCTTTAGAAAGTCTCATAATGTGTTCTAATAATAATAGTTTAACTTAAAAATATTATTTATGTGTATTATATGCAAATATTGATAAAATTATTAATTTCATCTCTAAGTGTTTAATAAAACCTTAAGTTAAAACTGTATGAAAATGTAATATGTCGTAGCACCAAAATAAATATTTCTTACATTGGGTCGGGTGAATAAAAACAAGTGAACGCTTTTACCCGTCAATCCGAAAGTTAATACTTTTTAATCCTTAACAAACTAAATGTGGCCACTAAATATTTGCTTGAAACCTGACAAGTAAAGGCATTTACTTATTTTTATTGCACAGTTCGACGACAACCATAGCGAAGCGAATACGAGCAGCAGTAGAACGGTCACTGGAAACACACCGACCTCAAAGCGAAAGTCAAACGACCTAAGTTTCCGAGAACTAAAACCCGAACGAGCAGTTGAGAACCGAAAGGCGACAAACAGCAAACTAGTTAAATATTTGAATTTTTTAATTCTCTCTCTATTTTTATTCACCCTGCGCATTATTATTTAAAAAAAAAATTTTTTTTCTGGATTTTTAAAAATTTATTTTTGCCAAACGTTCAGTTTGGCGCCCCTTTGGGGTGGCGCCCGCGTGCGTTGCACGCGTTGCACGCCCGGTTACGAGGGGCCTGAATGAACGATTTCACAGTTAAGAACAGCTTCAGTGGCGTATCCAACGGAAAGGTCCATTAGGTCCTAACACCCCTCTTGAAAACTCAAAGATCTTTGTGAAAATGGCTCCAAAGGAAATTTAAAATAACGTTTTTAGTGATTTGAACACCACATTAAATGTTAAGTAATAGGCATATGCTACCATTTAATAAAGTTTTCAAGGTGAAATTCCAATTGAATGATTAACAAATAAGCTTCCACAATTAACTTTTGGACTGTAATATTAATTACCTATTATGTTTTTCTTTTCCAAAACATATACCATACACGCAGGGGAGGCCCAAGGCGGTAAGCGCAGTAAGCATTGTTTCGGGGCGCTTTATCTTTTGGGGAGCTAAAAATTACTAGCACATTTTAAAATGTTTATCGCATAAGTAAATGGAGATTTTTCTAGGAATTAGTCAATAGTCAGGTCAGATTTCGAGGGTTGTTGGTTTATGTACTTCCGGCGTAGCACAATAAACAAAAATGTGTCACCATTTAGGGTCATTGTATGATACGTTTATGATCCACACCGCCTACTTTAAAAATGAAATGTAAAAAAAATGCAAAATACTCAGATATACTTAGTGTGTCTATCTTTCACTTGGAGTTTTTCGTTATTCAAAACAGAATTTATCCAAAAATTGCAAAAATATATATTAGGGTATTTAAATGATGTTCAATAAACTTTGTTCATGTTTCTGCATTAAAATAGTTAATATTTGAGTGTCAAATGCTTATTTTCCAAGGAATGCAAAATTATATTTAAATACCTACTTTTTTCTATTTTACTCAAGATTTTGAAAGGAACAGTTCTTTGGTTTTACTTTGTTAAGAAAAAGGTGTTCTTTCAAATATTCTTTTTTTTATGATAGTGATGATAAACCATAGTGCCATAGTGGTGTTATTGTTATACATATATTGTTCTTGTGCAATATATAATTTAGGAAGTGAAATTAAACGTATAAATATTCAGTTTAATAGTATATACTAGATTTTACTTTAAAACCTATTAGTGATATACGATGGAAATCACGAAGAGACGCTTTACGATTTAATATTGGAGAAATTTACGATTCTTTATTTGATATTGCGGAAGATATTGCTAAAGATAAAAATACTAAATTTGAAGCAATTACTATATGTAAAAAAATTAAAAATTTTTTGTGTGTTCGCTAGTACTTTGGCACGAAATACTAAATATAATTAGTAAAATACTTCAATCAGTAGATATAAATATTTCAGTGGCATTATTAGGAATAGAAAATTGAATAGTTTATGTTTAAAATTACAGAGAGGAAGGTTTTGATAAAATATTAGAAACTTCGCGGGAATTACCGAGCTCTTTAGAAATTTCAGCTGAATTTCAAAGAACTATTACAATAAGAAAACGAAAACGGCACCATAATTATAAAAATATGGATGAAACTCCTGAAGACCCTCAAACATTATTTAAAATAGAATGTTTTCACGTAATTTTAGATACAGCGCTTAATTCCTTGCAAGATAGATATGAGCAATTAAAATACCACAATAAAATATTAAAATTTTTATATAATCCACAAAATTTAAAAAAATATTGACACTAAAGAATTAAATAATAATTGTATTGAGCTAGAAAATCATAAAAAAATAAAGATAATCAAGATATTAATGGCAAAGAAATTTATAGTGAATTATTATAATTCAAAGATTTATTTATAATGAATAATTCCGAAAATTTTAAAACTCCTTTAGATTCATTACAGTTTATATATGACAATGATTTAGATTCAACTTTTGTCAATATGTGCATAGCATTACACATATTATTAACATTACCTGTGTCCTTGACAAGTGGAGAACGTTCATTTTCCCGATTAACATTAATTAAAGATTATCTAAGAACCAATTTATCCCAAGATCATTTAGTTGATTTATCATTAATTGCCATAGAACATGATATTTGCGATAAACTGGACACTAGAAAAATTATTGATGACTTTACAGCTATAAAAGCGAGAAGAATTAAATTATAAGTAAGGTGCCGCCCCTACATACATGTATTGTAATTATAATTTTTTCTGATACTGATTACGCCACTGAAAAGCTTTATATTGCCGATAATTTTAAACATTTTATTTGAAGCAATGTGACATTTTTATAATCGTAAATTTTATTAACTTATATCTACCTTAAAATGTGTTGACAACATGACTTACGTTATGCCAAGCATTCTTTCATGTTCGCCTTGCTAAAACATTAGTTACAGTAACAGAACGTTAAAATTAAACAGTATTGTTTATACCAAATTAAGTGTGTATACTATTTGATGCAGTTTGTATCCCATTTACGGTTACTTATTATTTGTTTAATTAAAACTTTTTTCGTTGACGACAAACCTCTAGAAAGGAAAAAAAAATAACTAATATTATGTTATACATTCTAATTTATAGTGAGAATGGGAAAATTGTGTGGGTCGCAAATGGATCAAAAGAATTGTGAAAATTGGCTAAATAAAGTTAAACGTCAAAACATTCTGTATTGCAATACTTTTATTTAATTAAGTCTAATTAGAATTACTGTGAGAACCATTCTCTTGTAACTCGCAACAGTAGTAATTATTCAAGATGCAACTATTAAAAATGCAAAGTTTCAGCATTAGCAATGATGATTAAGATACTAACCTTTTGGGTTGTAATCGTGTACTCTTATTTATGTTTTTGACAATCCTAAACATTTCAATAACAAGTACAATTATCGCCCTTAGTAAATGATAACCGTTTTAAGGAACTAATTAAGTGGTCATACAAATTTAAAATATGAAAACGCAAAGATAAGACTGCTATAATAGTTAGGTAAATGCCAACTACGGAATCTAATCTTATTTTATAAAAAATTAGCTAGACCTTTAATAAATCAAACCGTCTCGAAAATGGCATTTCAGAACAATCTCTAAGAAACAAAGGCTAACAATGGAAAGTACCACAATCAAAAGACAAACTTAACATAATTTAATCAAATTATAATGTAAGTAAATAATTGTGAAAAACTTTAATTCTAAAGTGGATAAACCATTCACAGCTAAAAACTTTACATTCTATTAAAAGGTCTAGTAAAATTCTAACAAAAAAGTACATTTCCGTTGCTACTTTAAGGCTATAATTGATATGATACACTGAAAACAGAATGTATACACCTGATATATACAGGGTGGCCCACTTAAGCGGGATTGCTCCAGAACAGAATACGAAAAAATGCCTTATATAAAAGTTGTGCACAGTCATAAACTACACGTTTTAAAATTATTTTCAGAAATGGCGGACTTCCGGCTATATTTAAATAGAACAACCTATATATTATTACATTTTTGAATTCCTCGTTGAATTTAAAAGTCCGTTTAATAACCTTACTATGGAGTTATTTGACATTTTGTAGAAAAAATGACGTTTGCAGTGCCTCCGAAAATTATCAATATCTCGAAGACGGATACAGGTAGAGAGATGTGGCTTTCGTTTTTTTACTTCCGAAAAGGGTACCGCATCATTCTCATTCATTGCCCAAAACCTTGCTTTTAGAATTCAATAATTTCTATCGCTCCGAAAATAATTTTTTTCAAACATGGATAACTTGATTTTTTAAATTGAATCACCCATATTGTCTTACGTCAGCGGATAGGAAATTAAATTTCCTTTCCATTGATGTAACATTATCGATATTTTGGAGTAATAGTTTTCGAGATATTCACATTTTATCTAATTTCAGTTTTTATTAAGCATTGCCGCGATGCTTTGGAAAGCGTTTGTCAATCATAGTAAGTATTAAATAAGTAAATTAGAATTTTTCAAATAAAGAATGGGAGGCAGTGGAATGTTTGTATGAATAAATGCCTATAATTTTGGTTTGGATCAACCTATATTCGAAAGGGCGTAGATGAACCAATTACATCTACTATAAAACAATTGCATTTAGTTTTAATTGACGTAGATATAGGGCACTTTCGAATAAAAAATAAATAAAATTTGTCTATGTTGCAATTTTTAAATGGAAACACCTAAGTATTGTAAATTACAACGGAGACTTATTAAATTGTAACAAAATGGCGCAAACCGCATGTCAATATCTTTTGTCTAACTCGAGATATAAGTAAAACGCGTAAACTTACGTAACTAGTTTTGGCTCACTCTGTATTATAAGAGGGCACTTTCGAATAAAAAAATTAAAATTTGTCTATGTTAAAATTTTTAAATGGAAACGCATAAGTATTGTAAATTGTAAACTGATTAAATTCGTAACAAAATGGCGCAGAATTTGTTAAACTAAGAAGGCTGCGAAATAAAGCTGGCAGGGGCTTCAAATTGTTTATTTATTGACAGTAGTCAAAATATTGCGATCTTTTTAATAAGTGTTATCATATAACTCGAATATAACTTTTCTTAATTAGATGTTACTATTACTAATATCACTAAAGAAGTATTTAAAAGAAAGGCAAGAAGATTAAGAGAAACTGGTAGCTTTTATCGTCCTTGTTATAAATGACGTGGTGTAGGTGTGACCGAAGATAATGTAACCAATGTTCTTGCTTTAGTTCAACAGAATCCACATATAAGTAGTGGGCAAATCTCTACAGAATTAAACATACCAAAAACTACCGTTCTAAGGATTTTAAAGCATAACATGTAGGTTTCTTATAATATTATGAACTGCACGTGTAAGTTTGAAAATTATAATCCTCTTTAAATTTTAGATTCAACTGTTTTATTTTCATATTGCGATAAAAACGGTAACATGGCACTTTAATTATTTCATTCATTCCTTAAAAAGATTTGTTTTTCTATTTTTTTTAAACTGCATCCTTATCATGTAGTTCTCCACCAAGCTTTACATGAAAGGGATTTCGATGCAAGGCTGGACTACTGCAATTGGATGTTAGGTATGCTTAAAGAACAACCTTTAGTAGTGCGGGTGGTGTTAATCTGCATAATATGCATTATGGGGCTGAAGAAAATCCGCACTGGATAGACGAAGTACAGATTCAAGGTAGGCGGAGTCTTAATGTTTGGTGTGGTAGAGTTGATGGAAAAATCATAGGACCATATTTCTTTGAAGAAATTTTAAATGGCGATACATATTTAAATTTCTTGGAAAATGAATTGCCTATTTTATTAGAAGACATTTCCTTACAAACAAGAAGAGATCTGATATTTCAGCATGATGGGTGTCCTGCGCACTTTTCCAGGCGAGTTAGACATTATTTGAATTTAAGATATCCATATAAATGGATTGGATGGGAAAGTATATTTCCATAGCCAGCTAGATCTCCAGACTTAACATGTCTAAACATTCATCTATGGGGAAGATTGAAGGAGCTAATGTTTCAAACTCGACCAACCACGCGACAAGATATGAAACAACCCATTAGAAACGCAATAAATAGTATATCCATAGCTGAGATTGAAGCAGCTGTTATGTCTACCCGCGATAGATTACGTCTTTGTGTAGACAATGATGGAAAACATTTTGAACATTTAATTGGACATTAAGTTTTAATGTGTGGGATCTTCTTTTCATTTTTAAGTTATAATACAGAGTGAGCCAAAACTAGTTACGTAAGTTTACGCGTTTTTACTTATATCTCGAGTTAGACAAAAGATATCGACATGCGGTTTGCGCCATTTTGTTACGAATTTAATAAGTCTCCGTTGTAATTTACAATACTTAGGTGTTTCCATTTAAAAATTGCAACATAGACAAATTTTTATTTTTTTTTATTCGAAAGTGCCCTATATCTACGACAATTAAAACTAAATGCATTTGTTTTATAGTAGATGTAATAGGTTCATCTACGCCCTTTCGAATGAGAATAATTTCGTTAAACTAGGTTGATCCAAACCAAAGTTATAGGCATTTGTTCATACAAACATTCCCACTCTCCCCCACCCTTTATTTGAAACAATAGAGAAAAAAGTATTTAACAAAATTTGTACAGAAATTATGCATCATTTTAATTTACTTAAATACCTACTATGTTTGGACATATTTTATAAAAAAATTGTTTTTAAATTTTTTTTATGAAGATTGCGCCCTCTAGCGGTAAAGCTAGAAACTTGAAAGTTATTTCCAGCGATTGGCCGTTATTACTAAGGAAATTTTTTTCCCAAAGCTATACGATAAACAGTTCCTGAGATATAGCCGGAGGATCGGCTTATTGGTACACCCGGTACATCCATCATTGATACAAAAAAATCTAAAAAAGCTTAGTGATATTCTTGTTAATAATAATTATCTGAAAAATCTGACAAAGCTGACAACTACAATGAAAGGTTCTTTCTTGAAATGTTTCATATTAATAATAATGAAACCATGAGATCAGACACTAATAATTTAAACACTAGCTATGCTGGTCTGTTATATAGTTATAACTATAAGCTTACATACTTGTTACACACTTGATTTAACAATGTCCTTTTTTTAATATAATTTAGTTATATAGTTTACATTCTAATTGACATATTGTTTTTAATAACCCGTTGCTACACGTCATAATTATTTATATTTACAACTATAATCAAAATTTACTCTTAGATGTAAGTACATTAAGATTTAATTAAGCCTTTACCCAATATCTTGATTATATATATATATATATATATATATATATATATATATATATATATATATCATCTGTACTGGAAAGTCCTTACCGGTTTTTCTAACAGATGTCGCTAGCCATATGGTTTGACATATGTCATCTTATTCTACTGTCATTAAACTTCATTCAGTCTAAATAATAGCGTCATGTGTTAAAGCTTTGTGAATACGTCGAATTTCGTGCCTGAAAAAGAGTATTTCCAGCATGCATTGATTTTTTATTTCATCAAAAGAAAAAGGCCATTGAAAGTCATCGTTTGCTGGTAGAAACTTACGGAGAGCATGCTCCAAGCATTAAAACATGTGAGACGTGGTTTCGAAAATTTAAAAGTGGTGATTTTGATTTGAAAGACAGTAAACGTTCGGGTAGACCAAAAACATTTGTGTATGCGGAATTGCAGGACTTATTGAACGAAAACCTAACCCAAACTCAAAAACAATGGGCAGAAACGTTAAATGTGGCACAAGAAACGCTTAGCGACCGCTTACGACCAATGGAAAGGGTCCAAAAATTGGGAAGATGGGTGACACATGAACTGAAGGACAGGCAAATGGAAAAGCGAAAAAACTATTTGTGAGATGCTGCTTCAATGGTATGAAGTCACTTTTGCATTGTATTGTGGCAGGATTTATTTCGAAAATCCAAAACGTAAAAATCGTGGTTATCGCCCGACCAAGCTTACCCATCGACTCCAAGGCCGGGTCGCTTGGGAAAGAAGACAATGCTCTGTGTTTGGCAAGACCAGGGTGGTTTGCTGTATTATGAACTTCTGAAACCTGTCGAAACAGTTAATACTGACCGCTACAAACAACAAATAATCAATTTGAACCATGATCAGGTTGGGCCCGATGATACAGTAAAACGGTTTTGTTGCATGATAATGCATCATCACACACAGCAAAACTGGTGAAAGACGCATTGAAATCGCTTGGATGGGATGTATTATCGCACCAGCCGTCCGATTGTCACCTTTTCACTTCAATGTGACACGCGCTGTCTGAGCAGTGCTTTGTATATTTCAAGGAAATCGAAAAATGGCTCGATTAATGGTTTGGCTCGAAGAACAAACGTTTTTTTTGGGATGGCATTCATAAATTGCCGGAAGATGTAGAATCGAATGGCCAATACTTCGAATAAATAACTTTCCATTTTCTTAAAAATGATGTCTTTTCTTTAAAAAGACTTTGTATGTATATGTATATATATATATATATATATATATATATATATATATGTAAAAAACAGAAGCGTATTGTTGAGTGTATTTTAAAAAAGACTATAAGTTTCCACAGTTGTTATTGTCTTTATCAAATTATAATCATAACATCAAAAGAAGATTTAAAAGTTTCATAACATAACATTAAATAATAGAACTAAAACAATAATGTCCAAAATGTAAAAAAAAGGTGTACCATATTTAACTTAAAACCATTTCTAAACAACACATAAAATAAATTATGATTTGTTCTAGAAGAGGACTAAAATACCCCAATTATCATCCAAAGATTATGTAAAAAAATTAAATCTTATTTTCAGCGGAATAATAAATTGTATGAATAGCTAAATGTTTTAGAAATCGGGAGTCCTCTTAGTCCACTTGTTACTAATTTTTACATGTAAAAATGTGATACACTAGCTTCGTAAGATACAGTTGTCATTTGGGCACCGTGGTTGTTTGTGCCTTATGACGTGCGTAACGATTTTCCGTATTTTAGTCCACATTCACAATGTTGTGGTAAAATTTGTGTAAATGTACATAATAATTTCATTGTAAGTAAAACACTGATATTACACCATTGACTCTTGTATATCATTCTTATTAGGTATTCTCTAATTAATCTGCGATTTATTTTATGAAAATAAATAATTATATAGCTAATCGTTCTGCACCTTTATTTACTTATCTATACATTGAAATTAATCTAACGTGTTACATTCGCTACTTATCAGTTAGTTTCGTCTAATAGCTGTTAAAAAGTCATTTAACATTCATGGTTGTTTCTCTAATATCGTGATTAGATATATCCTTAAATACGATACTTTTCTGAATTAAATCAATTTCTTCTAACGAGATGTTTGATGGTCATTCGTTCGGAGTATTTATTTGTATTATGTGGGGTCATTAGTTACGCAGTTTGTACTAACCGGTACAAAGTTCAGTTTGAACGTTCTTTTTAAATTTGGTTTGAGATGGTGACTTATTCCTGAGGAATTAATTTTTTTTTTTTTTGGATTTTAATCCATCGGGTTTTGTATTTTTCCTCATTAGATAAAGTAATTACTTGCAATTAATTATTTCATAGGATTAGACGGTTTCATTAAGGATAATATATTACGGGTGAGCCATGTGGTCTGCCTTTCTTTTATAAAACGTTCTTTAATTTAGCCATCAACACAGCTATCTTCCATATAATTGGTGTAATTGGAATATCGTCTTAGCTATTTGGTCTAACCTTAAAACATATCAACTAAACTCCAGGGACGCAATTAACTTGCGTTTATCTTATTTTAATATCGCCAGGAAGAGTGTCACCATTAGTTTTGGTTAGTCCTTATGCGTTTATTTTAGGTATTTTAGGCTAAGCAGCAAGGTACAATTTACCTTATTGCTTTCGCTGTAGTTATATTTAGGTATTTGCAGAGGTAGTTGTCATTGAGAAGATAATTGTAAACACAATTCTATAAGCTACAGTTACTAACTACTTATTTCCTTTTCTAAAATTTTACATTTAATGGATTGGGTATAACGCCAATACAACTAGTTCTATCCAACGATACCATTTGGTATTTCCGCTTATATTTGGGATCACAAAATATTTCTATGTTAAAGTACAGATAAACCCTACTCTAATAGTACTAAAATTTAAATTGCTACTTAACTCTATAAATAATCACTTGTACAATTAAGTATCTTTATATGTGCTTTCGTACAATTTAAACTTTATGTGAGAGGTTCATTACATTTAATTTAGTTTTTGCCTGTCTGTGTCTGTCTGTGTCTGTCTGCGTCTGTCTGTGTCTGTCTGTGTCTGTCTGTGTCTGTCTGTGTCTGTCTGTGTCTGTCTGTATCTGTCTGTGTCTGTCTGTGCCTGTCTGTGTCTGTCTGTATCTGTCTGTGTCTGTCTGTGTCTGTCTGTGTCTGTCTGTGTCTGTCTGTGTCTGTCTGTGTCTGTCTGTGTCTGTCTGTGTCTGTCTGCATCTTTCTGCGTCATGTGCTTTCGTACAATTTAATCTTTATGTGCGAGGTTCATTACATTTAATTTAGTTTTTGTCTGTCTGTGTCTGTCTGTGTCTGTCTGTGCCTGTCTGTGTCTGTCTGCGTCTGTCTGTGTCTGTCTGTGTCTGTCTGTGTCTGTCTGTGTCTGTCTGCGTCTGTCTGCGTCTGTCTGCGTCTGTCTGCGTCTGTCTGTGTCTGTCTGTGTCTGTCTGTGTCTGTCTGTGTCTGTCTGTGTCTGTCTGTGTCTGTCTGTGTCTGTCTGTGTCTGTCTGTGTCTGTCTGTGTCTGTCTGTGTCTGTCTGTGTCTGTCTGTGCTTCTGTCTGTTGTCTGTCTGTGTCTGTCTGTGTCTGTCTGTGTCTGTCTGTGTCTGTCTGTGTCTGTCTGTGTCTGTCTGTGTCTGTCTGTGTCTGTCTGTGTCTGTCTGTGTCTGTCTGTGTCTGTCTGTGTCTGTCTGTGTCTGTCTGTGTCTGTCTGTCTGTGTCTGTCTGTGTCTGTTTGTGTCTGTCTGTGCCTGTCTGTGTCTGTCTGCGTCTGTCTGGTCTGTCTGGTCTGTCTTGTCTGTCTGTGTCTGTCTGTGTCTGTCTGTGCCTGTCTGCTGTCTGTCTGTCTTCTGCGTCTGTCTGTGTCTGTCTGTGTCTGTCGTGTCTGTGTCTGTTGTCTGTGTCTGTCTGTGTCTGTCTGTGTCTGTCTGTGTCTGTCTGTGTCTGTCTGTGCTGTCGTGTCTGTGTCTGTGTCTGTGTCTGTGTCTGTGTCTGTCTGTGTCTGTCTGTGTCTGTCTGTGTCTGTCTGTGTCTGTCTGTGTCTGTCTGTGTCTGTCTGTGTCTGTCTGTGTCTGTCTGTGTCTGTCTGTGTCTGTCTGTGTCTGTCTGTGTCTGTCTGTGTCTGTCTGTGTCTGTCTGTGCCTGTCTGTGTCTGTCTGTGTCTGTATGTGTCTGTCTGTGTCGGTCTGTGTCTGTCTGTGTCTGTCTGTGTCTGTCTGTGTCTGTCTGTATCTGTCTGCGTCATGTGCTTTCGTACAATTTAAACTTTATGTGCGAGGTTCATTACATTTAATTTAGTTTTGTCTGTCTGTGTCTGTCTGTGTCTGTCTGTGTCTGTCTGTGTCTGTCTGTGTCTGTCTGCGTCTGTCTGTCTCTGCCTGTGCCTGTCTGTGTCGGTCTGTGTCTGTCTGTATCTGCCTGTGTCTGTGTCTGTCTGTATCTGTCTGTGACTGTCTGTGTCTGTCTGTGTCTGTCTGTGTCTGTCTGTGTTTGTCTGTGTCTGTCTGTGTCTGTCAATGTCTGTCTGTGTCTGTCTGTGTCTGTGTCTGTCTGCGTACGTCTGTGTCTGTCTGTGTCTGTCTGCGTCTGTCTGCTTCTGTCTGTGCCTGTCCGTGTTTGTCTGTGTCTGTCTGTGTCTGTCTGTCTGTCTGTCTCTGTCTGTGTCTGTCTGTCTGTCTGTGTCTGTCTGTGTCTGTCTGTGTCTGTCTGTGTCTGTCTGTGTCTGTCTGTGTCTGTCCGTGTCTGTCCGTGTCTGTCCGTGTCTGTCCGTGTCTGTCCGTGTCTGTCCGTGTCTGTCCGTGTCTGTCCGTGTCTGTCCGTGTCTGTCCGTGTCTGTCCGTGTCTGTCCGTGTCTGTCCGTGTCTGTCTGTGTCTGTCTGTGTCTGGTTGTGTCTCTCTGTGTCTGTCTGTGTCTGTCTGTGTCTGACTTTGTTTGTCTTTGTCTGTCTGTGTCTGTCATACACACACCCACGCGCGCGCACACATAAGCACGCACGATCCACACGCACATTAATAGAAATACACGATTTCATTCCCAAAAGATAACTATCTTAATTATCCGTCGATAACTAAGGAAGAATTATCGGAAAATGTGGAAAACACGTTATAAGTAATTCAATAACTACTTATTCTGAATAAAAGTTCTTTAAGGGGGATATGCAAAGTGTGTGTATCATTGAATATTATTTGTAACTTTTCTTTAATCTCAGTGTGTTGATTACTTTGTTTAGTGATACCTTAAATGCTGACATAACTTTTCTTTCAGTTTTTACATAATCAAATATATTTTTTACTTATTTACAACAATAGGGCTACATAATAATAAACAAAATTTGTTGCAGAGAACTTATTGAAACTGAATGAGAGTATTATATATTTTCGGAAAAGAGCTATTTTTTCAAGCTATGACCTGCTTTATTTTTTATTAAAAGTAACTTTTAACCGGTTAAAAAGTGTCTGAATAATGTTAAAATAATTTTGTCCTAACTTGGAAGTAAAGGAATAACAGTGAATTGAAAGAATCCGCCATTTTTCACTTTCTTTCTCTAGGTGAAATTTCTGAGAGTTTATTTAAAACCGTACAATGGTGTAAAATTATTTCGTGAAGTGTGCATGTGCGTGTGCGTGTGGATGCGCGTACGTGTACGTGTCCGTGATCGCGACCGGGCATGTGTATGTGTCACAATAATTGTACCTATCTTTTTTCTCAGTAATTTTCTACTTTAAAACATAAATTATTTGTTTTTAACCAGCCATACCTTTTTATAGTATAGAAATAGGTGCCATTAGTAACTATTTCCCACAATTAGGCTATCCATGTTCATCATTACAAGTACATATGAACGAAAAATCATTCATACTTACAGTTTATGTGAAAAAAAATATATATCAAAAAATCTGTTTTATTAAATTACAATTTGGTTTTGACATTTTAGTTATATTCTCGATTTGATGTGAGTTGTGTTATTAAAAGAACGCGTTATATAGGTATTAACGCTATGACAAAACTGAACGAAATCTTTCAATAAAAACCTTTTATATTCAAAAGACGAAATTACAGCTATAATTGAAAACGTAGCATTCATATTCAGCATTAGAAAGCTTACATTAAGACGTAAATTATGGTACGTCCCTATATTATATATTTACTTTTTAATATTAAATTTATTACCACATGTGAAACAGTTAATTAAAAGTCTCACTCATGCGTAGGTATATAATTCAACGGCAAATAATATTTATCTACTGTCTACGTCTCCAATAAGACATATAAAATACACAAGAAATGTTTTAATATTTAATTTTTGCGCCGATAAGACTCGAATACAACACAAATATTGTGTTCACACCTATAACCCAAAATCTAATAAACGAAATTTTGACGTTTGACGATTTTTTTTTTAGTTGTCAAATGTGACAGATGATAAAAATTAAATTCGATTTTAAATAATAACAAATTAAAAATTAGAACATATTCAGACACAAAAAATTCGATTTTAAAACCTATAAAAAGTAAATATACCTTCTTGAATTAGGGATAAAAGCAATTTCTATCAAGTCGCCTTTCAAACAACAAAAAATTAATGATAAATCAAAATCTTTAATAAAAAGTAAACAAAATCATTCAACAACTAGAAAAGAGTTGATGATCTTCAAACGGCTGAACATATTTTCTTTAATAATAGCTAAAAACACTCTCGATCAACTCACCTTTCAAACAAAAAAAACGAAACCAATATCGGTTTCTCCGTTTGAGAACTACGATGCCATAAACAAATACACAGATACAGATACATAGATACACAAATACACAGATACACAGATACACAGATACACGGATACACGGATACACGGATACACGGATACACGGATACACGGATACACGGATACACGGATACACGGATACACGGATACACGGATACACGGATACACGGATACACGGATACACGGATAGACGAATACACCGATACACGGATACACGGATACACGGATACACGGATACACGGATACACGGATACACGGATACACGGATACACGGATACACGGATACACGGATACACGGATACACGGATACACGGATACACGGATACACGGATACACGGATACACGGATACACGGATACACGGATACACAGGTACACAGATACACAGATACACAGATACACAGATGCACAGATACACAGATTCACAGGTACACAGATACACAGACCTTGACTCCCACGTGGAGGTCGTAATTTAACCTTGAAATTGACCTTGGGTTTGAGCTAGGGGCTGACCTTGGAGTTGACCTCAGATTAGGCCTTGGAGTTGACTCAGGACCCGGCCTTGCTCCGTTTAAAATCGTAAAATTTTTTGTAATGATTGCAAGAGAGATTTTTACGGACAGGAATATCTTAAAAACCACAAGGATTCTGAACTATGTGACAAGCTACGTAGATGTTTAAAGTGTCTCAACACCACTGAAGTAAAGGGTAAACATAGATGCGATTACAGCTATTGCGCCGCTTGAATGAACCAAGAACCTATTGAACATCTTTGCTACATGTCCATTAGCAAGGCTCGAGGTGACACTGGTAATGATAAAGCAACTATGTTTATCTTTTATGATTTGGAATGCATGCAAGAGAAAGTGTGTGAGGTGACCAATGATATATTTCATCATGAGCCCAATCTATGTGTGGCCGCGAACGTTTGCTCTGTTTGGATCTAATGCATCGATAATTTGGATGAGTGATGTCCGATGTGTAGCGAAAGGGTGCACATTTTTAGGAAAGATCCTGTTGAATCGTTTCCGTCGTATGTTGCCGAGAAAGCGCGAAAATTGAAAGTTACATGTATTGTACGTAACATGAAGGGGTACGATGACTGATGGAGACCAAAAGTCATCTTCAACGGTCTAAAACTAATCTCCATTCAATGCGACGATACCAGGTTTATTGACTCCCTCAATTTCATTCCATCACCACTCTCGACATTTCCGAAAATTTTTAATTTTCGCGAATCCAAGGGCTATTTCCCATTTCTCTTCAACACATCAGTGAATCATAATTGTGAGGGTCCTTTGCCTGCACTTGATTATTATTGTGTAGATCAGATGTCGACGAAAGATCGGCAAAAACTTTTAGATTGGCACGCGACTGAGACAAAAGTAATTATGGTTTTAAGATGAGTGAATAGATTGTGAAGTATTATCTGATGGATGTTAAGATTCTCGTTACAGGTTGCATTAGTTTCTGATCGACCATCACGACCCAAAATAAAGTCGATCCTTTTGAGTAGTCAACTACAATTACTAGCGCCTGCAATAAAGTGTTTCGTAAACTTTTCCTCAAAGAGAACACAATCGGTCTCATTCCAAACGGCGGTTACAGGCGTGGCGACAAACAATCAAAAGTCGCAATAATTACGCTGGGTGTAACATTCACAACAAGCGACCATACAGCATGCCGGAAAAGCTCGTGAGTTAAGAACACCTGAAGGTGTTAAGGTCGACGGTTATTGTGCCAAATAAAATACAGTTTACCAGTTTCTTGGGTGCTATTGGCACGGTTTCTAGGCCAACCAGGCCAATATTGATCCAAAGCTGAATGTAAATACATCCGTGTTTGTGCATATTTTCGCGTTTGTGTGTTTTCGTATTTGAGTGCTTTCGTGTTTACGTGTTTGCATGTTTTCGAGTTTTCGCGTTTGTGTGTTTCCGTGTTTCGTGTTTGCGTGTTTCGTGTTTGCGTGTTTTCGTGTTTTCGTGTTTGGGAGTTTGTGCATTTGTGCGTTTATGTGTTTGCGTGTTTACGTGTTTTCCTCTTTGTGTGTTTTCGCGTTTGCGTGTTTGCGTGTTCTCGCGTTAGCGTGTTTTCGTGTTTGCGTCTTTTCGCGTTTGTGTGTTTGCGTGGTTGCATGTTTGCGCCTGTGTCTCCGACGGTGTTTGTGACTGTCAGTGTTTGCGCCTGTGTCTTTATCTGTGGGGTATGCCTGTGTCCGTGTCTGTGCTTGTGTTTGTGCTTGTGCTTGTGCTTGTGCTTGTGCTTGTGCTTGTGCTTGTGCTTGTGCTTGTGCTTGTGCTTGTGCTTGTGCTTGTGCTTGTGCTTGTGCTTGTGCTTGTGCTTGTGCTTGTGCTTGTGCTTGTGCTTGTGCTTGTGCTTGTGCTTGTGCTTGTGCTTGTGCTTGTGCTTGTGCTTGTGCTTGTGCTTGTGCTTGTGCTTGTGCTTGTGCTTGTGCTTGTGCTTGTGCTTGTGCTTGTGCTTGTGCTTGTGCTTGTGCTTGTGCTTGTGCTTTGCTTGTGGTCGCGCTCTCGCTCGTGCTCGCGCTCGTGCTCGTGCTAGTGCTCGTGTTCGTGCTCGTGCTTGTGCGTGTGCTTGTGTAAGACGAGAGAGACGAGAGAAGCGGGAAAAGCGACAGAAACGAAAGAAACGTGAGAAATAAGGGAAACGAGAGAACCGATACAAACAAGGGAGACGAGGTAGAAGAGAGAAACGAGGGTGAGAGGGTGAGACGGGCACGATCAACTTCTATTACAGAAAACATTCGCTAGTTTAAAAATACACCATTAGATGGCGTCACAAGGCGAAAATCTGCTTTTAAAGATAAGTGTAATCTAATTAGTGAGGTTTTTGTCACGCGCAAAGGACGTGACATCATATTTCCATTGTCAAGGACAGTCCACCTTTTGATGATGATGAGATTGACTTACTAAATTTTTGATTCGTGGTGCTTCAGAGTGATTTGATTTGAATGGTAGCAAAATTTAGATTCCGCCCGGTCCACAACCACCCTCTCCCCATGGTATGAGACCAAGATTGAATCTTGTATTCTACCCCAGTCCCCAAGGCCCACAACATGTAAACACCTGCGCTTGTTTTTATTTAAGTTATAACTATATTATATTGGAGGAATGGGTGTAAGCACTCGCTGAAAGCCTCACGTCGCAAAATTTTACCTATATGAAAATCCAGATAGGTTAAATTACGTTGTTCTTAATTTTAAAAATAAGGGAAGTGCACCCACCCCAAAAAGTGTTGACTGATGAAATTGTCTTCACCTAATATTTAACATAGGAAATTGTGGATTACCTAGATTTGGGACGTTTTCGATAATTTACTGTTAGACGTAGCACCTTTTTGCAACCCTGATCTATATAAATAAGGAGTAGTTACTTTTAAGTTTTATGGCTATGAGTGTATTTTATTGTTTTTAAAGACGATATCACATTCCATATTAATAATCAAATTTACGTAATTTAATCAGGGTGCTAAAAGTAATACAATTGATTTTAAAACGTCGTCCCTAAACTAAAACACATGCTTACTTATGAGTGAGGTATAAAGAAGATCCCAATTAATCATTATTAATACTAACACAAGACAGTCAATTATTAAAATTCATCAATTTTTACACTATTAAAAGGAACACACAATACAACGTAAAACAATCTACAATACATATGTGTAACCATTTAATTAGCGTATTAATGCATTTTATTTTCTGCTTAAAACTTGCACATATAATTTTAACAGTCGACCTTCTATATTTACTGTTAATTGATAATGGATAACACTATTAAAAGGAGCATACAGTGAAACGTAAGCAATCTATAACACATGTGTGTAACCATTTACATATGTGTGCAACCATTTAATAGTGTTATCAATTATCAATTAAAAGTAAATATTAAAGGTCGACAGTTAAAATTGTGTCCAAGGTTTAAGCAGAAAATAAATTTTATCATACATGTAAATTTTACATTCTCAAGGTGAAAATGATTTAAAGCATGTTGTAAATTCGTGTATATAGGTATATATATATATATATATATATATATATATATATAGTGGCATTAGTGCGTCGAAGTACGATATATCCGTTATTAAAGGAGATATCAAAAAAAGTTATTTACAAAAATTATAGGCAACTTCAAACTTCACATTATAAAATTATTTTCGTATTTACAGGATGTTAAATATTACCAGGGTGAACCAAACATACTTTTTTTTAATGAGACACCCTATATATTGTTTCAAATTTTGATTAAGCTCATCTCCTCCATACATCCAGTATAGGGTTTCATTACATTATACAGGGTATTTCAAAAGTTATGGTCAATTGTACACGAAAATCATTCTCATTTCAACGTCCTGTATATCGTAGGCACTATATTCAATTGGTGCAATGATAAAGAAATAGCACTTTCTCGTAACACTGTACCATTGTCAAAAAGTGATGCGCGGAAAAAATTATTGTTAAGTTGTTCTGTCTAGGGTATACAGGACGTTGACATGAGAATGATTTTCGTGTACAATTGACCATAACTTTTAAAATACCCTGTATAACGTAATGAGCCCTATATTGGAAGTATGGGAGAGATGAGCTTAATCTAAATTTGAAATAATATATAGGGTGCCCCATTAAAAAAAGTATGTTTGGTTCACCCTGGTAATACGTAACACCCTGAAAATACGAAAATAATCTTAATATGTGAAGTTTGAAGTTGCCTATAATGTTTGTAAATATTTTTTTGATATCTTCTTTAATAACGGATATATCGTACTTCGACGCACTAATGCCGCACCCGGTATATACAACGTGAACCAAAAAAACGTACCCCTGCTTCAAGTGTATATTCTACACATAAATTGAAGATGAAAAGTCAGATAAAATTTTTCTTTAAAATGTATGGCTACAAAGTTGAATTTTGAAAATCGTTTTTCGCAAATAACTCGAAAACCCTTAGGAATTTCAAAATACTATCCCCAATGAAAATTATTTCTTTATTGACGAGGATTTTTCTGGTTTGATTGGATTGTCTATGAATGGACTGGAAGTATTAGTTTTCACATTGTTCCCGTATACTTTCCATTCCAACATTTTTGTGTGTGATATCTCAGTTATTTTGGTGAATGGTTTACGAGTTATTTGCAATTTCACCAATCACGCCCAATTAAATACTACCGCACCAAAATTTAGTTAAGTGGGCCGTGGACTAAAAGTCATAGTCGTCATATTGTGATGTTTGATCAGTTTTCATATAATTTCTTTATCCATAATCAATAATAATCGGTATTCCAACTCCGAAATGGCAGATATGCACATAATGTATGGTAGAGCTTGTGGGAATTGTGATGAAGCTTTTCGTTTATATTCCCAGGCATTTCCAAATCGGAGGATACCGAATAAAAAAACGTTTTCCAGCACTGACTGGCGTCTTTTAACTTAATAAAATCTTTGACAACTATGACTTTTAGTCCACGGCCCACTTACCAAATTTTGGTGCGGTAATATATAATTGACCGTGATTGATGAAATTGCAAATAACTCGTAAACCGTTCACTTTATCAACTTTAACTAAGAGGACCAAATTTGCAGAAAATTGAATAAGGAACCCAAAAAAGTCACCAAATACCCGAAAAATCACACAAAAAGTTGGAATAGAAAGTATACGGGAAAAATGTGAAAACTAATACTTCCAATCCAATCAAACCAAAAAAATCCTCGTCAACAAAGAAATAATTTTCATTGGGGATAGTATTTTGAAGTTCCTAAAGGATTTCGAGTTATTTGCGAAAAACGATTTTCAAAATTCAACTTTGAGGGCCTGCCATTTTGTAGCCATGCATTTTAGAGAAAAATTTATCGGACTTTTCATCTTCAACTTATGTGTAGAACATACACTTGAAGCAGGGATGCGTTTTTTTTGGTTCACGTTGATATATATATATATATATATATATATATATATATATATATATATATATATATATATATATATATATATATATATATATATATATATATATATACACACACAGGGTATTCTAAAGTCCATCAGGAAACTCCGGGAGGAGATTCTACGAGCTAAAATAATAGCAGTTTGCAAGGAAATATTGTTTCGGATTGTCATTTGTTTGCAAGTTACGGCTTGTCAAAGACCAATTTTTTTATTTTATTTATTAACGATTCTGGTTTTACAAAGAGCTAGCGTTAGATAGTGGAATTACACGAACAAAGTATGACAGATCCTCCTATTTTATAATAATAATACATTTTATTTGTCCAACAGAAACAAGTAGCAATTACAGGACAAACTGAAAAAAAAAAACTAAATACAAATACATAAACACCAATACAAGAGAAAATACTACACACATAACATAAGGATTATAAGTTATTAACATTTCTAAAACTATTGTATATTGAATTAAAGCTGCAAAGAGTAAGTAACAATTTACAAGTTTATCATAACAAATGTTCGTTATGACCTCTATTCACCTCTATACATTTTCTAACACGTTTTAGATATGATCGTCTGACACGATGAAAAACACCGATATTGTTTCTAATTGTTTCACACCCACCAATAATCCTTTGTCGCAGATCATTGACGTCGTTAACATGCGTTTTATAAACTATGGACTTTAAATGCCCCCAAATAAAAAATCCATTGGATTAAGATCTGGCGATCGCGGTGCCCAAGCTATTGGTCCACCTCTTCCGATCCAACGATTATGAAATACCTCACCTAAATGTCTACGAACAGCCAAACTAAAATGTGGAGGGGCGTCATCTTGTAGAAGCCACATATTTGCTCTTGCTCTTAGAGGAACATCTTCAATTAAATATGGAAGATCGTTTCGAAGAAATTCCAAATAACTATCTCCATTTAACACTCCATTAAAAAAGTAAGGACCCAGTAATCGATCTTCTACGATTCCAGCCCATACGTTAAGAGAATATCTTCGTTGATGTTTTGTTTCCTGGTATGCATGTGGATTCTCATCAGACCATCGATGAGTATTATGATAGTTTGTACTACCATCTCTTGTAAAGCCGGCTTCGTCAGTAAACAAAATGTTATTAATAAATGCATTATTTTCGTCATATTTTTCCATAATGCTATTACAGAGCTGCAAACGACACACGGGATCTTCATGATAAAGTGCTTGTACCTTTCCACATGGAATGAGTAAAGAAGTTGCTCGTGAAGAATATTCCAAACTAAAGAATGGGCAATACCCTCCTGCGCGGCAATTCTTCTTGTACTTATAGCCGAATTTGCCTCTACTGTCTCCAGCACTATTTCTTCTTTTTCTACAGTTCTCGTAGTTCTTGGTCTTCCTGAGTCATAAATATCATTTCTAAAAGAACCTTGCTCCCCCAGACGTGAATGTGACCAAATGTTTGTGCATGTGGTATTCTTCTATCAGGATATGTATCTATGTAATTCTGGCGCGCTTGTTCTACATTACCATTTGCTTGTCCATAACAAAAATGCATGTCACGGTATTCAGTACTTGAGTATTGCTGAGCCATTTTCCAAATTATTATAGTAAAAAATCAAACTTATACGAAGATTAAACAATGTTCGTGACAATTCGTATCAAGATTATTAATAACAGTTATTTGAAACATGCCAACTTGGTTAATTAAAGAATGGAATTATCAACATTTGATATTTTAATAAAACTTCAATAGCGATTTCTGACTAAATGGGTGCATTTATCGGCTTGAATAAGAAATTTTAAAAAATCGGTCTTTGACAAGCCGTAACTTGCAAACAAATGACAACCCGAAACAAAATTTCCTTACAAACTGCTATTATTTTAGCTCGTAGAATCTCTTCCCGGAGTTTCCTCATGGACTTTTAGAACACCCTGTGTCTATATATATATATATATATATATATATATATATATATATATATATATATATATATATATATATATATATACATACACAGTGTGTCCCAAGAAGTTTTATACAAATGGAGAAAAGTTTATCTTACATTTCCCAAAAAAATGTATTATTGATAAAAATCTGTGGATGCCTTGTAGATCCATAATCAGGTACAAAATTTTTGAAAAATTGTGATTAAGTAGCAAAAAATTATGCCATAAAATCTAGGTCAAGTTCGTTAATGACCAAAGTCCAACCAGTGGCGGGGTATTTTTAGGGGGTTAGAAAATAAAAAAAATTCATTTTTTTATATAATAAATTATATATAATAACCAGTGGCGCACCGTCTTTAGGGTACATTTTTTAATTTATCAACCAATTGTTTTGAAAGTCGGGTATTGGAAGTTTCTAAGATCACTAAATATAAATCATTTGTCAAAATTAAAAATTTTAAAATGGCGGATCAAAAATGAGGGATTATAGTGTTTATTTAATTTATCCACCGATTTTTTTGAAAGTCGGGTATTGGGGGTTTTTAAGATCACTAAAGATAAATCATTTATCAAAATTAAAAAATTCAAAATGGCAGATCAAAAATGGGGGATTGGCGTGATTAAAAACCGATATGATTCAAATTCAGGTATTGTGGGCTTTGTAGTCATTTATTTACATACAGTGAGGTTTTTTTTCACTGAACATAGCAAAACATATTAACCCTATTAACGTTAGTGAGAAACTATTAATGGAATCATTTTAACAAATATTCAAAGTGACCTCCTTCTTGCTCCAAGCAATATGCTAAACGATCGTAAAATCCTTGAACAGTATTAAAAAAACAGGATCCGTTTCGTTGCAGACGGTACGTATTCTATTTTTTAGCTCTTCTGTATTCTCTATTACTATATTATTGTAGACTTTGGATTTGAGATAAACCCAAAGAAAAAAGTCATTTGGTGATAAATCGGAGGACCTCGGTGGCCAAGCTGTGGGTCCAAACCTTGCAATCCAGCGATCCTGGAAGGTTTCAGTAAGGAAACGGTAGGGTAATGTCTCTTTGCAGAAGTTGCAAAAATTTGGCAGCATTTAGGTTGCCATTATAATAAAAAATGGAACAATAAGGGTACTGCCAACTATTCCAACCCAAACATTAACTCTCCTATTGTACTGAGTGTGTGTTGAATTTTGAACATGTGGGTGTGTACGTGACTAGTACCTGTGGGAATAAGGAAACAAGGATAACAAGAAAGGGGAGAGAAGTGCTAGGTACAAACCGATAATTCTGTGAATTAACTGTGCCATCTAAACAAAACGATGCCTCAATCTTGTGTAAAATCTCTTCATTTTCATTTAGTAAATTAAATACTGTTTCACAAAAATTTGTTCTTTTAATTTGGTCAAGAGGAAAATCTGTTGGTGATTGGAAAATTTGTAAGGTTTGTATTTATACTTTTTAAAAGTTTTAAGAACAGAGGATTTCGAAATACCAAATTCTTTTGCTATTATCCGTGAGGGGGTAATGAGATTTTCTTCCGTGTAACATAATATCTCTATTTCTCGTTCTTCTGCCAAGACAGGGCAAGCTTTTATTCTTGTTTTATGTGACTGTTTTACACAACCTTCATCATTAAATGTTTTGATTATGCTGTGAATAGTTCCGACAGATGGTATTGGTCTTTCGGGATAACTTACAGAAAACAAAGCGCACTTGTCTTATACCCATATTGCTGTTGTACCAACGCAGAATCTGAATATTTTCATCTTTTAAATACATGCTGCAAACCACTAGTGCAAATGAAACTTTGTAAAAAGAAATCAGTTTTGAAAGTTTTTCATCACATTAGTGACAATTGTTTAATCAAAGGTTGATTGATGATATTGAAATTGCTCTTGTAATGCATTGACTTGGTTTTTTTAAAACTGAACGTAGGGTTAATAGTGTTAATATGTTTTGCTAAGTTCACTGAAATAAAAACCTCACTGTATATCAGAAAGTGTTATGACAGATTTGGCAGCGGTTTTTTGCTACTTAATCACAATTTCAATGAACATTTTGCTCTCCACTACAGTTTGAACGTAGTTTGCACTGCGTCCAAATCCTATTTTTTATTTTCTCTATATTCCAGCCAATGTTTTAAAAATGTTGTACCTGATTATGGATGAACAAGTCATGCAAGATTTTTATCAAGAATATATATTTTTGTGAAATGTAAGATAAACTTTTTCTCCATTTGTATAAAACTTCTTGGGACACACTATATAAGTAAGGTCACAACCCTCAAATGGCAATTAAAAGAAATGTAATAGTTTTAATAATTATTATGCAACCTCTTTTATAATAAATGCGTTACTAAAAATAGATTCCGTTGTAAAAAGAAAATCATTTATCCCCGGTAGAATGATATTTAAACTTCATGCAAGATAGACATAAAGATTTTGTTAACTTTAAACAATAATACGGTTTAATCACTTCATTCATATCTAATTTTTAGTCTTACGCTACCTGTAATAATTTTTTAATAACATTTTTTAGGATAATTATAGTCGCTTTTATAATAATAAACGCGTTACGAAAAATAAATCACACTGTAAAACAAAAATAGTTATCCCTGCGTGAATGATATTTTTTTAGCTTTGTTAGCTTTAAAAAATACCAAGACCATCTGCTTCTATCAATAATACCATTTAATCACTTTCATTCATATATAATTTTTATCTTACTCCATCTATACCTGCCTTTCGAGACTAGGGTTTCTTATTAGAATACACATTCAAATCAGAGGCTCAGGCCGAGAACAAGTTCCTATACCTGTCTTACAAGTTAGCATTAGAAAAATTCAGATTTCCTGCACAAGGCCAGGTCCAGGGTCAACTCCAAGGCCTGGTCCGAGGTCAACCCCAGGGCCAGCCCCTAGCTCAAATCCGAGGTCAAATTACGTCCTCCACGTGAGATTTAAGGTCAAACTGAGGTCAGCCACTTGTGTGCCCTTTGAAATTCCCAAGATTAACTGACAAAATGGCGGCGAAAGGTGTCCGTATACTACTTATGAATTATAAAACATTAGTGTTTTATGACTTTCAGAATGTGTGTTACCGTAAAACGGGGTTACTTCGCACCACCTTTTTTGACTTAAATTCTTTAATAATATATAAAGGTGTGTTAAAATCAGTTTAATTATTTTTTTATTATTGATATCTATTATACAGGTTATATAGAAATCGTGACTACATTTTGAAGTTGATTGATTAAGTCATTAAGGAAAAAAACTCATTTAGTGTTTCAATTATTTTTAGCCAGTAAACTGTTGCTGGTGTAAAGAAATAATACACGAATATTAACATTGCACCACTACAACTATTTTGGTTTTTTTTATTACTATTTTCTTACGCTGGGTCGCAATAATAGACATCTTTAAGGCCGTTATTCTTCATTGCTTACACAAAACGCTTAAAATAATTTTAAATTCTAATAATTTGCAACTTAAGAAACATTAGTATTCTAAACATTAACTTTGCATCTGTCCCATATGAAATCTTAAATTGTAAAAATCACTCCCACCATAACTTGTCACATTCAGAAACAATGTATAAACCACGCCTTGACACTTGTTTGGGTGGATTTATTGAACAAATTATTTTATCCCATATGTACCATATTTAGTCCCGTTTTTCGGGCCACGTCCAAAACTTTACCGTCTGTACCATTGCATTAATCATAGCTCCATCTTTATCTAAAGACGTTATGACCACGGGGATATACATTACTTCATAAAGACAAGTTCACCAATAGCTCTTGTAACATCTTTCAATCCAGATTTTTTCTCTTTTTCAACACTAGTTACTCCGAAAGTACCAGAAACAAGCTTTTAGTTAAATGCGTTCTCCTCCTCCATTTCGTGTACTTAATCAATTTCAGCATCTGATGAATCTCGAAAAATTGATAGGTGGTCATTAGGAGCTCTATCTCCATCTGAATCTTCATCTATAGCATCTTCCAATGTTTTTTGTTTGGAGGTTTCAGTGCTTGATATAGAGAGCTTGATGCTTCAGTTAGGTCTGTAAGACTAACTTCGAAATCAGCGATGCTTTGCCCTGGTGGAAGGGTTTACTTCTTTTTCTCTCCACTAGTTTTAAACTGGGCTGTTTCATATCTTTTATTCTGCAAATATTCAATGAAAAGCGGTAGTGGCTTCCTGGTTGGTTGTTATCATCGATCGACGGGTCGAATTTAATTGTTCCAACAATGGAGTCACGTCACAAGGCACAATTCCACATTTTTTGAAGCCTGCCTTTAAAATGTCATGAGAATTTTCCCAGTTTTTTTCCATTAAAGATAGTAGTAATGCTGGAGAATGCTGCTTTTCAACGACATTTGACCTGCTTCCAATATGAGTTTCCTTGAACCCCGTTAAAATTTCCCTCCAAGCTCTCTTCATGGGTGCAAATAACGCAACATCAAGAGGTTGCGTTACACGAGTGCTATCAGGCGGCAAGCAAACTAAATGGACATCATGTTTTTTACAGAAATCCAAGACCTCAACATTTATATGAGAGGATAGATTGTCCCTTATGACGATCTACCTTCCTAAGATTTTTTTAAGTTTTGGAAACAAAAGTGTGTTAAACCAGTCCATGTGTCCCATAAATGCTTGGAATTATACAAGACGTATGGTGGAAATAGCTCGCCAGCTGCACTTCCTGCAATCATTAGAGAAATGCTGCTTTTTCATAAATTACATATCCGTTCCGGGTATTTAATACCACGCTTAGTTAAAATTTTCTTTTGTCCAGGGTCGTCGGTAAGATTAGTTTTGTCATAATTGAAGATAGCATGTGGCTCTACATCGGCAAGTGTTTGTTTTAAATGTTATACGTATTTCTTCATCTTGTCTTCATGAAGTGCTGCTCAACTAATTTTTATATTAGACGCGAACCTTTCTGTAAGATCTTTATGGCGATGTAGAAATGATCTTACCCAATCTTTACCTGGAACGTTGTTATCAAAGCGAGCTATTTTCCTTCCCTGGCGACTCGTGTGATTATTTGTGGTAATTCCATTTCAGTCACGGGAAAGCCAAAATCGCTTAGCCTGTAAATTCAAGATATCTAACGTTTCTCTTCTTCATGAGAGAACACAGGTGGATACCCAGGTTTGTTAATGTGCTGTAATTTCAGTTCGTCGAGGTATTTTGTATGCTTCGGCAGCGATTCTTGTACTCATACCGGATTTTACGGCAGATAAGCATGCTTCTAAATCTTCTAGTGCATCAAGGCCATATTTCCGTGATACTAATAGTCTTCGGGGCATTTTCTGAAAAAAAAAATAGAAATAAAAAGTATAACTAACCCATTTTCAAATAAGTGGGGATACATTGCTCCACAAGTATCCCCAATTAAGTGCTGCAAAGTATCCCCAATTTTGCGCGTATGCATTTCTTACTTTAAAAACACTATTTTAATGACTACATTTATAAAAGGGTAATGGTGTATGCGATTAAACGTGTAGTTACCAGTATTTATCAGCCAAGGGTTTCTTGGCAACAAGATTTTGCAGGGCTTCAAAACAGTCACAATTTTAAAGTTCTAATTTAGGCCCCAAGTGATTGACGACTTGCGCTATGAGGTGAAGTCTAACGTGTTCCAATGACAAATTGTTGTGTCCTCTATCGGTACAAGACGTAGTAGGGGGATCAAAATAAAATAGAGCGTAGGGCCACAAAAAACATACTTTTACAGCGTTGGTGCAAAGTTACCCACCCTAGTGCAAAGTAACCCCGTTTTACGGTATGTTAGAAGTATGATAGAGTCATAATGGAGTGAATGTGGATAACATACATTATTATATTGAAACAGAAGGATACGTAAAACAGATTTTCTTTAACTTGCACTGGTTCATCTATAATACACAGTTATAAATATAGATTGAGATCAGAGATGTAAAAGATATCAAAAGTATCTAGTTACGTATACATTATAGTTAGAATCTATTTACTACACAAAAATTGTTCCTTTGTGTAAAAAGTATCTTGATGAGGATATTTGTTAAACATGGACAAGTCGGTTTCTGGCTCGGTCTTCCCATAACTTCAGCACTTCCAATTCTACATTTGTTGCATTCTCTTCTTACAGAAATTAAAATATTTTTTCTGAAATTTCTCTTGCATCGGAGAATTTTACACGTTTAAAAGCTTCTATTTCTCGTACTTCATCAATAAAGACTTGCTTGATTGTGTCATGACTGCAGTTCACTCCAAAGCCTTGTAATGATCCAACCCACCTAAATTTGATTGAGAGATGTGATGCACTGACAACATGTGCTTTATAGATGTGATCCGAATTGTTTTAAAAATGTTTAAATACTCTGCAAGCCTAGAGTTAACCGATTTGATGCATTCATCTAAAATCAGTGTTATATATTTTTTGCTTCTTCTTTAAGCTGTTTCAATGTCCATCGAAGTCATATGAGAACCGGTAAAAGGTAGTCAAAATCAATGTTCTGTTCTTATATCCAGAGATCTGGATAAAGGTTCTAATATGTCGCAGTATTCTTGCATATTCTTTACATTTGAGACGTAGTTTTAATATCTAATTTATTACAGAATTCTGGCAAATTCTATTAGATCTATTAGATTTGGGAATGGAATCGAATAATGAGTTCCAATGTATTAGTCCTGAATAAGTAAGAGTATTTCCAATGGTCGCCTTTACTACCTCGGCAGTTTTAGACCGGCTTGTTTCAGATGAAATTACATTTTGATTTAATAAATGTACGACGCGATCTCAACCTTACATTTTTATTGATAAATTTCATAACGTCAGAAGAGGTGAATACTTTCCAAGACTTCGGCTACTTTATCGTACGACACAGGTTCAGCTGTGTCTCAGGTTTTTTAATGTCTAATGTGTGTTTAGAATCCTTGATAAGTTTTTTTTTCGTACTTTGTCTGACGTCTGATGCTTCGTTAACAAATGTTTCAGATAATTTCCAGTTGCACTAAGAGATCCTTGTAGAACTTTTTTTTTGTGGTAAACATATTTGGCGGTGTACTTTAGCTCTCCCGGAATTGCTTGGAATAATTTAAAAATAATTTCCGTTTATTGGCGATAATTCTAAATCGTTTCCTATTAGGACACTCGCCACTGACAGTGTTACTACCCGAAGCCATTGATGAAATCATACTGCTAGCATTTCGTTCTTTCAGATGTGGTACGAATGTTTCTGGATAAAGTACACCATCTGTTGATTCATATATGTCGGAAATGGATTATCTATCCGAACATAAAGACAAAATTTACATCGATTGGGGCTTGTATCTTGATAGCTCAATTGGTTAGAGCGGTACATGTCGTAGGTTCAAATCCTACTCAAGGTAAACTTTTTACTTATGTATTTAATAAAATTAATAATAATTTTTAATTGAAGTTGGGATTCATCTGTAATTTAAAATTTGATCACGTTAAGTTTAATTAGGTGCCAGAAAAGTGGTATTGAGTCTAAACAATTTATCCATGTATATACAATCAAGTGATGGGTACAAACCATATACATATATGCTTACCATATAATGCAGTTTTTTATTTTCTTTTTATCTCTGCATTATTGTCATAAACACTGCAAGTGAAATACTGTAAAAGTGTAAACTTAGATTTTAAATTTCTCTCTGCAAAATACCGTAATACATTTCTACTAAAATAATTTAGGGAGCTAATAGTAGCATATCGAGAATTGGACATTAAAATGCTCATGGTGCGTTCACCGCCCGATTTTTACTAGCTCTAAATCTCTTACTTTTTAAAAGTAGATATTTTCAAATAATTAAAAGAATACCGTAATTTTGAACACAAAACATTTAGCTTTTTCTGTTTGTATATTTAGATCCTTTTCTATAACATAGCATAACATATCCTTCACGCCATTACCTTGCGGAGTAGGCAAAACAATCCCTGCCTCTTATTTATTTTTCATTCACAATCTTTCTCCATGCTTTCTTATCTCTGCATATCTCCCAAGTTTTAGGAGGCCTACCAGGCCCGGTCCAACCTCTAATCTCACCCACATATAGATGCTTCATTAATCTTGCGTTTTTCATTCTCTCAATGTGACCAAAACAACGTAGTGTACTACTCTTATACCTATCCATCACCTTCTGTTTCTGGCCACACTTCCATAGAGTACTGCGACAAATACGCTACTATAGATTACTCGTTTCGCAGCTAGGCTCATGCTTTCGATTCTCATTAATTTCCACATACTTCTAATCACTTTCCTTCCAGCATTAACCCTTCATCCAATCTCGCCATGCATTGTACCATCTGCAGTAAACATTCTACCCAAATACACCAACTTGTCCACTTGTTCCACAATTTCATTTTGCAGAGTAAATACTCTACTCTCCTTTTCATCTTCCAGATTGAATACTACAATATTAGTTTTGTTCACTTTTACCTTTAGGTACATGCTCTCACCGTCTGTATCAAGTTTTCTCAGAGCAGTTTGTAGCACATTCGCACTGTCACTTAATAGGACTGTGTCATCTGCATACACCAGAACTCGTACATTTACGTCACTAACCATTACACTATTTGTATCGGTACCTGCTTGTCTAACAGATTTATCCATGTATACATTGAACAACCACGGTCACATCACTCAGCCTTGTCGCACTCCTTGCTCAATATTAAAGTATTCACTCATACCTCCTCTCACCCTCTAACACATGCTCGGCTATGGTTATATACTGCTCCTATTCCGTTTATTAGACCTATACTTACGCCATATTCATTTGATATTTCCCACAGCTTCTCCCTATCCACTCTATGCTTTCTCCGGATTTACAAACGCACAGTACAGCTTCCTTTTTACACTTAAATAACAAACAAATTTAAGGTACCGAATCTTTGTGAACCTCTGTAACTCAACGCATAAAAAAGAAAGAAATCTAAGCGTAAACCCACTTTTTGGTGTTAGTTTCACAATAAAATGTTTAGGTAAGTACTCAAATAAAAGAATAAAGTTTTAGTGCTATTAAAACACATTTTCAGTATTAATTGTACACGGGCTGCTGCACTTACGCAACACACAAGAAAAGTTTCCCCTTCTATTCTCACTTATATACATATAACAGAAGGTAATGGAGGGAATTGATTATCCTTATTGCCTAAGTATAGTTTACAATACGAACCATAGCGAGCAATCGCCTAATGTGCAATACTGTCAACTTCAACATACAATATTAAAAAACCTTTGTAGTTAGAAAAGGTCACTTTAAAAGTTTCTTTTCTATCGCGCGGACCTTATACATAATACTTTTCTTAATAGAACGATTGATGTTTGTCACAAATTTTAAGTTTATACATTTTACTTGCATTTTTGGAAATGTTTTTCAACTCACATACAATCACTTTACTTGTAAACGTTTTAATTTTCTATTCCCAACAATGGGTTCTAGAAGACAACCAGCAATGTATTAACTGTTACCGTAACTTTTTACAACATAACGTAACACAGATCATTACGCTTTCTTTAAAAAAATGATAATAATAGACCCGCACGCGTGTCCGTTCTATCTAAAGGTTCGCTAGCAAAAACCATTCAAGCTTACCATTCTTCCTCTTTTATGGTCTGTGACGTTCATATTGCCAACGTCATTGGAAATTTACCCGTTGAATTAAAACCAACCACCCTTAGATTGTGTAAATGTTACCTTTGCAGAGCACAAAATCTGAAACGGCACCAACGCAACTGAGAATCCTTTCATCTACGCCATCTTGAAATTTTCAAGTAAAACATAACGATTGGAATATCCAAATTCTTCGTTACAATATACCAAATTACTCAAATCTTTACTTAAAGTCTCACATAAGCGCAAAGTCTCTTTCCGCAAAATTCAATAAATTACAATACTATTTACCTTTCAATCCTACATAAAATTTTCCACTACGAAATTCTATATAGTCTCTACACTTTAATATAACACCAACATATTAATTCACTTACGCTACCCATTCATAGATTCAAACCTACATTCCAAAAAATACAGAAGCTACATAGTGGTACACATTATCGTCTCAACAGGGATTTTCCTAAAGTACTATTTCTCATGGTAAATTTAATTTTGCAGCTCATAATTTTTTATACAACAAACGTCCTTTTACATAATACTCAACATATTCCAGTGGCGTAACATTTATACCAAACTTACACTATGGTCCAAAAACATTCGCTCGTAAAAAACACATGTTCATACAATATTATAAACGCGTCATACGCACAACACAACACTAAATACATCCAGTGCGCCTTACGTACTCCGCAGATTCACCATCCCCAGAAATGACTAGGATCTGTTAATACATGTTAATGTAGGTCGTTAATCCTCATACCAAATTTTGTGGTTCCCATAATTATCATTGTTACACTTTGCAGGAGTTCCGTTGGCTTGTCCTTGTTCATTGATGATCGATCCTTTTTTATTAGCTAGCTTTATTAGCTTTGTGGAGTTCCGGTCTTTTTTATTTCTCGAATTTTTCTTCGGTTCTATTCCATTACACCAACCAACTGTTCAATTATGCACTTCGACCAAATAGGTTTTGTTTTTCATAACTTTGGCGACATTAATGTTTATCCACAATTGCATGTACAATCAATTTTCGGTCATATTTTATGATGGTATGATTTTGTTCCTTTTCTTTGTACACCCTGTTTGCTTTCTCCTGCATTCTTTTCATTGTTTGACTTAATGCATTCTTTTCCCTTAATTTTGAGTTTTCCACTTTAATTGCTCCCATTGCCTTTCGCTATGGTTCTTCTTTTATTTATTTTTGTATTTCCGTACTGTTATGGTGTTCTTTTTATTTTTGTTGTCATATTCTTTGCCCTTCTCTTCATGTCTCCTTTTTTTGGGCTCTCACCTGTGGTATAGTTGCAGCCCCCGAAGGTGCCCCGCTTTTCAAAACCACTTTATGATTTCGCTACATTCTGCTCCATTTCTCCAACTAGAGACTGACCTAAACTTTATCTGTGAAGCAACCTTTTATATAACTTCGCTATTTTAGTGTTTGGAGAAGTTTGCACACTCTTTATTTCTGTACATTGCTGCAAACTCTGTTTGACTACATTGGTAGTTTTCACTAGATTAGTGCAAGAGACTTATCAAACGCTATTCCATTCGCTTGAGCGTTGCTCGCTGTTGCCTTTTTTCTTAAACTATTTAATTATTAGATTCTACTCGGAGACATTCGCTCATATCAGCTTTATGTACTCTCTTATTTCTAAATTTTGGTGTATAAAAAGAAAAATACAGTCTTGCAGCATTTGCAACAACATATGCATTGAAAACTTATTTTTAAACGGTCACATAGCTTTCACCTTTTTTAACCGTTTACTACTTTCTTAGATCATTAAAATTTACTGCTTCAAAAATAACACTCCTATTATACGCTTCAGGAAATAATCTATTTGGTTTTTCATTTATTATCTCCGCAACAAGTATGAATCATAATCTTCTCGTATTCTAGCGTCAACTTTTTTACATAGGTATACAAATAACTTTTCACCGTTTGACAAAAGTTGGCACCACCAGTAAATTATGGTTAAAAATTTCAGATGTAAAAGGTCATTATTATAAGGTTGGGCATCTGTGAACAAGATAACCTTAAAATATTATTGATTTTTTATCAGTATAAGATATCCTTTTGTGTACGAAAATGTCGAGGTTTGAGCCGGATACGCGTCATTTACGAGAACTCTGGATTTACTTCTTCAGTTTGAAAAATCTGCATCGGTTGCTTGTAGAAGCAGAAGGCTGTCTTAAGTGAGAGAAGTTGTCGCAAGTGGATCAAATGTCTAAGAACGGTGAATTTGACCTCGAAAACAAAAAGAGTACCTAGCGGAAAGCCGAAAGCGTACGAAAACGCGGAATTGTAAACATTATTGGATTAATATGAAAATGTAAACTTTCACCATTAACACTCATAATAAAATACTTATCTTTTTTGGGATTTTTTAACGTCATTCTGACATAGAATTTTTTTTATTAATGTTGACTGTTTTCGTTATGAACATATACAAATTTTTCAAATTTGACAAAATTGTTTGCTACATCTTTAACAATTTTTAACAAACATTACTACTGACGAAGATAACTGTAAGTGTTATCGAAACGTTTAGATTGTATAATTTAAAGTACACCATTAAAAAATCCCAAAAAAGATAAGTATTTTATTATTATTGGATTAAGATTCGTGACAAACGCAAGAAAAACTTGCACCTACATTAGAAATGACTCTACAAGATATTTCGCATCGGTTAAAATCATTGGAAATAATTCAAGAACAAAGAAATTGGGGTCCATATGAACTGACGCCGAGAAACGTTGAACACCGATTTTTGACATGTGAAGTGCTGCTTTCCAGGCATAAACAAAAAGGTTTTCTACACCGTATAGTTACTGGTGATGAAAAATAGATCCACTATGATAATCAAAAAAGGAATAAACCATGAGGACTACCTGACCATGCTTTAACACCCACAGGTAATCCAAATATTCATGGAAAAAGCTCTTGTTGTGTATTTTGTGGGATCAGCTTGGTGTCGTTTATTATGTGTTGCTTAAACCGAACGAAACCAATACTGGGGCTGTCTACCGAATCAAATTGATGAGATTGAGTCGAGTGCTCAAGGAAAAGTGCGCCGGATATTACTTCAAACACAATTGGGATGTTTTGTTACACTGCCAAACCGCACTAGGCGTCGTGCAGGCGTACCGAAATTAGCGGGTTGCCAATCCAGCTACAGTGGAAATGAGTGGAGTCGACATAAGGAGTAAAATGATTGAAAGGTCGTTCCAAACACCTTACACTTACCACCAATTCACAACTAACAACACTCAATTCAGGAAAAATGTTCTCTAGGTGAGGTGTTAAGTTAATCTTACCTGACTGTAGAAGATATGATTGTAGACTATTCAGTAATGTCATAGTTCAATCACACTTGAAAAGAAGTTTATCTACGAGCTTAATAAAATTTTGAAGTATACGGATCATCGTAAACTTATTGATCACACCCTGTTCATACGTTAAATCCAAGTTACAAAACATTATTTGGATACCTTCTAAGGAGCACTCGTATATATACATATATATATATATATATATATATATATATATATATATACAGGGTGTTTCATAAAGGCTGGCCACCGGCCATATTTCAGAAACTAGTGGACATAAAAGTGGAGAAAAATTCATTATAAAAGTCGCCACGAGAAAATCCTGGAAATTATTTTAAGTTCCGTAATTCATCGCAAGGGGCGCAATTGAAAATTAAAAATTAAATTATAAATTTCTCCGAAAATTCCCACATTAAGGCATACCTTTGGTAACATCGTTAGAAAGCTTAGACAATTCTGCATCATTTTGGTCTAAGGCTCATTGGCGTACCGACCTTAATAAGAGTGGGGGAAGCTATTGAATGTGTAATCATTTAAATCGCTGTTATTTTTAAACGACTTATCCGATTGTAGTAAACCTAGGCTTGTTTAGAAAAGGAAAGTAGCTTAAATTTGTAACAAAAAACGTAAAAACGCAATTTGATATCTTTATTTGTTCCAGAGTTATGGCGAAAAGAAGACTTTTTAACCGTTTAATTTAATAATTGATTGTTGCTATGGTTTCTTAAGGTGTATAGGTTGGATTAGTAATGAGGAATCTGCATTTATCATAGTCTGTGCCTCCCTTCACACTCTATCTAGGCTTAGGACTAGTCCAAACTAAGCAAATTGCAAAATTTGGAGCGTGTTTAGAGGCCAACGGGCCATAACAACGATATCAAAGTAATGATTGCTTTTGTTTAAGAAACTTTTAATAGAATGGTAAAAATCATGAACAGCTGTTAAAAACAAGTGAAAAGCTATAAATGTTCAAATTGTCGGCCGTTTTGTAAAATACAACTATTAATTCTTCTTCTTGTACTGAAACAGTGTTTTTTTATATATATATATATATATATATATATATATTATTATGATATATTTTAAATTTCTGGCAAAATCGTCTATTAGAAAACCTTTATCAACCATAATAGAATCACGTAAACCTTCTAGTTGAAGGATTAAATCACTTTGCTGGAGAATAATTTTGTCAGAATCTCGTCCACCGTACGGTTGACTAATAAAAGTAATAATACCACCAGAAACACTTGTCCTGAATTTGACAGTAGTATTGGATTTATATTGGCAATAAAACCTAATTCTACAACATACACTTGGAAAGTTTTCGAAACATTTTGGCATGTTTCGCTGAACTTCAGTGAGGTCAGGAAACCTTATTGTAGACTTTAAAACTCTACTTAAAATAGGGACCATGTCATTTATGTACTTCTTACACAACTCTTGTGAAATTCCAAATAATACTGATAAAGTTACATAAGATAAATCACATTTCAACCCTGATGGTTAAACAATGTGATCTTTGATCGCTGTAAATTGACAGGACTGCTTCTACTATGGCGTTTAACATATTTTTATTTTTAATATATATATATATATATATATATATATATATTATATATATATATATATATTTAAATAAGACAATTTTTCTTTAAAACTTGTGTAAATAAACGTAAAAATTAATTCAACGTTTCGGGAACGTCCTTTGTTCCCTTTGTCAAGAATTTATTTGACAATTACAGAAATTGAAATAAGGTAACTATTTTTAACAAGTACAAAATATGAAACAAGGTAACTAATTTAATTTTAATCTGGACGAGTGTGTTTGACTTCGGGTAGTTGGTCTAGTATGTGATGTAGAAGGTGCAGAAGTGGGGACGCCAGGAATAGTTGGAGCATAAGTGTTTGAAATTTCTGGAAGATTTGGAGTTGATTGAAATGTAGAATCAACTTGTTTAATGATATTCTTCCAAATTTGTGGCATTCTAGAAGTGTCATCTCGTTTATTGAGGGCGTTTGGTCTTCTTTCAATTTCAACTGCTTCTCTAATCATTCTTGCTTGTAAGGTATATAGAGGTGCAATTAAACGGATATTGTTGGTATTAATTTGGTGTCCTGTATCTAAATAATGTGTAGCTAAAGACGATGAAGGATTGTGCTGTTTAATTGCTAGTTGGTGTTCATCGGCGCTCGCATATAATATTCTGTTAGTTTGTCCTATATAAGTTCTTCGACAGTTGTTGCACGGTATCTCATACACTCCTTGGCTTTCATTAGGAACTTTGTCTTTGGGGTTTCTTAAAAGTTGGGACAAAGTTGAATGTGGTTTGAATACCGGTCTGAAGTCGTTTTTGGGAAATTTCTTTGCTATTCTGTCTGTAATCCCCTTTATATAAGGTAGAATAACAGGAATCTTTCGTTCGTTGTTTGACAAGCTATTATTTCTTGGTCTTCTTATTTCGTTGGTAATTTTCAATATTTCTTGATCTTTGTATCCATTTTGAACTAGTATTTTATTAATAGTCTTCATCTCTTCCGTTCTAGAATTTTGGTCAGATAAGTGGTAAGAGCGGTATATCAAGGATTTCATAACGCTACGTAATTGACCAGGATGGTGATGCGAGAGAGAGTTCAAGTATCTATTCGTATGTGTTGGTTTTCGATAAACTTTGTGTGTAAATTTACCATTAGGAAGTCTTGTTATTAGGGTGTCCAAAAAAGGGAGTGAATTATTTTCTTCAACTTCCATAGTAAATTTAATGTTGTCGTGAATGTTGTTAATATGTCCTAGAAAATGGTTCAAGTTTCCTTTCCATGGGGCCAAACTACAAATGTGTCGTCAACATAACGAAACCAACATTTAGGTTTTAAATCTGCAGAATTTAAAGCAATGGTTTCAAAATGTTCCATATATACATTCGCAAAAGCTGGAGAGTGGCGAGCCCATAGGTGTTCCTTGAATTTGCTTGTAGAATTGTCCTTTGTATGTAAAATAGGTTGAGTGCATGCAGTGGTTTATCAATTTGAGTATGTCTTGGTTTATTGAGTGTTTTCTTCTAGAATTTTCATCGTGTCTTCAATAGGTATTTTGGTGAAAAGTGACGTTATGTCGAAGCTAACTAAAATGTCATTTGGAGCCAAGGGTACAATTTTGAGTTTGTGTAGAAAATCATAAGAGTTTTTGATGTAGGATACAGCATTTTCACAAATCGGTTGAATAACTTTGGCTAGATAACGAGCAAGGTCATGAGTCGGAGAATTGAATGCACTGACGATATGGCGTAATGGCCAGTTTTCCTTATGTATTTTTGGGAGTCCGTATATTTTGGGGATTCTTGAACTCTTCTCTCTTGGAATTAGTTTCTGTTTTGTTTCTTTGTCTAATTTTGTAGAATTAATGATAGATTTTGTTGTTTTTTCTATGTAAGTGGTAGGATTGCACTGATTTTTCTTATATTCTGAAGAAGTTAGCAGTTCAGACATCTTATGGTGATAGTCTTGAGAGTTGACAATGACAGTAGCGTTTCCTTTGTCAGCAGGTAGTATTAATATTTGGTCGTCATTTTTCATTTGGTTTAACATTTGGAGGTCTTGTTTGGTGATATTTTGTTTGGGAAGTTTGCAGTTCTGAAGAATGTGTGCTACGTTGAGTCTAATTTCGTCAGCTACCGTAGATTCTGTATCTTTTAAGGCGTATTCTACGTTGGTGATGATGTTTTCTACGGGAATCCGTAGGAATCGTCCTTGATGATAAAAACTAACCGACAGAAACAAAAATTTAAAGCGTTGTCGTGACAATAAAATAATACCCAAGGGATTTAAATTGAAACCAAGACCAGACATTAATGGTTCTTATAAGATTTTATTCAAAACAAGCCTTGCCCTTTTAAGAAAAGCGATTGCCAATGAAAGGGCTAAACTTGACTATCTCAACCGTACCCTTTATGACACATTCCAAACTTTACATGCTATCAAAATACACCCTTTCATATTCGATACGGTGGATCGTCTCATTGAAATTACTGTAGAATCGTCCTTGATGATAAAAACTAACCGACAGAAACAAAAATTTGAACGTCTGTCTCATACATCGCAGGCAAATAATGTAGAACCGTTAAGGACAGTACACAATTTAAGTGACAAAGAACTTGATAATAATATTCTAAATGTTTTAGGTAAAGGGTTTAATTTTGCCATCACTCCTAAACGGATTCCGTAGAAAACATCATCACCAACGTAGAATACGCCTTAAAAGATACAGAATCTACGGTAGCTGACGAAATTAGACTCAACGTAGCACACATTCTTCAGAACTGCAAACTTCTCAAACAAAATATCACCAAACAAGACCTCCAAATGTTAAACCAAATGAAAATGACGACCAAATATTAATACTACCTGCTGACAAAGGAAACGCTACTGTCATTGTCAACTCTCAAGACTATCACCATAAGATGTCTGAACTGCTAACTTCTTCAGAATATAAGAAAAATCAGTGCAATCCTACCACTTACATAGATAAAACAACAAAATCTATCATTAATTCTACAAAATTAGACAAAGAAACAAAACAGAAACTAATTCCAAGAGAGAAGAGTTCAAGAATCCCCAAAATATACGGACTCCCAAAAATACATAAGGAAAACTGGCCATTACGCCCTATCGTCAGTGCATTCAATTCTCCGACTCATGACCTTGCTCGTTATCTAGCCAAAGTTATTCAACCGATTTGTGAAAATGCTGTATCCTACATCAAAAACTCTTATGATTTTCTACACAAACTCAAAATTGTACCCTTGGCTCCAAATGACATTTTAGTTAGCTTCGACATAACGTCACTTTTCACCAAAATACCTATTGAAGACACGATGAAAATTCTAGAAGAAAACACTCAATAAACCAAGACATACTCAAATTGATAAACCACTGCATGCACTCAACCTATTTTACATACAAAGGACAATTCTACAAGCAAATTCAAGGAACACCTATGGGCTCGCCACTCTCTCCAGCTTTTGCGAATGTATATATGGAACATTTTGAAACCATTGCTTTAAATTCTGCAGATTTAAAACCTAAATGTTGGTTTCGTTATGTTGACGACACATTTGTAGTTTGGCCCCATGGAAAAGGAAACTTGAACCATTTTCTAGGACATATTAACAACATTCACGACAACATTAAATTTACTATGGAAGTTGAAGAAAATAATTCACTCCTTTTTGGACACCCTAATAACAAGACTTCCTAATGGTAAATTTACACACAAAGTTTATCGAAAACCAACACATACGAATAGATACTTGAACTCTCTCTGCATCACCATCCTGGTCAATTACGTAGCGTTATGAAATCCTTGATATACCGCTCTTACCACTTATCTGACCAAAATTCTAGAACGGAAGAGATGAAGACTATTAATAAAATACTAGTTCAAAATGGATACAAAGATCAAGAAATATTGAAAATTACCAACGAAATAAGAAGACCAAGAAATAATAGCTTGTCAAACAATGAACGAAAGATTCCTGTTATTCTACCTTATATAAAGGGATTACAGACAGAATAGCAAAGAAATTTCCCAAAACGACTTCAGACCGGTATTCAAACCACATTCAACTTTGTCCCAACTTTTAAGAAACCCCAAAGACAAAGTTCCTAATGAAAGCCAAGGAGTGTATGAGATACCGTGCAACAACTGTCGAAGAACTTATATAGGACAAACTAACAGAATATTATATGCGAGAGCCGATGAACACCAACTAGCAATTAAACAATCCTTCATCGTCTTTAGCTACACATTATTTAGATACAGGACACCAAATTAATACCAACAATATCCGTTTAATTGCACCTCTATATACCTTACAAGCAAGAATTATTAGAGAAGCAGTTGAAATTGAAAGAAGACCAAACGCCCTCAATAAACGAGATGACACTTCTAGAATGCCACAAATTTGGAAGAATATCATTAAACAAGTTGATTCTACATTTCAACCAACTCCAAATCTTCCAGCAATTTCAAACACTTATGCTCCAACTATTCCAGGCGTCCCCACTTCTGCACCTTCTACATCACATACTAGACCAACTACCCGAAGCCAAACACACTCGTCCAGATTAAAATTAAATTAGTTACCTTGTTTCATATTTTGTACTTGTTAAAAATAGTTACCTTATTTCAATTTCTGTAATTGTCAAATAAATTCTTGACAAAGGGAACAAAGGACGTTCCCGAAACGTTGAATTAATTTTTACGTTTATTTACACAAGTTTTAAAGAAAAATTGTCTTATTTAAACATGAATACTTGTGGAAATCTAAATAGAAATATATATATATATATATAATATATATATATATATATATATATATATATCAAATAGATATTGCCTAATTTAGAAAAATGTAAATAAAAGTCAGTTTATTAATTTTTTTATCACCACACCATTAGTTCGTTTCTGAAAAATTTAAAACGTAACAATCAGTGCTTTCTTCATAAATTATGTAGATATTTTCTGAACACTTTCTCTTTGAAATCGTATTTAAACATTGGCCAATATGAATGAATTGTAATAATTCAAATCTGGAATTTCTGCTTAATAAAATATCTAGTTATCAGTGTTCTGTATTTTAATGTCTGTAAAAGTATTCAAAATAATCAAATTTGTGATCGATTTGGGTTCAATAAGGAATTTCAGAGCGATCATTCAACTAAAATATTCAAAGTTTAATTAATTGTTCCAAAGGTGTAACCCGTTATGTAGTTTCGCCAAGTTAGCACCAAAATTGTATCACAACTTATGCAAATAAACAAGAGTAAGATAATTAATGGATGTATATTGACCAACTTGTAAGATATATATATATATATATATATATATATATATATATATATATATATATATACACTTCGTTTCAAATGAAATGCACCACTTAGAAATAATGATGTTATGATTTTGAAATTTTGGCAAAATACTGTTTCAGTTTCATATAGAAAACGATGGAAGTTTCAATGAAAAAGAACAAGGTCATTCATGTACTTTACACCACTCTTAACATCAATTATCAACAATTTTTATTTATACATTTTAAGAAATCTAGTCGCTTAGTGTCAATTTTTTGTTGTTTAACCGACACATTTATTCTGAAAAAATGTTCCCACTAAGACAACGACGAAACTGCCCAAGTTTCAGATTTTGACAGGGGTAGAATTATCTACATGAAAGAAGCAGGTTTGTCATTTCGAGAAATCGGCAGAAGACTTAATCGAGACCACACCACGGTGGCCCATTTGGTCTTCTTGGTCTGAAGAAAGCATTCAACGACCTCGTCTCAGTGGAAGACCACCACGCAACACCAATGATCGTGAAGATCGACTTCTTAGGCGGATGGCCACAAGAGATCGGTTTCAGTCAAGAAGGTCTCTTGCGGTGAACTGGACAGGAACTATTGGTCGTCACTTACCAACATCAACAATGTACAGGAGAATTAAGTCTTTTGGCTTACATTCGTATCGTCCGTACAGACAACCCCAGTTAACTTAAGAGCATAAGGCTGCTAGATTGGCATGGTGTCAAGACCGGCGGGACTGGGGCCTTCAATGGAATAACATCGTCCTCAGCGACGAATCGCGTTTTTGTTTGTGGCGAAAGGATGGTCGTCAGAAGGTGCGGCGGTTTCGAGGAGAACGGCGAAATTTAGAGTTTATTGAAAGACGACCCACAGGCTTAACAACTGGAGTCATGGTTTGGAGCGCCATACGTGTTGGTGGAAGATCTCCTCTTGTGTTCAATCTAGGCACATTAAGTGCTCAGCGTTACATTGATAACGTTTTGGAGCCAGTGGTAGTACCGTTAATGCAGACGTTGCCAAATAGTATTTTGCAACAAGGTAATGCTAGACCACATACCGCACATGTTACAAGAAGATTTCTGGATCAAATGCAGCTACCAGTACTACCGTGGCCTTCGCGATCGCCGGATCTTTCGCCTATTGAACATGTATGACATGATGGGCCGAAGACTAAGGCAACTACCAAGGCCCCCAAACAACTTATATGAATTACGACACCATCTCCAGGTAGTCTGGGATGAAATGCCTCAGGAGGATATAGACCATCTCATAGAAAGCATGCCTCTGAGAGTGAACGCCTGCATTGCTGAGTGTGGCGATACTACACACTATTAACATTTTCTTGTCAACTGTTATTTTGCCTTCAAAATTTCATCATCTTATACATGTTAATAAAGCACTATTTTACCATACTTTCAAGATTATAGCATTATTATTTCTAAGTAGTGCATTTCATTTGAAACGTAGTATCGGAGTATATATATATATATATATATATATATATATATATATATATATATATATATATATATATATACTATCTCGCTTAATCAACACACTTTTATATTGTTGCTTAAAAGGTTACTTTAGGTTTCTCTAGTAGATCACACGCTTCAATACTGAACACTTTTAACTTAATATTTGCTGTTGTACTTTAAATCTGCCTTAACACTTTTAAAATTCTTAAAATAAAACCACTAGTTTCCTTTCAATTCACAATAAATCCTTTTATTCGTAAATGTTTAAATACTACATGCCTAGTAGTCTTGAATTTATTTATAAATACACTCACAACTGTTCGGAAAAACCATTATTCATGCTCAAATTCACTACATATACTACCCAAAACTTGACTCAACTTTCTATGAAAATTCCTCATACTTCCTCAATACTTCCTAAGAGAGCTGGATCTCTTGGAAGATGGCGCCCTAACATCGGTTTAATTCAAATATCTTCAAAATGGTTTCCCTTTAAATGATAGCGTTCTGTACTAAAGTGGAATATGCCCAATTGTATGGCGCGAATATGATTTTTTAGTTGTACTCATAAGCGGCTCGTTTGGACGGGGCATTGGACATTGTTATTCATAAGTTTTTAAAAATTTTGCAATTTTAACATAACATTAAAAAAATTTTGATTTTTTTCATAAAAGAATGATACTCTTTTCTGAAGTCGCTACAACGCACCGTTTACACAATAAATCGATTTGAACTTTTCATGTGTTAATCATACTTTTATAAAATTAACTAACGAATTCATTTACAATAAAAAATCTTTCCCTTAAAACTTATTTGACACTTTAACCTCAACTAGCATCTGTAATACTAGTTATTTTGACGTTCACGCAATTGTTATTTTGTTTATTTTCATAGCCACCTTTTGTGCGTCGTAGCGACTTCAGACAAGAGTGTCATTCTTTTATGAAGAAATCGAAATTGTTTAAATTTTATGTTAAAATTGCGATGAATAACAATGTCCAATGCCCCGCTCAAACAAGCCGCTTATGAGTACAAATAAAAAATCATATTCACGCCATACGATTGGGCATATTCCACTAAATAAATGTACCGAACGCTATCATTTAAAGGGAAACCATTTTGAAGATATTTGAGTTAAACCGATGTTAGGGCTCCATCTTCAGCTCTCTTAGGAAGTATTTTTGTATTAAGCTAATTTACGTTAAATCGACATAATATCTAAATAGTGTATATTGGATTACTCAGTGGGTCAGCGGTAAAGGTGTGAGACTTGTAAATGAAAGGTACCAAAGTTCGAATCTGAGAGTAGTCAAGTACTTGGGAAAAAATCATAACATATGAATTCGACTCAAGTGCGAAAATTGTCCTTCTGAGGACTAAGCCTGATGACGGAAGCAGAGTCACGCTCGAAAAGGAAAAACTGTGGAAATAGGCCGATCAACCCAATGAATATGAAACCACAGTTACAACACTTCTAGTACAGAATTTATTGTTGTTCTACAGACAAGAATCCAATAACAGAACAACATGCATAAGAAATAATTACTAATAGTATATGCGTGTACATAAATATAAAATAACACACCACTACCTATATCTATTAAATGAACACATTTCATAGAATGAACTGAAATCAACTTTTCAAAAGAAAAAAAAGCTTAAAGATAACTAAAACTTAATATTTATGCGCAATTATCTATTCCAGCAGCCAGGATAGTAGTAAGTGAACTGAAGTTTATATCAACAAGTTGTAGTTAACAGATAATTGTACAGTAGGGCTTAGATTAGATAACTATCGTACAAAACAATCTAGTCTATTTTCAAAAATCCCACCTTCATATTCCAAACACACATAGCAACGTCGCACAATTTCGTCCATTACATGTTTCAGCATGTTTGGTGTAATTTTCCTGAATGCTGCATTTACCTCTGCTCTCAATTCTGCAATTTTGTCAAACTTTTTCCAGTATACTTGTTCTTTGATAAATCCCCATAAGAAAAAATCCAATGTGGTGATATCCGGGCAGGCAAACGCACAATACCGGTTGTAGCAATCACACTATTGTTAAAATTTTCTGCTAAATAGTTCATAACTTCATGCGAAGGCTTGTACGTTCCGCTAATGGAATGTCATCTCGTAAATCTTCGATTTCATTAGCCAACATGTGTAAATAGCGCTGTGAAGGTACCTTCGTAAAATATCGGTCCTATAACTCGTCTCCACCAAACATTAAAACCGAATCGATTTTAATTTCGTAATGATCGTACACGAAACTGATTATGAGTCGACAAATAATGCTGATTTATTCTGTTAAATACACCATTGTTGTTAAAATATGTTTCATCAGGATATTAGGACAACATTCGTCGTCGTCGCATTTTCTAGTTAGCCATTCACAAAAAATCATTCGCCGGGCAATAAAGTTTGACACACCCTGTATTTGTAAGGATAGTATTTTTTCTTAGAGAGTATTCTTTGTACTGTTGATCTCGGCATGTTATGTTCTTTTTCAATAACTCTAGTTGAAATTGTATCATCCGTTGTCGGCGTTCTGGAAATTTCAGTAAATATCTGCATCATCTGTATTTTTGCGACTTTCAATAAAACAACACAGCATATCGAAACTTTCTAGATTTGAAAAATGTGTCATTAGTATTTTAAAATAAACTCATTTCTTTTCAATAAAACCAAGATTTACTTCTGATAACCTTTTGCACAAGTTTATTATGTATTCAACCACAGAATTATTATGTTATTTAACTGTTGATTAATAGTTGACATGACAAGAAAAGCAAGGCGTACCTAAGGGCTGAATGATATTAGTTACGTAAATAATATATTTTAATATTTTTATATCCTGAATACCTATGAGTATAAAACTGTTAATTTAAAATAGATTGTAACTCATTCCACAGTTTTTATTAAAAATTACGAAACATATGTTTTTAAGTAATTTAATGTTTCTAATAATACTTTTATCCTTAAAAACCGCGTGTTCTCGATTTTGACATTCAAAATGAATTTTCTCGTTCCAAACAGATAAAAAATATAAAGTGTGATATATCGTTGAATTCAGAATCAAAAAGAGAATTTAAATAGGTTAAAAACAATTTTTTCTTGTATTTAAAACATACAGTTGATGATGGTTGCTATGATACGAAACATTGAATCAAAAATTGGATGATACGATTTAATAAAATCGGTAGAAAAAGTGACCATGAAAATGTGCTGTCGTTTTTTTGATAGCTCTTCAAATAAAGTCAGAAAAAAATAAAAACGAAAAACGAACATTTCAGTTTTTCTCAAATATCTCAAAAATGAAAAAAGATATCTCTGTTCTACAAACACCATAAATAGGTTCCCTTGAATGCGCAACTTTTGTCTCATTTAATCTACTTTCTATCTCTTACCGTTTCCGAGATTCCCATACAAAACGTTTTTATATGGGATACGGATTAAATTCATCTAACATAAACATTACATAACTATAAATAAATAAAACACAAACATTTCAACAATTTTTCAAACAAATTCTCTTGCTCATTTTCCAGTCGTCGTTCCATTATTTTTCATTGCTACCAGCCAGTAAAAGTAAAAGTAAAAGTCTGCATTTCGTTTTTTCTGTTTCCATTTTATTTATTCGGCATCTTTTCACAGCTTACATACACATACTTACCTTCTTAAAATTACTATCGTAACTGTTCTTATCGAAATGCTGCTCATATTTGGTCCAACTATTTCTATACCTTTTAGGATTCATCCATTTCTGTCACTAATTCTTCAGTTTGTGATTGACATCTTAATGTCGTAAATAACTTTTTATCTACTGAAAATGTAGTTCTATCAGCTTTATCTTCGAGATGTCACAAGTATACCAAAGTTTCTTTCTTACGTACCTTTATACCCTCTATTATATACATTCTACCGGTGCGTTTTTTTTTTCACTATTTGTATGGGGTCTCGGAAACCACAAGAGTAACACCTTTCTTCAAATGGGGAAAGATTTGCTTCTTTAGAAGACTAATTCAGATACGCTTTTGTTGATTTAAGAAAATGCATGGATTACTAACAAAATCGTTTCAGCGCTATAATTCGTTTATTTCTAAAGATAGATAAAAATTGTTTAAATACAATTTGTAGATAATTTTTTGCCGAATAACGCCACCGTACTAGTTTTTTTAATTTTGCTTAGCATTTTAAAGTTATGAAGCAAAGTTGAAGGTTTTTAAACAGAGTTGGCTATGGCATATTTTAGTAGTGCTTTTTTTTTCTGATTGCAATGATGTAAGGGTTGTATCACTTATTTTACTAAATAAAAGCACAATACACGTTTTTCTATTATTAGGTTTAATAAAAATCATACCTTGCTATGGGAAACTAAAGAAATTTACAGTAAGTTCAAAATGTGCATCATTATTATCGACACACATGCGACAAACAGTCTAAAGGTGAAAGATCAGGGGAATGTGCTGCCCATAAAAAGGGATCATTTCTGCCTATCCACGAGTTTGGAAAAACTTCATTTCATATTTTAACTTTGGCCTAATAATGGGGTGGGGCACCGTCGTGTTTATACCACTGTATGTTTGCACATATCGATTTCCACTTAAAGTGCCATTAAAAATAAATGGCCCAGCAAGCTGCGAACCAATAACACCGCGCCATAAATTGAAGCCAAACTTAATCTGAGGTCGTATTTCTTGTAAACGGTGAGGACCTTCTTGGGCCCACAGGTGTTCATTATGGCGATTCAACATACCACAGTGCGTAAAATGTGTTTCCTTGATCCATAAGATCTGCATCGAAAAGTTGTTATTTTCATGGCACATATCTAAGAACCAATTACAAAAATGTAATCTTCTTTCATCATCACCAGGGTGCAAAGTTTGTTCCACTGAATATTTACAAGGATGTTTTGCTAAAGTTCTCACTACTGTGCGTTGTGAGATTGCAGCGTACTGTACAATTGGCCGTGTCGATGTAGATGGATTTTGATTAACAACAGCTGGAACATTTATTTGCACGTTTTCATCAATATTACCTTCACTTCTGGGCTTCACAAAACTCCCAAACTCTTTTAAATAGTTGTATAAATTCTTGAACGCGTCTAAAACTGATTGAGGGCGATCAAAATATAATGAAAATAACGTTCGGTCGCTAGTTGACTGTTTTTGTTACAAATGGTGTAACATTCGATCATATCAAGTTTCTCAAAATTTGCGCACACCATAATTAATGTTCTAAAGCAACTCCACACTGACAAAACCGTTAAGAATTTCACTAACGAACGAACTGTCAAAGATGAAGATAAACAACGCTTCAGTTGTTTTACTTTTTTTTTCCATAGCAAAATATGCTTTTTGTTAATAATAGAAAAACATGTATTGTGCTTTTATTTATTAAAATAAGTGATACAACCCTTACATCGTTACAATCAGAAAAAATGCACTATTAAAATACGTCATAGCCAACTATGGTTTCCATTTAAAAATATTCAACTTTGCTTCATAACTTCAAAATGCTAAGCAAAATAAAAAACTAGTACGGTGACATTATAGGCACAAGATTATCTACAAACTGTATTTAAACAATTTTTATCTATCTTTAGAAATAAACGAAGTAAAGCCATGAAACGATTTTGGATAATTTTACTTTTTTACAAATATCTAGTAAGCCATGCATTTTCTTAAAGCAACCAAAGCGTATCTGGATTAGCCTTCTAAAGAAGCAAATATTTCCCCATTTAATCAAATATGTAACTCTTATGGTTTCCGAGATCCCCATACAAACAATGAAAAGAAACTCACTGTGTATATACATATACACTGTGTGTATATGTCCCGGACCCCCTAAGTATTTCGGAAACGGGACTTCTAAACAAAAAACGTTTCAAATAAAGTTTGAGCATCTCTTGCTAAACTATTTTTTAAAAACCGTGTTTATTATACAGAGTGCGTCACAAATCTGGTACACACCAAAGTTGCATTTTTTTAATGAATTAGTGTAGTTTTTTTTGTAATTTTAAATTCTACATCAAATTTAAGCCTGACTTCTTGTCCTATACCGAAATTGATTAGATTAAACGATGTTACGATGTTTTATTAACATCACATAAATATTTAATTAAAAAAAGAGTAAAATTGAACAAAAACTTATTTAATTAAGTGTTGAAAGTGGCCTCCTTGGACAGTTTGACAGTAGATCAAATTGTCCTAAAATCTACTGGTTACATTTTGAATCATTGCTGCAGTTATGAATTGACGATATCGACAGTTATGCCTATTAATTGTACCGTTAAGGATAAAGGTTGATTCGTCAGAAAAAACAATGTCATTAAAGAAATTATTATTAGCTTCCCATTTGTGCATCATGATCTCACAAAATTCCATCCTGCGATCGAAATCATCTTCAAACAATTCTTGAACTAACGTAATCTTATAGGGATGAAATTTGCTAGCTTTCAGAACATTCCTGACGGACGAGTAACAAATACCTGATTGAATGGCTACCCTGCGCAAAGACAAATTTGGATCTTCTACAAAATGCTCCAAAACTTCCAAAGTGTTTTGTCCACCATCAGTAACTACTTCCGGCCTTCCTGAACGCCGACGATTTTTACAAGTTCCGGTTTGATTAAATCTTTGGATTGTCCTAATCACTGTAAATTTTGAAATAGGTGGCCGACTTGGAAACGTAGTATTGAAAAGATCTTTTGTTGCATTATAGGATCGTTCGGAATTTCCGAATCCTCTAATCATAAGCAACGTAATCCGTTCTCTTTCTGTAAGGGACATAATTTAAAAAAAAAATCAAGTTGAAGTACGTAGTTTAAGGCCAAACAATGACTTAAAAGATTTTTGACAGTGTCAAAAAATACTATAACAACCTGTAATACCTACAAATTGGCAGGTAGGAGAAATATTAGGTATTAGGTATTATTTTAATATGGTACAAATAAATCGTTATATCGTTTAATCTACTCAATTTAGGTATAGGACATGTAACAAGAAGTCAGGCTTAAATTTTATGTAGAATTTAAAATTACAAAAAAACTGTACTACATTTAAAAAAATGCAACTTTGTATACCGGATTTGTGACGCACCCTGTATAATAAACACTGTTTTTAAAAGATAGTTTAGCAAGAGATGCACAAACTTTATTATTTTTTTTTTTATTATTTATTTATTTGCAAATTTACAACTGCTGTTTAAAGCTATAAGTAAATTTAATGAATGAATATATTAGAGGGAAAAGTTATCCAGTGATAATTTTCTTAGTTAGTGTTATAAGAGATTATTGACTTAAATTAACATTACTTGTTTATTGATTTAAAATATCTGTTGGCCACTGTTTCTTTAATCTTCTTCTGACTAATGGTTGAATAGGGAGTTGGTTTGCTTCATCATTAGGATGCTCTGGAAGTTTTTTTAGGTAGTTTTTAGTTAGTCTGATGATTTCTTCATTAATAAATGGTATGGTAGCATCTTCGTGCAGGGTTTTGTTACTTATGTACCATGGTGCATTAAAGATCATTCTTAATGTTTTTGATTGAATTCTCTGTATTATTTGCGTGTTAGATGGTTTTGCGCATCCCCATAGTTGAACTCCATAGGTCCATATAGGTTTTATTATGCATTTGTATAATAGTATTTTATTTTCGGTGGAGAGTTTTGATCTTCTTCCTATTAGCCATCCCATTTTTTGTAGTTTTAGGTTAATTTGGATTTTCTTTGCTGTGATGTGGGGTTTCCAGGTGAGTTTTGATCTATTGTTAGTCCAAGGTACTTTACTTGGTTGTTAATTGGTAATTGTATGTTATTTAATGTGACTGTAGGACACCTGATGTTTCGATTGGTGAAGGTGATTTGTGTGGATTTTGTAGAGTTGATTGTGACCTTCCATTTGTCGAGCCAGTTTTCTAAAAGGTTGAGGTGTGATTGTAAGTTTGCTGATGCTATTTGTGGGTTATCACTTATGGATATTATTGCCGCATCGTCTGCGAATGTGGCAATTGTAGTTAATTTGTGGTTGGGATGTCAGCCGTGAAGATTAAGTATAAAGGGGACCTAGTACACTTCCTTGAGGGACACCAGAGTTTATGGGGTAATAATTAGAGGTTTCAGTATTAAATCTGACTTGGAAGTATCGTTCCAAGAGGTATGATTTGGTAATAAGATAGTGAGGTGTAGGAAGGATCAATTTGAGTTTATAGAGGAGACCTTCGTGCCATACACGATCGAAGGCTTGTTGTACGTCCAGGAAGGCAGCTGTACATAATCTTTTTCTTCGAGGCTTATGTGAATATTTTTAATTATCCTGTGGCATTGTTGTATAGTAGAGTGGTTCTCTCTAAAACCAAATTGATGGGTTGGTATAATTTTGTTTATATCAGTGTCTTCATAAATCCTTTTGAGTAATAGTCTTTCTAGGATTTTGGACATAATCGGTAATAAACTTATTGGTCTATACGAAGTGACAGTATTTGGGGTTTATTTGGTTTGCTGATCATTATTATTTGTGAAAACTTCCACGTGATTGGATAGTATGTTAATCTTAAAACACTGTTGTAGATTGAAGTTAACAATACTAAAGCTTTCCTGGGTAGTTGTTTTAAAACGGATCCAGTGATTAGATCAAAGCCGGGAGCTTTATGATTGTTACATTTTGAAATCTCTTGTTTTACTTCCTTTGGAGAAAAGGCTTGATCGGTAGCATCATCGGACAGGAGACGTCTAAGAAGTTTTAATTTGTTCATCATTATTGTTTTTGCCTCGTGTGCGCTGAAAACTTGTGATAAGTGTTTCGCGAAAGTAGTGGCTTTATCTTGTTCGCTTTTTGCCCAACTTCCATCCTCTTTTCTTAACGGTGGAATGTGTTGCGTCGGTTGTTTAAATGTTTTAGTGGCCTTCCATATGCTATGGTCTTCTTTAGATAGACTGGTGATATAGTATTCAAAAGTTGTATTTCGGATGTCCTGTAGTTCTGCTTTTAATTGTCTGGTTAGTCTATTATATTCAATTTTGTCAAAAAGATTACGACTTCTTTGCCATGTTCGCCTAGCTCTTCTTTTTTGAGCAACTAGATGTTTTATGTGTACAGGGATGTTGACTATAGGTTCCTTTTCTAAGTTTATTTGAGGAGTAGCCAGTTTTGCTGCCGTGTGTATAATTTGAGTGAGATAGTGTACTCCACTATCGATTTCTTGTTGTTGTTTTAAAGGAATGTTTAGACGTAGATTTTCATCTATATATGTTTTAAATACAGACCAGTTTGTTTTTATTGATGTAATTCTAGGAACTATTGGTCATTTATGATGTGAGTGCTGAGTGTGATGATAATGGGACAGTGATCTGTGGAGAGATCCCAGGAAGCTTCGATGCTAACGTAATTTGGTGATATATTTTCAAGACAAAGAAATCGAGGAGGTCTGGGATTTTGTTTGGGTCTGTTGGCCAATAAGTGGGTTGGCCAGTGGATAAATAAGAACAATTTGAGTTAGTGATAGCTTTTCTCAAGTTTCTTCCTTTTGGCGTGCAGAGTCTCGACCCCAGTCTGTATGTTTTGCATTCCAGTCTCCTCCGATGATGAACTTATTTGCTAGTTGTCTAAATAAGTTTTCATATTCTACTACACTAATTCCGTGTCTTGGTGGACTGTACATTGCAGCAATGTCGAAAGACCAGGGCTGGGCGTTGACATGAATCACTGTTGCCTGTATGTGAGGCGTTTGGTATTTAGTTTCCTCATGATGAGTTATAGTATTACGTATTATAATCGCAGCGCCACCATGCGCTGTGCCATCAGGATGGTTGGTATGATATATATAATAATGCGGTATTTTGAACATTGTTCTGTCGGTGAAATGTGTTTCTGATACAAGTAAGATGTCGATTTTGTTGTGTTGAATGAAATTTATTACTTCTGTTTTATGGTTGGTTAGACCATTTGAGTTCCACTCGGCAATGCGAATTGATTTAACGTCCATTATTGAATTTATTTATTACTGTGGTAAGCATGTTTAATATCATGCTGTTTTGATTTATAAGCTGTGAGAACATTGTTTTAAATTCCATTAGGAAGGTATTCATTTGATTTCCTAAGTCTATATTTTGGTTATTTGTGTTTCCGTTTTTGGTGTTGCTTGTTATTTGTGCATAAGATGGACGGTTGATGGTTTCATTAAAAGTGTTTGTCCTTGTAAAATTTTGGTTTTGGATTGGTTGTTGGTATTTTGGAGTTTGTAGGGCTTGTCCAGATGTTTTCCTCTTTGTATTAAGTAGGTCTCTATAAACCGTGCAACCCTTATAGTTTGCGGTGTGATCTCCATCGCAAAGTGCACATTTAGCAGGTGTAATTTTAGATTTTTTGCAATCAGATGACATGTGGGTACCTCCACATTTAACGCACTGATAAGGTCTGGTGCAATAAGTCTTTGAATGGCCGTATAGCTGACATCTGGTACATTGGATTATGTTTATTTTTTTATGAGGTGGTTCTATTATTATTTTCATATTGCTTAAATACTGAAGTTCGTAAATTTGTTTATTGTTTTCTTTTGGTTCAAGGTCTACGTAGAACATCATTAATTGCTGTTTAGTTACTCTGTGTCTTATATTAATTATGTTGCGTACTATATGGCCGTGTTGTTTTAGTTCGTCGATAATGTCCTTGGTAGGGATTGAGTAGTGGATATTGCGAATCACGACTCTGTATGCCCTGTTCTCTTTCATTTGATAGGTGTGGTGAATTATTTTATTGTTGTTCATGTGTTTTATAAGTTTCCTGTATGTATCAGGGTTTTGAGTATTTATTTTTATTTTATCGTTTTGTAAGGCTGTGCATTGATAAGTTTGTCGTTCTGTTACATCTGTTATATTTTCAATCATTTTGTTAATGTTAGTAACACCATATACGAAAATAGGCGGAGGATTGGATTTTTTAGGAGTTTTGTTGTCATCTGTGGAATTATTACTCTTGTCTTCTTTTCAGGTAGATTTTGTAGAGCGCTAAATTTGTTTTGGGTGCTGATCGGTTGTGTATTAGTAATATTAGTTGGGGTTTTAGGATTCTTTTTTGGTTTTTTATTAGTTTTAATTACTGATTTAACTGTTTGCCAGTCGTGAGTTGTTGTTCCTTCATTGTCACTTTCTTCCATGGAGGATTCTTCGCTAGTAGTCTGTGATGGTATGAATGATAGATGTGGGATGTTTTGTTGGGAATTTATCATAAGGTTATGTTGACTGTTTGGATGTGTTTGGAGATTGTTTAAATATACGTTTGGAGAAAAATAATTTGTTGGGTTTTATAGAAATGGTATTGAATTTAGATTTTGCGGCAAGTTTGAGAATTGGGGCAAGAATTGATTATTGTAAGAATTTTGTGGCTGTAAGTCGTGATAGTTTGGCATGCTGGGGAAGTTAGATGTATATTCGTAGTTTTCGCGAGGTGGTTGAAAATTTATTGTAGATATTCCGGGGTTAGATGGACCCGGGCAATTGATATTTTGTATTGGAAACATAATTTTGATTTGTTTGTTTATAAAGAATTTGTTATTTGTACGTACGGTTTTGTATGCTATATTTGACAAATGTCAAAATTTATTATTTCTAAAAATTCAATCCAAATCATACATATATTCCACTTTTATATAATTTTCTTGATTAGTAATATATTAAAATCTTCAAATAATTATCCAAAATTCTTTGTAATAATAAAATTTTAATATTTCACACAATTTTTTTATAAATTAATTGGGGACTGCAGTTACACACACTTAAACTTTATTTGAAACGTTTTTTTGTTTAGAAATCCGGTTTCCGAAATATTTAGGGGGTACGGGACTTTTTAAACACAGTGTATGTTCCAAAGACATCAAATACTATTTGACGTCTTTAATAATTCCCAACAGTTAGTCGTATAAATTCGATTGTACTATTAAGATATTCTTTTTGACTTTGCATTGTAAGTGCTCATGCAACAAGTCGCAGCAATGCCTTTCGAACTCCTAATGCGTTTTATATTGAAAATTGTAAATATGACTACTTGCCTGGTTAATTGTCACAGGTTAAACTAGAAAGCATCACACGTTTGACAACGTTCATAAGTAGGTAACAACAGAACAAAACATTCACTTATAAGTATAATTAACAATGCACAAAGGTCAAATTTATGAAAAAACGATTGATCCTTTCTACGCCTAAATTAAAGCATAATACTAATAAAAGGTATGTGCGGATGTTTGAACAATTTGTTAGTGTATCATCATGTGTGTGTGACATTGGCATCTTTATAGGTAACAGCTGAAATAATATTATGCCTTAATGTTATCATTTTATTACTCCTAACCCTTTTACAATTTTAAACTTTTTACGTCATCTTCAAATATTGTTAAGTGTACATATAGTACTGCCTCAATGTTCGTACATAAATACAAGGTTCACTAAAGTGCCTGGCCAAAAGAGTTAGGAAATGCTATAGTAGGTAAATGTGAGACAGAAAATGCAAAGAAAAAACTTATTACATAAACTGTATTCAGTCTCTGTTGTTATTAATGAAAATGCCATGCAAATGAGTGAAAGTATATTATGAAATATTAATCGCACAATTTAGGTCAATGATACGGTAAATCTATACAGAGAGGGCCAAAAGTAGCTGATAAATTCAATTAAAAATTAGGTGTTTGTTTTTTGGAAAAACGCTCGGACACATCGATTTAAATCTTTGTAGCGATTTTTTTTGATGCTAAGTTCATGTATACAGGGTGGTCCAAAACAATTTATGACTACCAACTTCATTTTTTCAAATGGAAACACCTATTCTTTATTTCATTTTTGGATTGGGCTTTAAATTTTAAGTAAGTTTCATGTACCATGTCCTGTACCTAAACTTAACAGTTATCGAGAAATACACATAAGAGAGGGTCAAAAGTCCCGCATAAATTTGTTAAAAACTGAAGGAAATATTTTTCATGAAAATGCTGGAACACGTCAAATATTGTTTTTAGTTATCCATTTTTTGACGTAACACACATGTATACAAGGTGACCCATGTAGAAGATAAATTTACTTTTTCATTTTTTTATGGAACCCCAAGTATCTTATGACGTTTTTGAGTAACGTACTCATATCTAATTCAACAGTGTTCGAAAAAATACATAAAATAGAAATAATAATAGAACTATTAATGTAGAAACATATTTTATGTAATATACCCATGTCGATATTCAACTGTTATTGAAACATTTGCGGATGACATTTATGTAATATTTTTAAATTGACATTAAATTTGGTTTCAATAGTAACATTTTGTCAAACAGTTAGTATCTTTGTGCTCTGTTTTAATCTCTGTTTATTCTTACAATAGTTATACATATTGCTAAAGTGAAAAAGAATGGTCAAGTTAAGTGAAACTCAAAGAATAGAGATTTTAATCATGATAGGATGCGACGATCGAACTAGGGCTCAAAAAGAAATTTGTGAACTATTCAATGCTAAATAACAGTCCAATATCACAATCTACTGTAAGCCGTATTGAAAAAAAATTTCGTTCTTTTGTCCATTGAAGAAAATCCTCATAAACCAACCCAAGAAATGGCCCTGGATAGTAACATAGGAAAGTCGTCGGTACGAAGAATTTAAAAAAAAGAAAAATATCACGGGTATAATCCACGAACTTAAGTAAGACGATCCAGATCGTCGATTAGAATTCTGCGAAGTTTTTATGAACCACTGCAATGATACCGGTTTTTTTCCGATGAATCGATATTCTGCCCAAAAAGGTATGATGAACAAACAAAATTGCACCGCTATTGGTCATCTACCAATCCGCATTGGGCCATTGAAACTCACACCCAATATCCTCAGAGTGTGAACGTTTGGGCCGATATTGTAAGAGATAGAGTCATAGGTCCGTATTTCTTCGAGGGTACTTTAACAGGCCAACGCTATTTGCAATTTTTCAGAAATGAATTGGGACCCGAACTTTGTCTTATGTTTCCAAATGCAAATAATCCAAACATTCCAAATGAGTCAATATGGTTTCAACAAGACGGTGCGCCACCAGATTTCAGCATAGAGGTACGGCAATATTTAGACGAAACATTTCCTCTTCGATGGATTGGACGAAGGGGGCCTGCTAGATCGCCTGACCTCACCCCTATGGACTTTTTTTATGGGGCTATCTGAAACATAGGGTGTACTTAAATAAGCCCAACAATATAGAAGACTTAAAAAATAAAATTATTCAAGAAGCTCAACAAATACCTCCTCCAATAATAAGTAAAGTTCTTGAGGAATTTGAATTGCGGCTTGCCCACTATCAAGACGTCAATGGGGCACAGTTCAAACATTTAATACATTAGATTATAGTAGTTTATATCCTTATTTATTAAGTATTAATAGTACTATTGTTATTCCTATTTTTTATAACTTTTTTCGAGATCTGTTGAATTTAAACATTGTTATTTATTAAGTATTAAAGTTCTGTGGTTATTTCTATTTTATGTAATTTTTTCGAACACTGTTAAATTTAGATATGAGTATGTTACATGAAATATGTTCAGAGTTTCTCAGAGAACTCAAAAACGTCATGATATACTTGAGGTTCCATAAAAAAAATGAAAAAGTACACTTATCTTCTACATGGGTCACCCATGTGTGTTACGTCAAAAAACGGATAAAAATGGATAACTAAAAATAATATTTGACGTGTTCCAGCATTTTCATGAAAAATATTTCCTTCAGTTTTTAACAAATTTATGCGGGACTTTTGACCCTCTCTTATGTGTATTTCTCGATAACTGTTAAGTTTAGGTATAGGACATGGTACATAAAACTTACTTAAAATTTAAAGCAGAATTCAAAAATGAAATAAAGAATAAGTGTTTCCATTTGAAAAAATAAAGTTGGTAGTCATAAATTGTTTTTGGGCCACCCTGTATACATGAACTTAGCATCAAAAAAATCGCTACAAAAAATTTAAATCGACGTGTCCGAGCGTGTTTCCAAAAAACAAACACCTAATTTTTAATTGAATTTATGCGGTACTTTTGGCCATCTCTGTATAGTATCCTTTAAGAAATTAATGATTTCAAGATACTGCAAAAAAGAGAATATTAATGTGTCTTGAGCTTAGTGCGAAAAATTTCGTGTCTTTACCCCACGACGTAGTTAATTAACAATTAAACTGAATTCTACAATTTTTAAATATTGATATTGATATTGTCAACGGTATAATTTGATCATAGGTTTAAATAGGTATTACAGTTCTCGCTTATGTTACGTTATAATTAAATAGGTCCATGCAATACTTCTTCAATGTCAGCCAGATGTTTTAAAAATTATAAATTATTATGTGTACCATCAAACACTAAATGTGTATAGAAATTCCTATCTGGGAGGCTACGAACCAGTACAGCCAAGAAGGTAAACCCAGTAGATAGCAAGCAACAGATTGGATACAGACCATTTGGATGCGTGGCGTACAACTTAATTAATTACACTCACTAGTTTTTCTTAAAACAGATGCTAATAATTAAAAACAGAAAAAAGAGGGAAGAGCTACAAGTAAATTTAATTACAACACACAATAAAGTAAAACAATAAGAAAATTCGTTTATTCAACCATCAATTTAAATTTAATCAGAATCTTTGTATCAGTAAATAACAAAAACAGAGAAATAAATTGTCTGTGTAAGTCAAAAATAAAACATTAATTTAAGAAATATGTGTATGTATGTGCAGTGTCACCATAATAAACAAACAATAAAATCTACAATGGAATCTAACAAATCAAGAATTAAAACTGCGAACAAAGCAGTCAACAGCTATTAACCCAATTAACTTTGAAATTGAATTTAAACCCAAAAATAGTATGTGTGTGTCAATAGTTAAGTCAGATACATGTTTCCTAAATTACAATACAAACCGGCTTAGTGTGCAACTCTCTACGTAAACAAATTGAAGTTAAGGTTTATACCTTTTAAAGTTAAAAAAGAAATAAACACAAAAGTACGTTAAACAGTTTAAATTTCTAATAATTGATAGTATAGGCAGAATGTTTACACCGGATTGCAGAATAATATGTGCAATAACCATATCCAAAGCTACGAACTGACCGAAAACTACAATAACCGACGTACAGATAATTTTAACAATTTCAAAAGTAATGGCTAGTCCAAGACACATGTTAAGTTAGCACATATAGTAGTCATTAATTCTTGTGGTACAACAAATTATTAACAACGATTAACAAATTATTAACAACATGAAGAAGTTCAGATAATTTAGCTAACCACCGGTCTAGTAGTAGTGATATTATAAGTAAGATATAAATAACTAATTATAATAATATGAACATTGCCACTAGGTGAATATACAGACCTTGCACGATAAAAAATGACCATTGACCTTAGGCTATTGGATGAAACAGATTAATGTTATTAGGATACTTTAAGGTGATCTGAAAGTTAATGAAACCACTAGGTGATGTTTCGTTACACCAGCCTTCTACATATATACGTGTAGTATCTTGACCCCTGTGATAGGGTCCCAATAATTAATTAGCACTAGAAGGATATATCTTAAGCTCCAAACAGTTCCATATGCAGACGGTTTTTGTCAGAAGGTACATCCGAATTAAAATGCAGCGTAGAACTAGGAAAACTAGCTAATATCTTTATTGTTCACGTATTAGAAAAGGAATTCTTTTTTATTTTAGTAAACCATTTAATAAAACTGTAACAAACAATGTAAGACGTGCTTCTAGTAATCAATTCTAGAGAAAACAAAAGTAAATATGAATCTTGCCTATTCAGTTAGATGATGATCAATTAACAATTTTTTCCAGATATAAGTAGTTTCATTTAAAATTAAGCAAGAAATGTTTAATTTATAACTGTAGTGAAGTAAAATTGGACAAAAAATAACTAGATAATTATTATTGGTCACCGTCTCATCGCAAAAGTTACATGTTTAGTTAACATTTATTTATTTAACTAACAGAAGGTTAATCAGGAGCAATGAAAGGAAGTTTTAGAAATTAGATTACATACGTCACAAAGTTACCCCAAAGCAAACTCAATTAGATAAAAATGGCCATCACTATGACTTCCGAAAGAAAATTTCATCTCGTCCCAATTTAAGATGTTCTGCCAAGGAAATAATGGATATGTCAAGGGTAGTTTCAGAATGACTGGTGATAACTAAACAATGAACTAAACGTGACTAGATGTAAAAAAAATAAAAGAAAACACCGAATCAGGATCACATGAAAGAAAAATATCTAGGATGTCAGAAGGTAGGTCAAGAAGAGGGACGTACCTTCACATTTGGTGCTAAGAAAACAGTTGCAAAGGAATCCATACAGCGTTTTCTAGATCTGAAGACCTGAACCAAAGACATGATTCCGACGACGTTGCTCCAGGAGTATATGGAGAGGACAGACAAATGATTTGTAGCCAGAGGCTGTGAAATTTGTATCCTCCGCACTCTATTGAAAAAGTATGACATTTGTTAAAAAATTTTAAACAACGCTATTTAACGTAGAAAAACTTGTAGTATATAGTAACAGTATTTCCCTAACAGCCATTATAGAAACATCTCCATATATACTGTAAAGTTGCACACTGCGTTGTATATTTGCTCAAAAGCCAATGAATAATTTCTTGCTGACGGAAGCTTAAATGATGCAGATTTTGATAAATAGTGCTGAAAGAAACCGTTCCAGCAATCTAAGAGATCCCCAGGTACAACATTTTCGCTATATAGTTTCAGATAGATGGTGCAAAAACACATACAGTAAATGTGAGACAATATCTATACGAGAATTTGCTCCAAAGGTTTATTGGAAAAGCAAGCAAAATTGTATTAAGAACTCCCCTTCCTAACATTGCTCTTACTTTCACTGCTATTGCCAAAAAATCGTAGCTACCACATAAATGATCGAACATACCACGCAGTTTGAGCATTTATTATAATACTTGAGTTATTTGCAAATATTTTAGGCACCTTAACGGAAACAAAGATCACGTACACGGCCTTATTCCTAGGTATGTTGGAGTAGGCAATATTGTGGCTATCCCTACGAGATTGATGTTATGCAAGTAAACAGTGTATGAAAATGTAAACTTTCACCATTATCACACATAATAAAGTACTTATCATTTTTGGGTTTCTTTAATGGTGTATTTTAAATTATACAATCTAAACTTTCGATAACACATACAGTTACCTTCGTCAGTAGTAATATTTGTTAAATGTTACCCGCACACACAAACACACAAACACACAAACACACAAACACATACACACAACCATACAAACACACAAACACACAAACACACAAACACATAAACACACAAACACACAAACACACAAACACACAAACACACAAACACACAAACTCCACAAACACCACAAACACAAACACACAAACACACAAACACACAAACACACAACACATAACCACACATGCCACAAACACAAACACACAAACACACAAACACAAAACACAAACACAAACACAAACACACAAACACAAAAAACACAAACACACAAACACACAAACACACAAACACACAAACACACAAACACAAACACACAACACACACAAACACACAAACACACAAACACACAAACACACAAACAAACAAACACACAAACACACAAACACAAACACACAAACCACAAAAAACAAACACAAACACACAAACCACAAACACACAAACAACAAACACACAAACACAAAAAACACAACACACACACACCACAAACACACAAACCACAAACACACAAAACACAAACACACAAACACACAAACACACAAACACAAACCACACAAACACACACAAACACACAAACACACAAACACAAACACACAACACACAAACACACAAACAAAAACACACAAACACACAAACACACAAAACACAAACACAAAACACACAAACACACAAACACACAAACACACAAACACACAACACAAACACACAAAACACACAAACACACAACACACAAACACACAAACACACAAACACACAAACAACAAACACAAAAAAACACACACACACACACAAACACAAACACACAAACACACAAAACACAAACACAAACACACAAACACACAAACACACAAACACACAACACACAAACACACAAACCACAAACACACAAACACACAAACACACAAACACACAAACACAAACACACAAACACACAACACACAAACACACAAACACACAAAACAAACACACAAACACACAACACACAAACACAACACAAACACACAACAACAAACACACAACACACAACACACAAACACACAAACACACAAAACAACACAACACACAAACACACAAACACACAAAACACAAACACACAAACACACAAAACACAAAACACACAAACACACAAAACACACAAACACAAAAAACAACACAAACACACAACACACAAACACAAACACACAAACACAAAACACACAAACACACAAACCACAAACACACAAAACACACAAACACAAACACACAAACCCAAACACAAAACACAAACACACAAACACACAAACACAAACCACAACCACACACAAACACACAAACACACAAACACACAACACAAACACACAAACACAAACACACAAACACAAACACACAAACAACAAACACAAAAACACAAACACACAAACCACAACACACAAAACACACAACACACAAACACAAAACACAAACACACAAACAACAAACACACAAACACACAAACACACAAACACACAAACACAAACACACAAACACACAAACACACCCAAAAACACACAAAAACCAACACAAACACACAACACACAAACAACAAACCACAACACACAACACACAAACACAAACAAACACACAAACACACAAACACACAAACACACAACAACACAAACACACAAACACACAAACACAACCACAAACACACAAACAACAAACACAAAAACAACACACACACAACCACAACACAAACACACAACACACAAAACAAACACAAACACCAACAACAAAACACACAAAAAACACAAACACACAACACACAACACACAACACAAAAACCACAACACACAAACACACAAACACAAACCAAACACACAAACACAACAAAACACACAAACACACACAAAACACACAAACACAACACACAACACACAACAACAAACCAACAAACACACAAACACACAAACAAACACAACAAACACACAAACACAAAACACACAAACACAAAACACACAAACACAAACCAACACAAACCACAAACAAACACAAACCAAAACAAAACCAAACACAAAACACACACACACACAAACACACAAACACACAAACACAACACAAAACACCACCAAACACACAAACACACAAACACAAAACACAAAACACAAACACAAACACACAAACACACAAAACACAAACACAACACACAAACACAAAACACACAACACACAAACACACAAACACACAAACACAAACACACAAACACACAAACACAACACCCAAAACCAAACACACAAACACACAAACACACAACACACAACACAACACACAAACACACAAACCACAAACACACAAACACACAACACACAAACACACAAACACAAAACACAAACACAAAACACACAACACACAAACACCACAAACACAAAACCACAAAACCACAAACACAACAAACAACAAACACACAACACACAAACACACAAACACACAAACACACAACACACAAACACAAACACACAAACACACAACACAAACAAAACACACAACAAACAAACCACAAACAACAAAACACAAACACAAACACACAAACACAAACACAAACACACAAACAACAAACACAAAAACAAAACCACAACACAAACACACAAAACACAAACACACAAACACAAAACACAAACACACAAACACACAAACACACAAACACAAAAACAACACAAACCAAAACACACAAACAAACACAAACACCAAAACACAAACACACAAACACACAAACACAACAACACACAACCAACACAAACCACAAACACACAACCACAACACACAAACACACAAAACACACACACACAAACACACAAACACAAACCACACACACAACACAAACACACAAAACACAAACCCCACAAAACACAAACACACAAACACACAAACACAAACACCAAACACAAAACACACAAACACACAAACACACAAAACACAAACACAACAAAACACAAACCACAAACACAAAACACAAAACCACACAAACACACAAACACACAAACAGACAACCACAAACACACAACACACAACACCACAAACACACAAACCACAAACACACAAACACACAAACACAAACCACACAAAACACAAACACACAAAACACACAAACACACAAACACACAAACACACAAACACACAAACACACAAACACACAAAACACACAAACACACAAACACACAACACACAAACACACAAACACACAAACACAAAACCACAAAAAAAACACACACAAACACACACACAAACACAAACAAACAAACAAACAAAACACAAACACACAAACACACCCAAACACACAAAACACAAACACACAAACACAAAAACACACAAACACAAAAACACAAACAACAAACACACAAACAAAACAAACACACAACCACACACAACACACAAACCACAACACACAACACACAAACCCACAAACACACAACCACAAACACCAAAACACACAAACACAAACACACAACCCAACACACAACACCACAAACACACAAACACACAACACACAAACACAACAAACACACAAACACAAACACAAACAACAAAACACAAACACAAACACAAACACAAACACACAAACACACAAACCACAACACACAACACACACAAAACACAACCACAACACAAAACACCAAAAACACCCAAAACAACAAACACAAAAAACAACCAAAACCAAAAACACAAACCCACCACAAAACCAACACACAACACCAAAACACAAACCCAACCACACAAACACAAAACCAACCACCACACAACACAACACACAACACACAAACACACAAACACCAAAACCACAAAAAAACACAACACACAAACAACACAAACACACAACACAAACACCCAAAAACACAAACACAAACACAAAAACAACCAAAAAACACAAACAACAACAACACACAACCAAACAACACACAACACACAACACCAAAACCCAACAAAAACACAACCAACAACACACAACACACAAACACAAAACACACAACAACACAAACCCCCAAACACACAAACACAACCCAAACCCCAAAACACACCCACAAACCACAAACCACACAAACACAAAACACCAAAACACAAACACCAAAAACAACAAAAACCCACCACACAAAACACACAAACCCAAAACACAAACCAAACACCCAAAACAAAACACACAAACACACAAACACCAAACACACCACACAAACCACAAACACACAAACACACAAAAAACACAAACACAAAACCCAAACCCAACAAACAAACCACAAACACAAAACACAACAAAACACACACAAACCAACAAAACAAACAAACAAACACACAAACCACAAACCAAAACAAAAAAAACAAACCCAACCCAACACACACAAACACACCAAAACCCACAAACACACAAACACACAACACACAAACACCAAACCCCAAACAAAACAAAAACCCCAAAAACCACACAAAACCACCACACAAACACAAACCACAAACCAAAACACAAACCACAAAACAAACCACAAACAACAAACACCAAACACACAAACAAACAAACCAAAACCACAAAACCACAAAAAAAACACACAAACCACAAACAACAAACAACCAAACACACAAACACACAAACCCAAAAACACAAAACACAAAAACACACAAACACACCAAAACCAAAACAAAACACAAAAAACAAACCAAAAAACCCACCCCAAACAACAAAAAAACCAAACCACAAACACCAAAACAAACCACAACCAACAACACACAAAACCAACAACCAAAAACCCAAACACAAACAAACACAACACACAAACACAAAACACAAACACAAACACCAAAACACACAAACACAAAAACAAACACACAAACAAACCCAAAACCCAAACACACAAAACACAAACAACAAACACCCAAAAAAACACAAACAACAAACAACAACAAACACAAAACACACAAAAACACAAACCCAAAACACACAACACACAAAACACAACACCACAAAAACACAAAACACAACCCAAAACAAAAACCCCACACAAACACACAACAACAAACACAAACACCAAACACAAATACACAAAACAACCCAAAAAACAAAAACCACAAACACAACCAAACAACAAACACAAACCAAACAAAACCAAACACACAAACACAAACACCAACCAACACACAACACAAAACCAACAAACACACAAACAAACAAAAAACAAACAACAAAACACACAAACACAACAACAACAAAAACACAAACCCCAAAACAAAACACAAACACACAAAAACAAAACAACAAACACACAAACACAAACAAACCCACAACAACCACAAACAACAAACACACAAACACAACCCACAAAACAACAAACCCAAACCCCCAAAAACAACCAAACACAAAACCCACAAAACACAAAACACACAACACACAACAACAAAAACCAACACACAAAACAACAAACAAAAAACCACAACCCAACACACAACACCAAACACACAAACACAACCACAACCACAAACAACCCAAACCACAAACCAAACACACCACACCCAAAAACCCAAACACACAAACCACAACCACCAAAACAAACAACCAAACACACAAACACACAAAAACACACACCAAACACAAAACACACAAAAAAACCCACAAACCAAAAAACACAACACACAACAAACACACAACCCAAACACAAACACAAAAACACAAACCAAAACAACCACCCAAACAAAACCACACAACACACCACAAACCACAAACCACAAAACCAAACCCAAACAAACCACAAACACAACACACAAACACCCAAACCAAACCAACAAAACACAAACCACAACCAACCACCCACAACAAAAAACAACAACAAAACACAACCAACAAACAAACAAACACACAACAAACCACACAAACCACCAACACAAACCAACCCAAAAACCACAAACCCAAACAACACAAACAAACAACACAAAAAACACAACCCAACACAACCACAAACAACCAAACCAAACACAACAACAACACACAAACAACAAACACACAACCACACAAACAAACCACAAAAACACCAAAACACACAAACCACAACACACAAACACAAACACAAACCCAACCCACACAAAAACACAACCACAAACACACACCAACACACAAACCACAAACACAACACCAAAACACAAACCCAAAAACAAACACACAAACACCACAAACACACAAACAAACCAAAAAAACCCACCAAACAACCAAACCACAAAACAACAAACACAAACACAAAACCACAAACCACAAACACAAAACCCAAACAAAAAACAAACACAAAAACAAACACCAAAACCAACAAACAACCAAACACCAAAAACACAAACACACAACACACAAACACACAAAACACAAAACACAAACCCAAACACACAAAACAAACACACAAACACACAAACACACAAACCACAAACCAAAACATATATATATATATATATATATATATATATATATATATATATATATATATATACAGCGTGTTCAGCGAGGAATGGGACAGTGCAATATCTCGAGAGCGGATGAAGAGTTTTAAATTATGAAAATATTTTTGTAAATATCTTCCAAGGGCGCACATTTGTTGGCACAAAGACTTGAATCAACGCCCATCACCGCCAGGTGGCGCTATCTCACTTCAATTTTTTAAATGCAATGCCCTATTTTTTATTTCATTTTTGGATTCTATGACATATTTGTGATGACTTTTATTAAGACTCCTACCAACCTATCTTTTGTAGTTTCTGAGAAAAAAAAAATTATTGGAATTTTATTAATTGAAAGCATACAAATTAAATTAAATGTTCAAATGTTTCTCCATCATTTTCTACACACGTTTGATAACGCCTAATTAATGTAACACTAGCCGCTCTTAAAGTTTCTCGTGGTATGTTTGCACAAGCAATTATAATTTTGTTTTGTAACTCCTCTACATCTCTAGAAGGTATTTCATATACTACACTCTTTAAATGTCCCCAAAGAAATTAGTCTAAGGGACTAAGGTCAGGAGAACGAGCTGGCCACACAATGGGACCATTTGTACCTATCCATCGTTGTGGAAACACTCTACTTAGATAATTTCTCACTATTGCGCTATTGTGCGCCGGTACGCCATCCTGTTGAAAGTACATCACTTGCCGCAGATTTACATTTACATCTTCAAGCAAAGGAGGCAGTTGATTTTCAAGAAAATCCAAATAGCGTTGGCCTGTTAAGGTACCATTAAAAAAATATGGGCCAATCAATTTGTCATCTATCATTCCGCACCATACATTTATGTTCCATCTCACTTGGAAATTGGTTGCTCTTACCCAATGAAGATTTTCTGACGACCAGTAATGGGAATTGTGGCGATTAACGATTCCATTGTTTGAAAAATTACTTTCATCAGACCACACGATACGACCTAGAAAATTAGGGTCTTGCGCATAATGTTCCATAAAAACTCCGGTGATAAAAGTAAGTCTGCGATCTTGATCTCCTGCATGCAGTCCATGTACCAAATGAATTTTAAATGGTTTGTATTTATTAGATTTTAATATTTTATGGACAGAACCAACTGATACGGCACACTCTTCAGAAATAGATCTCACAGACACATGAGGATTATAAGTTACACATGCTAATACACCGACGGTGTGTGCTTCATCTGTTGCTGTCTTTGTGCGATTCTCGCACTTACGTTGAGGAAAATGACCGGTTCCCCTCAAAATATTTGCTACAGGAACAAATGTATTTTTTCCGGGATGGCGTCGATCGGGAAAACTGGCAGCATACAATACTTGTGCAGCCCTTGTATTTTTTCTACATTCACCATAAATTATTACCATATCAAAATATTCTTCGTTCGAAAACGTAAACATATGGAATTTGAAGATGCACAGACGATTTTCAAAACTGAAACTGTAAACTGACAGAAACTTGACAGACACTTCATTACGCGTTTGTTTTCATGGCATGATAAATGTTTCACGTCATTCTTAATCAACGACTGTCATAAGTTGGTCCCCCTTACAATTTAGTGTACAGCGTATCGCATTATTTCGGCGTTATCTGCATTATTTTTGTGGAAGAACAATCTTTTATCTTTCATTTGGTATAAAATTTGCTATTTTGTCTGTATCACTCAAATGTTATGAGCACTTCCTGAAATTACGTTTTTGTGCTAAAATTCCAAGGATTATTTTTTTCTCAGAAACTACAAAAGATAGGTTAGTAGGAGTCTTAATAAAAGTCATCACAAATATGTCATAGAATCCAAAAATGAAATAAAAAATAGGGCATTGCATTTAAAAAATTGAAATGAGACAGCGCCACCTGGCGGTGATGGGCGTTGATTCAAATATTTGTGCCAACAAATGTGCGCCCTTGGAAGATATTTACAAAAATATTTTCATAATTTAAAAATCTTCATCCGCTCTCCAGATATTCCTCGCTGAACACACTGTATATATATATATATATATATATATATATACATGCGTACAGGGTGTCCACAAACTCTTTTCATAAAAGAAAACTGCAGATTCTAGTGCTGAAGCGCTTGGAAGATGGCGCCCTAACATAGGTTTAATTCAAATATCTTCAAAGTGGTTTCCCTTTAAATGATAGCGCTCTGTACATTTATTTAGTGGAATATGCCCAATTGTATGGCGTGAATATGATTTTTGGGTTCTACTCATAAGTGGCTCGTTTGGGCGGAGCATGGACATTGTTATTCATAAGTTTTTTGTTTTTCAAAATTTCGCAATTTTAACATAAAATTTTAAAAATTTCGATTTTTTCATTAAAGAATGATACTCTTACTTGAAATCGCTACGATGCACCGTTTTCGAAATAAATCGATTTGACTTTTTCATGTGTTAATCATACTTTTATAAAATTAACTAACGAATTCATTTACAATAAAAAATCTTTCACTTAAAACTTATTTGACACTTTCACCTCAACTAGTATCTGTAGCACTAGTTATTTTGACGTTCACGCAATTGTATTTTGTTTATTTTCCATACCCATCTTTCATAATTTATATATATATATATATATATATATATATATAAGAAAAATTAAGTTTCGAGTGAAATTTTATATAACATCTGATATAAATGTACAAATTCATGCATTTAAGGAATGTAAATAATAGATAAATATAGTTAGATTAGTTTAGGAGTTTAGCTATAAAAACAATTAATTAATTATAGACAAACTTCAAAGTAATATCAAGAGAAAAATAATTTAATGGGCTTTGTGATTGCGAATTTAAGTTTAAGATAAGCTAATTCGGTTTTAAATTAGAGGTAATAAAAGTTAAAGGTTTTTTGCTGGAATGTGCTTAAAGGAAACGAATTGACAGGGGGCAATTAAACCACCCAGCCCCTTAGCTAATTTCTTAAAATAACTCAGATCATTTGTATATTATCCAATAGTAACCTAGCATAAGTATTGTAGGAGCCAATGGGAAAAGTTGTTGTAGTTAAAAGTTAACAAATAATAGTTGCAGCTAAAAATTAAAAAAATAAGTTCAAAGTTTGTTCAAGAAATTAAGGAAAAGCAAAAATTGCGAGTAAAAATTATGAAATTATATTAAACTTCATAAATAAATTTGTGATAAAGTCTGATTATAAAATCAACAAAGTAAAAATAAAACGTGTAAAACATTTACTTACTTGTGATAAAAGGTATTGAGAATGGTATCAAAACAATCAGCACGAGTCACGGTTTATACACACATAAGGTTGGACTACATTCATTAATGCGGTCAACAATTAACGATCAAGCGGGATACAGAAATCACATATTTACTTCATGGTCATCAACAAAAGTTGCTAAAATTACTGAAAAGAAAGCAAAAAAAGTGACATTTAATATCAAAACTAAGGTTACCTACAATCAAAACTCCTGAAGCCGTCTTAATCCAATAATACAAGTGAACAAGAATGTTTTGTTTGCTCTTACTCAATTGAAAGTATTATAATTTCACTCTTGCAATCAGAAATAATGTTTCTCATAGTAGTACTGCAATCAATAACCCAATAAAATACACCCACTCTTAATTTTGAATATACGGATAGATTGTTTAAAAATTCAGCTTGGAATGTTTTCCTCAACCCAAATTTGGAAATCCTTGAATGTATCCTTATAATGTCATGTCAATCTGATCTTGCATGTCTCCAAGGGTCGTGTCTGAGACTACAGAAATACAGTACATAATTTTTCTAATTGATAGCATGAATCCCCTTATTATGCCGGGTGACATCTACCAGGTTAACGGGTGTCATTCGAAAGCATTTTTGTGGAGATTTCAGGTATGGATTCCATTGATCTTAACACATGACATGTATTTCAATGTCATTGACCGTGATTACAAGATAGAGTACAATTTGTTTCAAATCTGTCGGTATTAATTCATAAAATACCAATTAAAGATGGACACCTCCTATTTTGTATTTTTTTATTTGTATTTCATTGCACTCATACTTAACAGTCACAAAATGAGGTAAAATTAACAGACAAGTTCGACATCCAACAAACGTCGTGACGGTTTTGCATAACCTTTATATCGTTGAAAGGACTTATTTTATTAACTCGTGCGTAAGGGAACGTGGGGCGGAACGGATCAGCGGGGCACAACAGACTTTTCCATATTTTTCAGTCACCAAAGCACCGGTCGACTCTTGCACCTCGTACGTTGAGCCACTAGTTCTATTCGACCTACATAATAACGCTGTCGCTTGCTCCAGTACGTTCCGGTGGTAACAGATTGTTGTTGTGGTCATATTTTGCTGCAATATTCACGTGCTGTTTTTGATCAGCGGTAGGTGTAAGCTGTATTTAAGGTATGTATGATAACTGTTTCCGTATAACTTACAACTTGAACTAACCCGTAGGCTATTGTAATTCAGGATTTGATTCTTTTTGTAAAAAAATATTACATTAAAACTGAATCTGTACCTAAAGAGGCGGAACGGATCAGACAATGTGGGGAGAATGGTTCCGTGGTCCGTTCTGCCCCATCTGCTTCAATGTTTAATTTTGTTTTGTTTTTGTTTTATTTTCAATTACAAAAAAAAAGACAACGTCAAAAATGGTCCATCATTAATATGGAAAATGCCGTGAAAACCGTCATAAATGGAGAAATGGGACTAAAGAAGACTGCTGAGCAGTCTCAGAACCGAAAACAAATGTAAAACAATACAGAGACGAGAAGTTGCTGGACGTGTCGGCGACAGTTCACAAATCGGCTAGAAAATTTCAATGTGTATTTTCGCATGAACAGGAAATGGATTTGATTGATTATTTAACAACAATGAAAAGCCAATTATTTGGTTTTACTATGAAAGATTGTCGCGCCATTGCTTACGAGTTAGCACAAAGAAATGGTTTGAAACATTCGTTCAACCATAATAGACAACAGGCCGGTCAAACTTGGATGGAAATTTTTTTGAAGCGTCATCGAGAACTCAGCATACGAACACCTGAAGCAACTTCTGGGGCTAGGGGATTCAACAGACCTAACGTAGATAGATTTTTTAAACTTTTGACAGACATAATTGATAAACATAATTTGACTGCAGAAAACATTTACAATTGTGATGAGACTGGGGTTACTGTTAATCCTAAAGGCCAATCAAAAATCATCGCAAAACAAGGAAAAAAAACAAGTGGGCAGCCTAACTTCTACAGAACGGGGTGAAACTGTGACAGCTGAACTGTGTTATTCGGCGAGCGGAATCTACATACCTCCAATGCTCATATTTCCCCGTAAAAGAGTACAAAAAGGATCTGAATTAGGCCTGCCTCCTGGATCTTGGGCATTTACAAAATGGTTCCAAGAATTTGTAGCATTTTCTAAGGCAAGCAAAGACAATGTAGTTCTTCTTATATTAGACGGCCATTCTACCCATACCAAAAATATCACTGTTATTGACCATGCGAGACAAAATGGGGCTATTCTATTGTGTTTACCTCCTCATGCATCACATCGACTGCAGCCACTAGATGTATCATTAATGAAGCCAATAAGTTTATACTACGAAGAAGAAGTACAAAAATGGCTCAGGACAAATTCTGGCAAAAGTTGTTACCCTATGGCAAATATCCTCCCTATTTGGTACCGCATTTATAAATGCTGCGATTATGCGAAATTCCATGAAAGGATTTGAGAAAACTGGTATTTGGCCTGTTGATAAATATGTATTCGCAGTTTCTGACTTTTTGCCATCGCTTCCTACAAATATTACGCTTGAAGCAACAAATGTGCAAATGGAACTAGTGAAACCTTCGATTGCTACTGAAGCGAAAGTAGGTATCAACTCAAACAAAAATCATCAACGAAGCATCTTTACCATCGGCTTCTACTACTATCAAAAAGTGTTGACGGAAATTAACCTTCATATCCAGAAAGGTGATCATCTTTCTTGTTCCAACCAGAATCTCACACCAGTGTCATCACAACCAAAGCCACTAATAGTCAGATTGTTCTCGCTATGCCAAAAGTTGCTGTTACAGAAAAACGTAAAACATCCCGGAAAAAGGAAAAAGCAGAGAATTTAACAAGTTCGCCGTACAAGAATGAACTTCAAAATGCACTTGACAGTGGCAACAGAAAGAAAGAAAAAGTAGAAAGAGCTGTAAAAAAAAATTAATTGAGTGATGATACGAGAGATAACGAAAATGTAATAAAAAAGTTAAAATTATAATATTATAATAGAAAATTAGCTCTACTTGAAAGAATGGTTCAAGCTCAAGAACAGCAGATAGCTGCTATAATTAGTATTAGAGATACAACAGATAATTTAATATAACCAGTAAAATAGTTTAACTATAATTTGTTAATGTACATATAATTTCTATTTAATAAAATTATTTTTTCCAAACACTCTTAGACATACTTTTAAATAACTTGAATTAAACTCATTATTGATCATTTTTGTCCGGGCATGACGGCCTTCTGAGCTTGAGCAATGTTATCGCCAATGTTGTCATTGTTAGCAACGTTGAAAAAACTTGGAAGATAATAACATTTTCTGTAATGATATATATAACCTTCAAATTTATTTCTCACCATAATCCATATCATCTAATTCATATTCATTTTCATTTTGCATGTTATAATGAATGCATATATTATGTAGCACCACACGCGCGTTTATAATTTTGCATGCTTTCTCAGATGAATATGCAAAACACGGTGCTTTAGACAACACCGAGATCTTATTTTAATACACCATTGCACCGTTCAATTATACTCCGTGTACGGCGATGGGCTACATTAAATGCAAATTGTGGTGTTCCAGGCTGATGCTCATGTTCCAACGGTGTAATCAAATATGAGCGAAGGGGATATACACTATCTCCTACAAAATAAAAAAATGTTAATGATAGTAAACAATGACAATAAAATATTGCCTAATAAATAGTAATCTTTATATCCTACTTGATGCAAATTCACCATCAAATTATGCGCCGCCGAATTTGTAATGCGTAAACTTGCATCGCATATCTGAAACATCAATCAAATATTACAATTCTGACAAGATTAGTTAAAGATAGTAAAAAAGGTTTTAACTTACCAATTGAACATTTATTGAATGATACCCCTTTCGATCGACATATAAATGTTCTGGGTGTTCCTCATCTTCAGTTTTCGGTGGAAATAATGCGACATGGGTGCAATCAATGCATCCTATGACGCCAGGAAAATTATATTCCTGATAAAATTATACTATATATAATGCATTTATGATTTAAGTATCACCTTAGCCCAGTCAAATCCAGTTCTTCAAAATTTCTCGGAAATTTCACCCAATAATTAAATATTTGGGGATTACTTAATATAGTGGCCACTTCATTAATGCTTCTGCTTACGGAAGGTTGAGAAACACTAACAAAGGCATTTTTAATCCAATGTCCAATTGGCAACTCTCTGTGGTAAAAAAATATAGAGCCATTAAAAGCTGGTAACAAAATAAGTTAGTGTATCTAAAACATTTTCCTCAATTCTTAAGTCACTATCTTTACTAGGTGCCCGCATATGAGGGCAAACTTGCTCCACAAGATGTTTAACGCCGTATCGAGCAGGGTACAAACGTACACCAAGCTTAGATTTTTTCGATATTACTTCTTATTTCTGATGATTCATAATGGTAATTTTATTTATTACAACTGAAGGGTTAACTATCAGTCTTGGTATTCGGGGCCACATTTTTTCGAAGTATAATAAGAAATTATTTCGCATGCGCAGTTTCATTTATTAAGTACAACGGATTTCTAAATCGTGTTAGAAGACGCAGTTGCCGTTTACTAATTGTAGAAGTACATACATACGTTCAATTTGTTTAGTTATGTCTGTGAAAATTCGTGATCGTACAGTGCTTACTGCGTTGGAGTTAAACAGAATATGAGGATTTAGATTTAGATAATTTCGATATTGGTAATACTTTTGACAGTGATGAGGACAGTGATGCCAAGTCTGAAATACAAGAAACTGTAGAGGACAGTATTGCATTTGAAGAAAGTAAGGAATCGTCTGTGTTAGGCAACATTGTAACAGAATCTACCGATCAAACTGCAGAATAGGATTTATTTTACTATACTAAATATGGTACAAAATGGAATAAGTTACCGTTCAAACAATGGCGACATAGAACAGAAAATATCATTGGAAAAAATCAAAGTTTGAATTTTTGACGGACAAAGTACTTAAAATCATAATTTTACATACAAACGATAGAGCCGAAAAGGTTTAATAATTGTATTTCTGATAAGCTTTTTTTTATTTCTTTACTTTTTAGGTATTTCAATTGTGGAATGAGCGGAATCCAGATAAACGCCGTATTTGGAAACCTACTGATGCTGTGGAAATGAGGGCATATATAGGTCTTATTCTAATGTTGGGTGCAATGCAAGCAACGAAATAACCTCCCATAAAAAAGGTTATGTTCGCCCGATAATTTCAGCAACGATGTCACGTTGTCGTTTTCAATTGATAACGTCATTTCTTAGATTTGATGATGCAGCAACATGTGATGTTAGCAAAAAAAATGATAAGCTAGCTCCAGTATGAGAAGTATTTGACCTTTTTGTTGAAAGTTTTAACAAATTGTATAATCCTGGAACTCATATTACTATAGATCAACAACTGGTTTCGTTTAAAGGTCGATGCTCATTTAAAGTATATATGAAGAGCAAGCCGGACAAATACGGCATAAAAATCTGGACTGCTGCTGATAGTGATATACGTACCTATACCATAAATATGCAACCATATTTACGTAAAATAAATAGTACTGCCGAAAAGAATCAAGGACAAAGAGTCATTCTTGATTTGATTAGTTTTATGGATTCTGGTTATGGAGTGAATACTTATAATTTTTTCACCAGTCTACCTTTAGCAGACAAACTGTTGCAAAAAGTAATGACCATATCTGGTACATTACAAACAAATAAACCATACATACCCCTACAATTTCTCCTATAAACCTATGTTCTCAAGTATGTTTGGTTTTACACATAGGCATACAATGGTATCTTATGTACCAAATAAAAAAAAGGCTGTGATACTACTATCCACTGAACATCATGATGATCTCGTTTCAGTAGAAAAGACGAATTTTAAGCCGAATATGATATTACACTACAATAAAACCAAAGGTCCTGTTGATACAACAGATAAAATGGTCTCAGAATATTCAACTCGTCGAATTACCAATCTATGGCCAATGGCTATATTTGGTCAATTACTAGATGTAGCTGGTATTAACACGTTTATATAATGGGGCATAAAACATCCAGAAAGAAACAAAGGCAAAGACAGCAGAAGAAAATTTTTGCAAGATTTAGGTGAACAGCTTCTGAAAGAAAACATAATAAGAAGATACAAAATGGAAACGACAATGCACAAAAATCTGAAAAATTCTGTGTTGGAAATTTTTCCAGAATTGGCAGAAGAACTGAAAGAACCTGCAGTAGTACGACCTACACCAGGTCGCTGTTATTTATGCGATAGAAAGAAAGATCGCAAGTGCAGACAGGTTTGTTCCATCTGTAAAAATTTTACATGTGCTATACATTCTATCAAAAAAACAATTTGCATAAAATGTGAAGAAGGATAAGTACTAATAAATGTTAAATGTTACTTTACCGTTTGTTCTTTAGTTTATCATTTAATAAACGTTGATAAACTATTATGCGTATTTATTGGTACCTCATAAACGTAAAGTTGCACTGTTCTCTTTTCTATGTAATTATTTTGGGGTACGAATGTACCCCACTCGGTAAGTCATGTAACTTTTTTAACATGGTACCACGAAGGTTAACGTGTTCTTTGGTTAGACGATACATTTTTCTCAAGTTTTCTGCATCTAACTCCTCTAACGCATTTCTATTTACTCGCGCGAATAGTTCACCCCCTTCAGCACCCACTTCTGTATTTTCTAGCTTATTTAATAAATGTAAATGCATTAGATCATCCATTTTAAATAAATTGTTCAACTATGAACAAAATAAACAGAAAAGTTAGGTTAAGAATACTACACACTTGTTGAACGAAGCGAACGCGTGGCGAATGCGACCGTATTCTAGCGCTCGCAAGTTTTCGAACTGTGCGACGTGTACTCGTCACGATGCGAGTAGTCTAAGAATAAGAATTTAAGAAAGCGTTCGCTTGTGACGTCATTCTCGAGCGATTAATATTATTGCGAAGGGTTCACAATAGATCCCCTGAGTCTGAATTTTGTAACAACGGTGGAATTGTCTCGTTACTTAATGTTTATACCGTGTTTTTGATGGAAGTTGCCCATATATTAATGATTATTAACATAAAAATAATCTGTATTCTATTACTACATGTCAACCTATGTGAAATGTTACAATTGATGGAAATTTTCAATACATGTTTATATAAAAAGATTAAGGAAGGAGATTAATACCCGACACAGCCGCTCTTATGAAACATGACGTCAGTAACCAATTGCCGCAACATATGTGATAGTGCGCCCATACTAAATATAACCTAAAATGGACATGTGACGTTTAATGTTTATGAGTGGAAAGAAAGGTTACGCTGTTCTTATGAAACATGTCGTTAATAACCATTTGCTGCAAAAGACATATTATTTCAAGTATTATTTCAAAACCACAAAATTCATTGGAATAGTTTTACAAATGATTAAGGAGTTTATTTAACGCATGATTTAAGGGTGGCGTTTTAATACTTTTTGTTGTTTTCCAGAGCGCCCAATTCCCTCCCTCACATCCCGAAATTACAAATAAAGGTACGGGTAGTATTTTTTTTATTCCTCTGTGCCTTAACCGTTAATTCGTTATTTACCAATATTATCAGATGACGTCCAATTTATTTTATTTAATAAAAACGATTTACAAAGTTACGCTCTATAAAACTTTGATATGTGCATTAAAATTAAAAGCCTACTTAGAATATGTAATTAAGCTTAAAATCTATGAACTGCATGTATGATCCCACATATATACTATACAGGGTAAAAAATATATTTTCTAGGACCCCGGCAAATTATATGTACAATCAAATGCCAGCTACACACAAAAGCCCCTTGCGATACTTTTTGGGTTTTTTAATGGTGTATTTATATTTGTATTTATATCATACAAGTCTAAACGTTTCGATAACACAGTTATCTTGGTCACTAGTAATACAATCTTTCAGAAATGTTTAAGATGTTGAAACAAATTTATGAAATTTGTAAAAGTGAAAAAATAAGCCTGCTATTAATTAATATAACAGTTTGATAAACGTATAAAGCCAACTATGGAATACAATTTTAGTAAAGAATAACTAGGTCATTAATAAATTAAATTTTGTTAAACTGCCTTGAAGATGACAAATCATAACACCATCTAACGGTCGAAGACTAACAATGAAAAATGTCGTAATCAAAGAATAAGTTTAACAAAATTTAATCAAGTTATGATGTAAGTGTAGAGTTTAATTTTAAACTGATAAAAGCATTCATGAATATAAACTTGACAATCAAAATAATCCGGCCAAATCTAACGAAGAAACAGCTTTGTTAATAAATGTTATTTTACGGTGAAAACACAATGTAGTACGTTTTATATAAATTTTTATCTTAATTTCAACTACATACGTTAAATTAAAACCTAAACATACTAAAATTAAATTAAGACGTATTCTTCTTTATTTAAACGGTGACCTTCTTTCCGGTTGACAATATTAGGATGTTCATATATCTCAATAGCTTCACGTTGTAAACGAACATAATAATGAGCTTGTCTTGACAATATTTCCATATTATCAAATTGAATGTTATGATTTAAATTATTTAAAGCATGCTCAGCTACCGCAGATTTCTCTTGACCTAATCGTATGTTCTTTACGTCTTGGAACCAAAGCTACGTTTTGTGGTTTCAATACATATTTTTTGTATGTATTGTGTACATGAACAACGGCAACATTTTTGTGAAATCAAAAGACCGCATTTATAAAATAAACAGCGAGAATGATTTGAAGTAATTGAATTAAAATATGTAGTACAGTGAAACTACCTTTTGTCTCCTTTTATATTGGATTTTCAGTTCAGTTTATATTTTCCATACTCGTGTGTGATTTTGATTTGATACTCAGTTATTGTTAAGTTATCGCTTATTTTTGTATTTACGTGCATTACACATGATTATGTGCTTAAATAAAAAATGAACATTATGTTAATTTTATAATATTATCAATTACTACTGTTCTTTTTGAATCGATTGCGTATTAATAAACGATCATGATTTTTAATTGTAAGTAACCCTTTCGCAGATTACATTATTTACTTATTATATCATTACATCAAATCGATATAATGATTTAAAATTTCATTAAACTTGCTCATATAAATATAAGATCGCTAGTACCTAAAATTAATGAGATAAAATGTTGTTAGTCCATAATGACATTTCTATTATGACTGTCTCTCAAACGTGGCTTACGGATAATGTTTGCAATAGTGCGGTACATATCGATGACTATCAATTTATCACGCGGCAAGATCGTGGAAGTAGTGGCGGTGGTGTAGGTATATGTATGTATATTCACAATTGAATCAATTTTTCGAGTCTTAATATCAATTTTACAAGTATTGAACAATTATGGATTGTTGTAAAATCATTTAACATAAGGTACGCGGTAGGTACGGTATATAATCCTCATCAGCAGCACTATAAAAATTTACTTGATGAATTAGAAAAAGAAAGCATCATAGTTGAATTGTTCCCCTCCTATGATAATATCTTTTGTCTTGGCGACTTTAATATAGACTTTCTTAAACCAGACCACCCAGCCACTGTCAGTATAAGTTTGGTATTGGAGTCCCTAAGTATAAAGCAGATAATTGAACAACAAACTAGAGTAATGTCAAGTTCCATATCGTTAATCGATCTTATAATAACTTCAAATGATTCTATGGTAAGATCTTCTGGCGTAATTTGGTCTTGCCGTATAGCGGACCATGACGTGACATTTTGTGAGTTAAACCTACAGTCACCACCAGGGTCACTAAGAAATTTAGAAATTTTAAGAAAATAGATTACAATCAATTCAAATCTTATTTGGAGTTAATTTCTTTCTTTAATATACTACAACTTCAGTACATAGATGATAAAGTTCAACTTTTTAATCATTATGTTTTAAATTTATTCAAAAAACACGCCTCCATAGTCAAACAAGCGACAAAAGAAGCAGCTGCATCATGGATAAATAATGACCTACGTCTCTTGATCAAATTGAGAGATAGTCAAATATGGCAAATCAGGACTGGAAAAGCACTGGACTTATTATAAATCTTTGCGAAATTTAACGAATCTCACCTTAAAAAATGAAAAAAAGCTTACTTCGAAAGTAAACTTAAAAATAGTGATAGTAAAACGTTGTGGAGAGTACTTCACTCTTTAGACATAGGTTGCAACAGTAACGCGGAAATTCCATCTCACTTACAGGATGCGAATCAAATTAATATTTGTTAACAATTTACCCTCGCCACATAATAGTAATTCTAATTGTTTTAGATCATATCAACTTAATTCAAACCAATCCAGCGATTTCAACTTTTCTACAGTAGGTACGAACTATGTTATGGAAATTATTGACTCAATTGCCTCTAAGGCAAGTGGATGGGATAGATGTAATATTTTCATGCTGAAACTGTGTTGTCCTACAATTGACCCTTTTGTTGCTTACATACACATGTATCATTGAAGGCGTTATTCTTCAAAGTTGGAAAATCGCGCTTATTAAACCAATCCCTAAAAATAAAACTCCTAGTACTCTTAATGACTTAAGACCTATTAGCTTCCTTCCAATTTTATCTAAAATATTTGAAAAAATCGTATTTAAACAATTATTTTCATTTGTTGAAAAGTACAATCTCTTACCTGCTACTCAGTCGGGTTTTAGGAGAGGCTACAGTACGACTACTGCTGTATTAACAATACTGGATGAAAATTTAGCTGCGAACGATAAAGGTGAGGTTACTGTCGTGGTAACTTTATACTACAGTAAAGACTTTGATACGATCGAGTACTCTATATTATCGCAAATACTACAGTTTATAGGAATGGGGCGCTATGGGGTTAACTTAATAGAAAATTATCTATCAAGCAGGCAACAAATTGTCATGATTATTAATCTAACTTCAATGCCCCTGTCAATAAACGGTGGTGTCCCGCAAGGCTTTGTTCTTGAATCTTTACTATTCTTCATTTACACTTCTGTTTTATTAAAACAAATCAATAATTGCAAATATCATATTTACGCTGATCACACGCAATTATGCCGTTCTTTTAAACCCTCTGGTTGGAAAGTTATTGAAAATGAAATCAATTCCGACTTAGATTTGATTTACAATGCGTCAAGTGCTCATTCACTCTCGCTGAATCCTGATAAATCAGCAATAATTTTATTTGGAAACAAAATTACTTGTGACCCTGAAACTAACTCTTTAAAAATAAGCATTAATAATTGCAACGTTCCATTTGTGAATAAGGTTAAGAGTCTTGGTTTTGTAGTTGATAATACCTTCCGATTTAACTGACAGATTACACGTTATATCGCCTCAAGTTATATTCAACTCAAGCGGCTGTAGCCGCATAGAAGTTACTTAAATGTGAGCAGTAAATTGAAATTGTGTGATACAATGGTCTTGACCAACTTCAACTATGGGCCTCCAATGTATCATTCTGCAATTGATAATACAACTAGCGAGCGCATACAAAAGTACAAAAAGCGTGTTTAAGATTCGTGTATGTAATAAGGAAGTATGAACGTGTAACTCACAAGTTGGCAGATTCTTGGTGGTTGTCAATGATCAACAGACGAATTGTTCAATGCCAAGTGTTGTACCATAAAATTTTAATGTTTAAAACGCCTTCCTACTTGTATGAAAAAATAAAATTCAGAACAGACGTACATAATGTTAACACTAGGTTTAGAGGTCGTATATCTCCTCCAGTGGACCAAACATCTCGGTTTAAGCGCTCATTTTGCTACCAAATCTACTGTATGAATAATAATCTGCCTGTTGAATTGAAAAATAGCTCGGTTGCTGCTTTTAAGCACAAGCTCATCGAGTTGAGTTGATCTTATGTAGTTTGTTATTTTCATCCTACTCTTACTTAGTCTATTGTATATTATTGTGTAGTGCAACCAAAGTAATAGTATCATTCAAGCACGCCACACTTTCATAGCAGAATTTCTTTCTTTTCTTTATTCACCTCGTATACCATACTCCTTAGTTGTAAGAATCGATTATCTAAATGTACTCATTGCATCCAAGGTTAGATGTAAGAGCAGAAGATATGTCCCTACCTAGCTGAATCTCGCCTTGTGATTAAAGTACGATTAACTTTAGGTCTATCTGTATCGTGCCTTAGGTACCTAGTCTATTAATGTCCTACTTTAATGAAGTATATATATATATATATATATATATATATATATATATATATATATATATATATATAGGTGCGTTTCCTGATACTTGGGAAACATCCATTATTCGACCAATTTTCAAGTAAGCTGACACTACAGACTACAACAATTATAGGCCAATCAGTCTTTTACCTGTAATTGAAAATTTTTTTTTGAAATATACGTGGTTAAACATCTGAATAATTACCTAAAGGAAAATAGCTTGGTCAACGAAAATCAATATGGATTCCAGCAAAGCAAAGAGCACAGAGCAAGCCTTAGTTACAGTCACAAACTATATCAATCAACAAATGGACCATAATAATTATACAATTGCTGTCTTCATGGATGTTACAAAAGCATTTGACACTGTAAACCACAAAGTATTAATTAATAGCCTGGAGAAAATAGGAATCATACACCAACAGCTGGCATGGTTTCAAAGCTATTTAGAAAATCGGAAGTACATAGTGAGAATGGACAATGCCACCAGTCTAGAAAAGAAAATTACACATGAAATACCTCAAGGGAGCAACCTAGGGCCTATACTGTTTTTAATTTATATAAATGAAATTTTCAACCAAGTGAAACATGCTAAACTTTTCAAATATGCCGACGATGGGATATTAATGTACTCTCATCCCGACATTATAGTAAGTCAAGACGTAATGCAGACTGAACTGGACAACATATGCAACTGGATGCGTAGCTATCATCTTTTCCCAAACTAAGAGAAAACAAACATTATGATTTTTTCTACGTCTCATATGATCGGAGTAAATAAGGCAAAGATTATTTTGCACGAATACAGTTGTCAAATAGAAAATACGGCAAGTGGTGCAGTATACTACAAAATGTAAACGAAATCAGTTATCTGGGAGTTACAATTGTTTCTAAACTTATGTATAACAAACATATAGAAAACATATACACAAAAATAAAACGCAGGATGTTTTTATTTATTAAGCCATTACGCAGATAGAAAAACTATGGAAATAGTATACAAGGCATTGATAGAATCAATAATTAGGTAGTCAGTTCATGTATGGGGAAGTGCCGAAGCTATTCACATCAACGGTTTAGAATCACTACAAATTAAGTTGCTAAAATTAATTAAAGCAAGCCAGAACATAGAACAAAATATATTTTTGGAACCTAAAAATGCACTTACGCCTAAAGGGTTTTACAAATACCTAAGTATACTTGCACATCGGGATGACAACTATAAAGTACCACTGGATCATAACTACTAAACTCGCCGTACTACATATGCAACAAGTACGGCAAAAGAACTCTTGACTGTATAGTGCCAATACTGCACAATTCGATAACAATGGAGATGTACTCACAGTAGAACATTTTCCTGTTTTCAAGTGTAATCTACGCACATGGGTAATAGAAAATACTTGATAATTAAATTAAAAACAACAGAAACGTATTTCAAACAAAAACATATACATATATTGTATACAAACAAATCATTCTTTACACTTATACGTAATTTTATATTTATCATTATTTACACTTCTAGATAATTGTTCAAGGTCAGACAAATAATGCTTTACTACAATACAAACTGTTATTTACTGCACGGAACCAACCGATAAGTACATGTTACCTGGTTGGACCGATCAACATGCATTATATTACGAAATAAAGATTTCAAACATTATTATTATTACTATTATTATTATTATTATTATTATTATTATTATTATTATTCATCATCATCATTATTATTATTATTATTATGGGTTTGAAATAACTTTAGGTGAACCTTTAACTTTTCTTGTAGATTTAAAAAAAGTCCTAATGCCATGATTAATTAGGATTTTTTCAAAATATCTGTAACATTGAAGAAAAGCAGTAACAATATTAAGCATGGGTCTTTCTTTATGGTTATGTCTGCACGTGTAATAACATTATTAAGTGAATAACCATTAGCTTGTAAGTATTTTGTTAAATATTTATACCCATCTTTTAAAAATTCAGGATCACAAGTACGTTTTGCTCGATTCACTAAAGGTTAGTTACACTAATTTTTAACGTGGAGGGTGGTTTGATAATTTATGAAGGTATCTATCAATGTGTAAATCTACAAAGATAGTGAATTATTAGTTTTAGATATTAGTATGTCAAGAAATGGTAAACTTACATTAGTTTCCTTTTCCATGGTAAACTGGATGCTAGCATATATACTATTTATAAAAATCAGAAATTCATATAGTGCTTCTTCTCCATGTCTCCGAATAACAAATGGGTCATCTACATATCTATACCAAACTAGAGGTTTTTTAGGTGCATTTGGTAACGCTAATTTTAGCTTTTGGTATGTCTAGGTTTTTTGCTGTTTTTTCGTAGACTTTGGAGTAAATGCTTTACCAATTATATGTTAAATTACAGCAGCATTATAATTTAACATATGTAGTTGAAATTAAAATTAAGAATTATATAAAGCGTACTACATTGGATTTTCACTGTAAATTAGCACTTACACTTATTAACAAAGCTATTTTTTTGTTAGATTCGACATGATTATTTTAATTGATGTCAAGTTTCTATTTGTGAAGACTTATTAATTTCAAATTAAAGGTTTTCACAACTTTACACTTACATCATAGCTTGATTAAGTTTTATTAAATTTGTTCAGTTTTCACAGTTAGCCTTCCACCGTTAGAGGGTGTTCTCTTCAAGGCAGTTTAACATTATTTAATTTATTAGTGATCTAGTTATTCTTTACTAAAACTGTATTCCATAGTTGGCCTTTTACCTTTATCAAACTGTTATGTTAATAGCAGGCTGATGTTTGCGTTTTCACTTTTTCAGATCTCATAAATTTGTTTCAACATCTTAAACAATGCTGAAAGATTGTATTACTACTGACGAAGATAATTATAAGTTATATGGAAACGTTTAGATTCGCAAAACATAAAGACAAATATACACCATTAAAAAAGCCCAAATGCTAAGTATTTTAAGTATGTGTAATGGTGAAAGTTACACCTTCATATTGATGATTTTTACATTAATACGATAATAAAAACATATTTGACCGTACTAAACGATTAAATTTACCATGAAAAAGTTTTACCACATTTTTTCCTTTATTAAGATTTAATCCATGAACATTTGTTGCTTCTGTGTATATTACTAGATTACGTTTATCATTTGTGTAAGTATAATTACATTTAGTTAATATGATTATGAAACCACAAAAGGTATTTTCTTAATAATAATCTCGTTGGATAGTTTCTTTTCTAATGCTGTGATAGGTGGACAAGTGGAATTGCTAATTTGTGTCTAAAAATCCAAAAAACTTTTTTGGAACGTTTCGTTACATATTTAAATCAGAATCTAACATTGCATTAATGATGTATTGTTAAAACGAGCACGTGGATAATTATCAAATACGGAAATACGTAGAAAAAATTAGAACTAAGATCTTTGACGAACATGTTGTGTCACACTTACGTAAACAAGTAATTTAATTGCAACAATTTAATTAATTACACTACAGAAAGAAATTTGCGATGGCTTTGTGTAATTACAATGCCTATATCAAACACGAACGTATGGTACGTATGTCATTAATTAATAAGACAATTTATCTTTGCATCCACTTAAACTTGAGAGAAATTTTATTGTGGCGATTATATAAACGCATATCCATCAACGTATTAAAACACATTAAATAGCAGGATCTTTTTAGGTTAAATTGATAAATCCAATAAAATGTTATTGACAGGTAATTAGGTTTGATTATTGTACTTTCACGTATGTAATAAAAGTTTTATGCTAAAAATAGATTGGAATGTTTGCCAATAAATTAAAATGTTCTTGGTGGCTTCAAATAAAGATATTTTATAAACCCAATTATTTCCTACCTTAAGTACATACATACCTACGAATAATTTATTGAAACTTTCACTGATCTTTTGTTAGATTACGTGTATTAACTTTCGCAGAAGTTGAGTCTTTTCATCCTTTTCATCCGTTTTACACAAACGGATTCAATGCATTTAATCTTTTTTCTTATTTGTGTTTACTGTTTAAGATCATACGACTGAAATTCAGTATAAATTTGTATTATTCATAATTACAGTTTTATATGCTGATAATTGGAGTAATTTTCCAGGATGGCATTCGTTTAAAATACGTAAGTAATAAATACCTACCAGATTAATTTTTCAAGAAGTGTTTTCGGTATCTAAAGAATTAAGTATTTTCCCTATATGACTTATTTCATATTACAAGAAAATAGATACGTATTTATAATTAAGTTATAAAAATAGAGAATAATTTGTTCCAGACTTATTAGCTCTTTCAGTAATTTTTCCTGATTAAACTAAATGTAATAGCACGTGCTAACGTAAATTTAATACTAATTATGATGATTATTTCTTACTGCTACATGAACAAACTGTCTCATGCTACGTGATTAGTTTTCTCAGAGAGCTGGTGTATTAACAAAGGTATAATAGTCAAAAGCTATGCAAAAAGATGCGCCTGTTGTCCAGTCACAAAATGTGTTAATTAATAGCAAAAAATCTGGAGTGTCTCCACTCAACATACCCGAACGCGTATTTACAGATGCTAGTGTGTGTTGACACCAGGGTATTCAAATCTGTGAATCTTGGAAAAAAAAATACATTTACAAATACTAGCAAATTTGGACACTAAAGTGAGCTTTCGTAGTTGGTATACATTTACAGATACTAACGGATATTGACACCGATTTTAAATAACTAGATAGGTATCTGTGCGAAAAAATATTTAAGTGATTTGGGTACCTATTAATAAACAATAACACTTTTTTTTATTTATTAAGTCAAATGAATAAAATAAAAATAAAATAATATTAGGCTAATGACTAGATCCATGCCCTTTAGCGTTAGGTTGGTTGTGTGTGATGTTTCTCAGCAGCAGGGCCCGCTCTAGCCTTCATGTCACCCCGAACAAACAGACAATTTGCCGCCAGTTTTTTTTAAATAAACTTAAAAATTATGTTAAAATCATTTATTTAAAAAAATATATGTAATACATTACATAATAAACATTTAAAAAGGGCAAAACTTAAAAGTACTGGTACATATAAGGTGCATTTTTATTGCTATACTTATATTCTATTAAGAAAGTACAAAAAATATAAACAGAGAAATTTTAGATTCTATAAAAATATAACTATAAAATAAAGAAATTTTTATTTCCGCAAATGTTTTTATTATATCTTTTAAGTTAACTTGATCAGCAATTTCATGCTCAATCGCTAAAATGGCCAACCCATTAAGACGATTTTGCGTTGTAGTTGAACGTAAAAAATTCTTAATCAATTTTAATTTGGAAAAACTCCTTTCTCCAGTTGCAACAGTTATTGGTATACACAGAAAACTCTTAAGGAAACACTTAGGTTTGGGGTACAATTTAACATTGTTATTAATTTTAGAACAGAGCTTGGGTTCTCTTTTTTGCCCATAAGCCCAGATACTGCACAAATTTCTTCTGCTAATTCTACCCCATTAATATCAACAGAATCACCGTGAGTTAAAATACTTTCTAGATCGTTGCAATGTTTTAAATTATTTTCTTTAGACATGCCCTTTAAATCATATATATTATATAAAAATTGAAAATAATTACTATGGTGACTAAGTTGTTTAAATCTAGTATCTGTTGCATTTAGTGCCTGGTCAATTGTAAAATAAAAAAAATCTACCTTATAATTTTCATTAGGATTCTCGATCGGTTCATCTCGAGCTTCGTATGAGAAATTCCTTTTCTTTCTTCTTACGCGGTGTCGTGGTATTGTTGATTCAAAATTGGCTTTAACGTCAATTTCGTCGGCCAGTTCTCTCGCATTAACAATAGTTTCATTAAAAGATTTATCCGATCGAAGATCCTGAAAAAACTTTTTGCAATTTTGCAAAAGATCAAGTGCAGATGCTAGATCATAATCTTTTGTCTGCAACAATTTGCTTATTGGATTAATACAGTTTAAAATTTTATACCAAAGAACTATTAAATTGTTTAGTACAACTTAATATACCCGAGGCTTCGTCCCTTATTAAATCATCAATTTCTTCATTCTCATAAATGCTTAGCAAGGCGTCGTATACGCCTCCGATATAAAATCTTAAAGGCTTTAAAGCCTCTATCCTACTCTCCCATCTAGTATCACTTAATGGTTTTAAATTCAAACCCTGGACATGTTTTAGAAGAATTGCCCAGCGAAAAGTAGATGCTGAAAAAAATACATATATTTTTTGAATCATATTAAAGAAATTAGCGCCTTCCAAAGATGCTTTTACCATATCGTTAACTACTAGATTGAGAGAGTGACTACTACATGGACCGTAGAAAGCTCGATTTAGGTTCTTAATCCTAGATTGCACTCCTGATTTATCGCCCCGTATATTAGACCCGTTGTCATATCCCTGTCCTCTTATATCCTGTAAATTTAAACCCAAATTATTAAGTTCTGCAATTATAATTACAAACATTTGCTTCCCTGTAGACCTTCCAACTGGAAGAAAACCCAAAAAGCTTTCCTTAATTTTAATTTCAACCTCATCCTGATTGGAATCAGTTTCATTGATTGAAACGTACCTGATTACAAGAGTCATTTGCTCCACCTTAGAAATATCAGGAGTGCAATCTAAAATTATCGAATAATATTTGGCTTTTTTTATTTCATTAACAATATAAGATTTCACACTTTGATGCAACAGGTCTATTATCTCGTTTTGAATATTTTTTCCAATATAGTGAGCTTTCGTTTCTTCTTTTTTAAGCACGCTAGTACGTGTTCTTCCATGACGGGATCAAATTCAGATAGCAGCTCAACTATTTTTAAGAAGTTACCGCTTGTCGCTTGTACCTTGGAAAGCTAGACAACTTTTACCAAGCATTTTAGTGATTGCTACGATTCTTAAAAGCACTTCTTGTCAATGGTTTATTTCAGCGTTAACAAGTCTTTGGGAATCCGCATCTATAGTTTTACAACACTTTAATCTTAGGTTCAGTTCTAGAACAGATGTTTGGGACTGAATATGATTTTTAGAAATTTCGTGGTCTTTTAGAGTTTGATTCAGATGCTTCCAACTTTTAAACCCCTCCTTTGAAAGGAAACTAAGTACACAGCCAAAAATTTTGCAGCAAAAGCAATATACGCAATTTTTTGAGACAGAGTACACTAGCCAGTCTCATAAAATTTGATCTGCATGAATGATTGTATTGGCCTGGAATTATTTTACCTATAGGTAGGTATCTATAGGTATATACTTAACAAATGTATTATTTAAGAGTCGTAGGTAAAAACTGTTATGTAATCACTTTGTGGGTGAATAGTTAATTACTGAAAAAACTTACTGTGTAGCTTTCGCCTGCTGTAGTTCTTTAATAACTTCCTGTTGCTTTATTTTTGAATAAGGCTATGTCGTAGGTTGTTCATCATAATGCACTTCCAAATCTGAATAAAACGCTTGCTTAGGACAATACATGCTTGACAAACACGTGCTTCACACTTAAACGACTGAGATACAACTCGCACGCATACATAAATAAAACTAAACAACGTGACAGGGTTATTTCAGCAAGTGGTGAAATTCGTTCTCCAGTTCATGAACTGGACAAAAGAATCGTCCAGATTGTAAAATAATTCGTAATTATACAATCTGGTTCCGGTTCATGAACTAGATAACCAGTTCATGAAATGGACAGTTTTACTAAGTGGATGCGACACACACACACACACACACACACACACACACACACACACACGCACACGCACACGCACACACACACACACACGACACACGCACACGCACACGCACACGCACACGCACACACACACACGCGCACGCGCACGCACGCGCACACGCACCCGCACACGCACACGCACACGCGCACGGGCACGCGCACGGGCGCGCGCACGCGCACGCGCGCGCGCACGCACACGCACACATTAATTAATTCTTTTCAGCTGCTCAAGCTTTCGTTTATTAATTATAAACTTCTTCATTAGCTATAAATTGCTAACAATTGAAAATAAGGTAGTAATAATAAAAAGGGGAAACTTACTGCTAAGGAATTTATAAAATGTGAATGAATAACATTAAAATTAAGAAATTTAAAATTAAAAACAGAAAATTGGCATTAATGAAAATCAAAAATTTTTTTGAAGTTACCCTGGTTGATTTATTTAATATTAATTATTTTTATTAAAATCTAAATAAATTAAAAAAGAACAAATTTTGTTTAAATTGCCAATATCATCTCAAGGAACAATCTCTTATGTAAGTTCTGTTCAAAGTGTAAAATTTTTATGACAAGAATTTTCTCAAGTAAATGTCAGTCACTTTTATGTTTAGCCAGTTTTTATTTTAGTAAATTTTTTGTTTGTCCAATATGTTCATTGCAACCAAAATTTTGTATACATTAAAAGAAAATAATACTGAATCCCTATCTTTTAATTTTCTATAAAGCATCTTTAACGGTTTGACATTTTTTTATCCTATTTTAAAATTTTGTTCATTTATAAAAACTTTTATTAATTTAGGAGTTAATTCGGAAATAAATGGAAGTGATCCAAAAATAAAATTTGGTATTGTATTATTTAAATTAGTCAATACATTAATATAAATATTAGAATTTGGTATATTAAATGTAATTATCCTAAAAATTATTATTAAAATTATTTCATTTATTTAAATTTCCACTTTGTAAGTTTGAAGGTCGTGTGTCGACCAAATATTTTAAATATAAAATAGCCGGGGTTATAAGGCAAAATCTAGATTATAAAAGGTGTACCGCGACATTGCGTGTTATTTACTCTATAAACATTTACATAATGTTAATAATAATTCTAATAATGTTAATAAAGATTTAATCTTTAAGAGTCATGCTGCTGCATGTAATAATGCAATGTGTATACATACTATACTACTAAATTTTTTAAAACTTAGTTTTGTGTTTATACCTTAAATAAGTAAACTAATAATATAACTTGTAACTACTAATACTTATATTTGGGTTTTAAATAGTGTATTTTGGAATAAATTATACAGAATTTATACGTTTCGATAACAAGTACAGTTATGTCGTTAGTAGTAATGGCAGATTACAAAATTTAATTAAATTTTTAAATCTGTCATTTAAAATGTAACTAAATTGTTAAATGTATCATTGCTACTGACTACGATTAACTGTACTCATTATCGAAACGTTTAAATTTTGTATAATTAATCTTAAAATACACGATTTAAAACCCAAGGAACATAAGTATTTGTAATTATAAGTTAAGTTCAAATCGACATTTTCATAATAATTTAACCATTAACCTTCACTTAAATTTTTGTCAATAGTAAATAAGCTTTACCTTTAGGTTTCTACATCTATTATTGTGGATATAAATTAAGCATTTTTTACATTATTATTAAACTAGTTTTCATAAATTTCTCTCAAATTTGTATGTAGAAACGTCATATTTTTATTCAATACAAATTTTGTGGAGTAGCATACCTCGAATTTGCAAAACATATTTAAAAAAATTGTTGGTGCCCCTACTTATTATTTTTATAAACTACATTTAGAAAACAAATTTATTTTAAAAATGAGAATAAAATATTACATTTAAAATTAAAAAGTTTATAAATTTTTGGTGAGACCCTCATAGTAGATCAAAACCAAGGATAAAGCAACACCTACGAAAAAATCTACTTGAGCCTGCAGAAATCAGGCATTGTTATATGTCTACATACAAAAAGTAATAGCTCATCGAAATATTCATTACGTAAGCCGTTACAGATCGTCATAAGTGTAAGATGATTTTGTATTATTATTATTTTATTATTACTGATAAACCAACTTTTAATTTAATAACGATTCCAACGAATTATTCTTATTGTTTAAATAAAATAAAATCTTAATAAAATGTGTAACTACTAGCTCCAGAAAAAGTTTCACCTTTACAAAAATTGTTTTAATAACAACAATATTATATATACGGAAAGCACGTAAATATTGTTTTTTTAAAATCGATATCAAGGTTTCGATGCTTTCTCAACAACTGTTTACCGAACAAAAATAGTTATGCTCCTCCCCAAAAATTCCCGCAATATTTAAATGCAAGTTTGTTATTGGTCGCATTTTTAAACCCCGGAACACAAGCAATTACTTACTTTCAACTGTTGTAATCGGCGTACCTAACAGAACAGACGTCTCTAATTCCGTTTTATTCAATATCATACAGTTTAACTGTTTTATGTTCTCTGTTTTTTAGAATAAAGTACAGTGTGTTTTGCAACCGTATCTTATTGTAAACGTAGTATATAACCCTATCGTCCTTGTAAAAGGATGTCCTATTTTGACCTAATCCAAAACTTCAAACATTTTTAAACTATGTTTTTGTTACTTTATTTTATATAATTAAAAACAATTTGAAAAAAATTAATACGTGACGAATCTTTGTTTATACCCAACACCATCTGCAATTTCCAAACTTTGCTTTACTGTATTGATTTTCAGTCTCTTGTACCTTCTTTAATATGTTCTTACGTCGTATTTTTGCACGTAATAAATAATTTTAAACTTCTGCTGTGTGTTAAAGTGACAATACTAAAAACATGACGCTTTGTAATTTAATCTTGACAAAGTGACATTCCATTTGTGGTTTTTAAAATTCCCGGTTTTTATAATTTTGTTGGTGTAAAATTGGTCGCTGCTTACATTGGCCAAAGTTTAGTGGGAAGACCTTAACTATTTCTGTTGGGTAAACAGATTTTAGTCTATTTCCAAGAAGCTGGCTGGTGGAATTACCGAGTAGACCACATAGATTACATCTTGGGGCGGTAAAATTTGATGAGTGGCAGAATTTACGTGCAAGAGAGAATTTGCTCGATTATTATAAATACATATATATATATATATATATATATATATATATATATACATGTCCACCCACACCCCCCACGCGCGGACACGCACACACACGCACACGCACACGCACACGCAACCGCGTACGGACACGCATACGCACACGCGCACTCCCACGCTCACGTTCACACACATGCACACGCTCATGCACGCGCGCGAGACACACACACACACATTTACCATACTTTGTCAAATGTCATAAAATAAGGTAATAAGTCGATATACCACTAGCGAAGAAATGTCGATTGCTTAACCTTCTATACGCACCTACAGGGTGTTTCAAAAAAGATCGCCTTGTTGCTAGGATAGGTAGAAGAACTGAAAAAGTGCTTAATAAAAATTATCGAAACGGTATCCGTATTCATGATACAGGGTTTAAAAAAAATTTTTATTCCCATTTTTTACGATTATGTCGAAAATACTGGCAACATTGTAATGAAGTTTTGTATGAATAGGCTTTTGAAGCTGACACATCCCATGAATTTGTTTTTATATCTGGCTCTCATAGAGGTTCGTAACGAGTAGTTTTATACATAATTTTTTGAGGTTAGATTTTCTTGTCCAAATTTTAAGTGAACTTAAACATCATTCAATTTTACTCCAAAAAGGTACTATTGGAAAATATTTTGATTTGAAAATGATGAACTAATGACTGATGCTGGTGTAAAGTAAGTATTCTTCTTAAAAACCGAAAACAATAACATCATTCTAAGGCTAAGTTATTAATTAAACAAAGAATCACAATAACAAAATTAAAATAAATTTGACTAAAAACGTGAAATATTCAATCAGTTAGAGTAAGTGTTCAAAATGTCATCAGTTAACCATGGAAAACTGACATTTATTGATAGTTAAGACGGTAATGTTAGTAACATTTAATATCGTTGATAAATACGTTAATTAATGATGAAAATGTATTCAGATGTTGAATACACCGACATATTATTAACCTTAGGCGAATCTTTAGAAAACGATTACGCGTTATGCAGAAAAGTTTCCCAGAGGAAACCTACCAAATAAAAAACGTTTAGAGCCGTGGAACGACGTTGTCGAGAAAATGGAAATGTGAGACCAAAAAAAATTAATTCTGGGAGGTCCAGAACAACATATAGATTTAGTTGATCAAGATCCAACAATTAGCGTAAGGAATATGGCACAACATACAAATACGTCTTCGGCAAGTACTTGTAGGATACTTAAGGACAGCAGCTATATCCTTATCACTACAGACAAGTCTAAGAGCTCTTGCCAGATGATCTACCGGTTAGAGTGGATTTTTGTGAAACGTTACAAGAAATGAGTCCTCAATCCCAATTTTTTAAAATGTATTACCGACGAGGCCACCTTTACGCGACAAGGAATGTTTAACTCTCATAATGCACATTACTGGTGTGATGAGAATCCACATGTTAAAAGGGTATCAACACTTGTTGAAAGTTAATGTTTGGGCAGCAACTTTACGTAACAAATTAATTGTTTATCACATTCTACCTGGAATTTAAATGATAATGTCTACCTCGATTTTTTAGCAATTCGTTTATTGCAGATATTAGAAGATTTAAGGCTAAACGAGCGAAGATCTTTATTTTTTATGCATGATGGAGCTCCCCCGCACCTTAAGAGAAGGTGTCGTAATTGGTTGAGTAACCATTATCCGAATCGATGGATTGGTAGAGGTGCCAGCAGCTCCGATTTGGTCGTATCTTAAGGAAAAAGTCTATGCTACAGAGTTAAATTCACATCAAGAGTTGTAAGATAGAATTGAACATCACTTTAATGACCGTTTAGAAGATTAATGCAATATTTAGAAAAAAGGATAGAATTGTGTATTCGCGAAAACGGCGCACATTTTGAACACTTACTGTAACTGATTGAATATTTTATGTTATTAGTCAAATTTATTTTAATTTTCTTCTGGCGATTCTTTGTTTAATTAATAACTTCAGCCTTAGAATAATGTCATTGTTTTTGGTTTTTAATAAGAATACTTACTTTATACTAGCTTCAGTTATTACTTCATCCTTTTCAAATCAAACTATTCCGAAAACGATACACAGTATCGAGTTTTACCAATACTATGAGAGCCAGATGTAAAAACAAATTCATGGGATGTCAGCTTGCAAAACATATTCATACATCTCATTACAATATTGCCAGTAGTTTCGACGTAATCGTAAAAAATGTGTATACAATTTTTTTTTAAACCCTGCATCCTGAATACGGATGCCGTTTCGAAAATTTTGTAATAAGCAAACCCCACTTATTTTTAAGTGTTCTACCTATCCTAGCAACAGGACCACCCTTTTTGAAGCACCCTGTATACAATGTGTAGGTTGGAAACTCCAAATTAAAATGAAGATGAGAAAGCGTTAATTTTGATAATATCAATACACAAATCGGGTTTAGACTTCAAATGCAAGTTGGACTATTTATGGAGTCTTTATTTTTATTATTGTTAATCATATTCATATGTTATATGGAAGCTGATTGAGCAAAATGTTGAAATATATAGCTTTAGCCCTAATAACATAATACACTAAATTTTAATGTTGTCTCCATTGCAGTTGCATTATAAAAAGTCAAAACATTTATAAATATATTGGTTGTGAAAAATTAAAGATATATCTAGGTAGAAGTATGTAACAATGTAAAAAGAATGCCAACCAACATAAACAAGATTATTAATTAATCAACTTTTTGGTTTAACGTTGGTACAACGGAAATTTTTCTTACTTTTTGTTTGTCATTTGACGTGTGGTACCAACATGTTTTATTTTAAATTAAACTTGCAAAATACCTTTAATTAAAAATTTTTCTAATAAAAATTAAAAGCAATACAAAAATTGCGTTACCCTATGTGCTTGTGACATATATATTCAAGTACCAGACTAATTTTTTTTTTTTTTTTTACTTTTTTATAGTTTTATGTTTTTCTTAGTTACAGACTACAAAAACATGCATATCTACACAATACAACTGATGTTTAATTAATGTTTAACTGCTGTAATATACATACAATACGACTGAGAGTAGGTACTGTGAACGATATGTTCGAAAATCTACTCAAGGGCAATAAATGAACACACATCCGGTAAACATTAAAATATTAATTTGGGCAGATTTTCCAACATTATTTTAAAATAAGCAAGAAACCCATTAAAATGGATTACTAACAACGCGGTACCTAAAATTAATTATGTTTTAAAAATTGAACGTTTACAAGTCACACGCTATAAATAGAAACCCAAATTATTGGAAAATTGCTCAGGTTTACATTTCTGTGAAATTTGGATTAATATTTAAATTCTGCAGCATTTTTACTACTTAAGATATACAAATATGGCGCTGAATAATGTGAAAAAATTGTTAATAATTGAATGATGAAAACCGTTATACTTCCATTTAAATAAATTGAATAAGTTATATTATTCACTTTCACTAACTGTGGAATTTGTATCAACCTTATTGAAGGCAGTGAACTGTCACTAGCAAGACAATAAAGACAAGGTCGTTTTGACACATAGGTACAAATATTAAATCTATTTATAAATTATAAATCTTGCAAGAAACATTGTTGAACTAAAATAAATCTGCTGAATACCCACATAACTTTATAATTTCATGGAATCCTTGATTCTTTACTTTTCTTCTAGTTTAATTAATCATAGCTGTGTAACACGTGAGAAATTATACGCATTTCATTGAAAAGACGAAAGAAAAAATCAAAATGCTAGTAATTTTTAAACTATAAACGTCATTCATATCTAATTTTTTTTAATAAATCGGATCGATAGTTTCATTTCCTTATTTAGTGTGGAACGGCCAAACGGAATCAATTCATTATTTCAATTATTGTGCATTTTTTAAAATTCCGAAACACGTCAATTTTAGATTATGAAATGACATCCTGCAACGAAAAACTTTCATCTCTACATTAAGCCCCTTTCGAGTAGCAATTAAAAGTCCCAAATTTTCAAATGGGATTTAGGGACTTGTAGTACAGCATTTAAAAGATATCTGCATTGTCTTTCCAAAAATGTTATTGTTTTCAAATCTATTGCAAAAATTAACATTAAAAAAAAATCATAGACATGACTTAACGGAAATACATGTGGGATGTCTCATCTACATAATTATGTTCCAAGGATGTCTATATACTTGTTTTAACTATATTTTTATACATACTACATGAATATTTGGACAAATTAACATAACAACCATAGTTTACTATACATCACAAACTTATTTATTTATCCCTAACTTCGAGGCATTATATACAATGCATTGAATATGACAAGTCCTTCAATGTTTTAATTGAAATATATTACACAACGACAAAGATAAAAATAAAGTAAAATAATGTACTTATTAAAGAATACCAACTTAATTTACAACAATTTGAGTATTTCAAATACAGTACCATGTGTTTTATAAATTTCGAATGCTTTAAAAGATCTAATTTGTATTTTTTACTACAAAAATGTAAAAATTTAATGTTGTTTTGGGAAGTCATAAGGTGATTATTTACTATTAAATCTTTGGCATAATTTTTTTAATCTAATGTGTTCTTTGTATCTGTTATCAAAGTTCCTAAGTGTTTACCCAATACAAGCAGAATTACAGTTGTGCAGTTTAATTTAAAAACTCCGGATTTCAAAATGTCGTTAGTTGAATCTTGGGCATAACATTAAACATTTAAGAACATTGGTGTTAGTTTTGAAAGCTGGTCTGTACATATTGTTCTTTTGTAATATGTGAGTTATTTTTTTCTGATATCTTGTATTTATTTTCTGTCGGTTCTTTGTCAACTGGGTAAATGTTTTTGGTAGATAATTTGTATTTTTGCTTCTTGACTGACGTGTCGATTATATTTGAACTGCAACCATTTGCTTGGTGCTATTTACTTTGTAACTAATATTTCTTTGTTGAAATGTGTTTGATTTAATAGTAATGACTTAAATGTGTTTTATGATGGCATGAACCGTTTGGAAGTGTAATGTCTATATGTGTAGATTTTTTAATATAAAGAGCTCAAACCTGTTCTCTGTATTAATTTTTATGTTTAAATCTAGAAACTTAATGGCTGTGTCTTATTCTTTCTCTAGTGTAAATATTATGTTAGGGTGTAAATTGTTAATATTAACTAGGAACTGATTAATAAAATCTCAGGAACTGCCAAAACGTGCTAAAATTTCATTAACATAACGGAACCAAAATACAATGTTATCAGAAATATTTAATTCAAAATTTGATTTTTTAATTATCCATAAAGATATTAGCTATAATTGGCGAAATTACTTAGCCCATAGCTCGACCATTTTTTTTTGTAAATAAATCTTATTATCGAATGTGAAATAATTTTGATTAACACAGAGGTCAAATAATTGAATTAACACCATTCTTGTAACTAATTCAACATTATTATTAAATAAAAAATTATTTAATGCATACATTATGGAGAAGGTATTTTAAAAAACATACCAGAAACATCAAAACTTACAAGTTTATTGTATAGTGGTAGTTTTGTTTTGTAGTTTATTAATTAGTTCTAAAGAATGTTTAATAGCATGTTTTGATTTATACATTAAATTATTAGTTATTGTGTGGTTTAGTTTATGTACTAAGATATGACTAGATGCTTGGAAGTAAAAAACTAATGGTGTAATGAGTATATTGGTTTGCGGAATTTTATGAATCAATGCATCACTCTTGTAAATTTTGTTGATTAAATGGAGCATTCTTCGACATTAAAAGTTACTTCATTTTTCTTTTCAGAATTTCTACCATAATTTAAAAATTTCGATTTAAAATTTATTTTTGTTTGAATTACATGGTTCATTGCTTGAATTATGATTACTTCTGTTCAAACTATAATCACTTTGTATAGTGTACTCCCTTTTGCAACTACATTTTTTGTTATATTCACCTTTTTTGTAGCTGATTTTTTTAGATTTTGATGATATGAGTAAAAAGCATCTTCAGAACATTGTTCTCTGGCTTCCGATTCTTCTAAAATCTTAATTTTTAAATATTATTTTTGAATGATTGGGTAAAGTATGTGGTAGGCTATACAGCATTATAGTGCTCAATAAATTAGTATTAATGTCAATCTGTATGTTTTATAGTTTGTCAACTGTATCCATAAAATTATGTAATTGATCTTTTGCGTCGTCAGCTCTTTGATTTTAAGTTCTTCAGGAAGCATTTTTTGCGAGTCCTTCTCTTTGGAAAATACTCCACTTACACATCCTCACAAGTCAAGTAATAAAAAAATGTTAAATGATACACTTTTGACTGTACGTAAAAAAAAACGATTTTGATTTAACTTGTAACTCACAAAATCAAACTAGGTCCATAACCTATTGCGAATTATTGAAAAAACGTTAATTATTTAAATATAATCTATTAATAATTTAAACGAAAACGTTATAATGTGTGTAAAATAAAGAATGGCAAATCTTAATAGTATATTAAGAAACTAGTTTCATAAGATGCGTTTTTATCGCACGCGAGTCGAAGTTTAGAAAACGAGCCACGCAGCGGCGAGTTTTCTGACGGATGAGTACTATAAAACGTCGTATGAAACGTGTTTCTTATACTATTTTTTCTATTTACGTACTTATGTTGAAAATTGCGTAAAAAAGTAAAGTATATTTGTCACCCTGTATGTCAAATTTCATAATTTTTATTTTAGGTTGGCAACAATGGTATTCGCCAGTCTAAGTTAGATTCAAATATAGGTTATTAAACTTTTATTTGCTACTAAAGCATTACAATCTGCATTAAATATATTAAATCTATAAAAAATTAAATAAGTTGCAGATCGTTATAATTAGAGTAAATTATTGATGTTGTACTGGGTGTTTCAAAAAACGTTCCGCTAATTTCTAGGGTAAATAGAATATTAAAAGTAACGTTAGTTTGGTTAATGAACATGTGTCCGAAAATGGTTCCTTAAGAAGATACGGCCCTGTAAAAGTGGCCACAAAAATCCTTTTTTTTTATTATGTCTGAAACGGTCTAAGATACCTAAATGAAATTTAGCACACACATACCTTTGATTAGGTCATAAAAGATAGTGTTGACCAATTTTTAATACTTTGTATAGGAGCGTCGCTAAAGGGGGGGGTGCCAATTATTTTGCCCCCACATTTTTTGTTGTGGGAATATTTTTAATGTGCAAAAATTGTACTTTTTAAACAATTTTCCACAAAAAAAGATACTCTTGTTAAAAGTCAAAAAAATTACTGGGTTTGGATTTATTTGAGGTTTTAGCAAGTAATGCTCACCGAATTAATAAATTATTTTAAAATGAAGCAATTAACAATTTTCATGCGTGAGAACGAACTACCTCAGGGAATAATGATTATTTCAGAAACAACTACGAGGTAAAAATATTGTAAATTATTTAGAACTTAAAAAAGGTTTTAATTATATGACATTAACACAGAACAGACAAAGGAAACAATTTAAAAAAAAAACAACGAATAACACAAAACTAACAGAAAAAAAAATTGAATAAGTAGGTACGGGTTTTTACATTACATGTTCGAAATGCCCACCATTTTCACGAATACATAATTGTAAACGTTTTTCTAGTGAAAACGAAATCCTTTGGAGTGGCCGTGGTTCTTGAATTAACATTCTTAAATTATTTTCAACTCTCGCTTGAAGTTCTTCAATGGAATTTATTTCGCTTGAACATACCTTTTCTTTAACTAAATTCCACACATGAAAATCCAAGGGATTTAGGTCAGGGGATCTTCGTGGCCAGTGGATGGAAACATCAACACCTCGACCAATCCAACGATTTGGAAAATGTTCGTTCAGCCATCTTCTAGCTGGTTTACTGAAATGAGGTGGAGCACCATCATGCATAAAAACCATATTTCTTCGTAGATCAAGGGGCGAATCTTGTAATAGCGGAAATAAACGATTATCCAAAAATTCATAGTAAACATCACCATTTAGCAGCCCATACCTTCAACTTAAAATTATGTTGATAATGCGTTACACGTTTAACCTTTGGATTTTCCTCTGCCCAGAAGTGACTGTTATGACTATTAAACATACATTGTCTAGTAAAAATTGATTCATCGGTGAAAAGAATATTTTGTAAAAAATCAGGGTTCTGTCTCATTCTTTCTTGTAATAATTCGCAAAAATCTCTTCTCAAAAAAAGATCTTCAGGCAATAATTATTGTACTTGCCTGTAATGAAACGAGAGCAATAATTGTTCTTTTAAAACACGATGTACACTAGAAACACTTGTGTTACTTGCCCTTGCCACATTTCTTACACTTATCGTAGGATCCGCAACAACTAGATTTAAAATATTTTCTTCTGTTTGAGAAATTCTTGCCACGGCACCGCCTCACTAAATTCAAACATGTTTTTTGAATCCGGAACACTTCTTCTTGGAAATATTTCCACATATCTTCTTTTCGCTGCTTTAGCAGTTCCATGACATTCGCCTAATGTTAACATTTCAGTATAGTCACTATTAGTATACATGTTCATTTTCAAAGTTTTGAAAGCGTTATTGCTTGTTAAACAAACCAAAACTATAAACAACAATGTGTCAAACGAAACTGTCAAACAAAAAAAAATCGCGAGTCTGCAGTCTAAGCCTACTTAATTCAAATAATGAAATTAACTCAATATTTCTTTTATTTTCTTATTTTAGGTAAAACATGTTAAAACCTCAAATAACTCCAAAACCAGTAATTTTTTTGACTTTCAACAAGAGCACCTTTTTTGTGAATTAAAGAATTAAAAATATCCCCATAAAAAAGTTTGAGGGCAAAACAAGTGACACTTCCCCTTTAGCGACGCTCCTGTACAAAATATTAAAAATTTGTCAACATTATCTTTTATGACTTAATCAAAGGTATTTGTGATCTAAATTTCATTTAGGTATCTTAAACCGTTTCAGAGTTAATAAAAAAAAAGGATTTTTGGTGCCACTTTTATACGGCCGTATCTTCTTAAGGAGGCATTTTCGGACACATGTTTATTAACCAAACTAACGTTATTTTGTAATATTCTATTTACCCTTGAAATTAGCGTAACGTTTTTTGAAACACCCAGTATAACATCAATAATTTTCACTCAAGTTAAATCAACAAATGTACAGAAAAGAATTTCTCAACTTTAATGCAGGTTGTTTTTCACACAAAAAAATGAGAACGGCATAATTTGAGAGCATATTAACACCTTATCTTGAAACGCATAATAAACGCTTAATAAAAAGGAAAAATCGTCCTTATTAGGTTTTGGTATGATAACCATTAAATTCATTAATCAGGAAGAATGCAATACAAAGATACATTATGATTATTTCCACATGTCTAGGTTTAGAGTTATTCATTTCAATCCAAAAATTCTACACTGTTAACAAAACAGTCTTTATTATAAATTAGAGTGGTTTACAAAACAATCTCGTACCGATTTTCAAAATTCAATATCGGCATTAAACTTTATTTTTATTAAATTATTATAAGTTTTTGTTATGAACGAATAAGTTCAAAGGCAAATATGTAATTAAAAATTATTATTAATAATAATTTTTAATTTATTTTTATTAGTTTGCTAAACATTCACATTGTCAATTCATGTAAAATTAACTGTTACCTTTAATTATATACACATTAGAGATAAGAATAGGTGATGTTAAATTTATGTTCACGAGCCACGCAAATCCAGCAACAAGTCACACCTTGCATGCCACATTTTTACACAGTTTCGTGCACGCTTGCTTGACGTTAAAAATTCAATTTGTGCATATAACAATTTAACTAGTGCGGAAAAATGAGTAACAAAGAATTTTTGACCGAATTTATAGAAATTTATCGGCAACATATTGCTTTGTGGAATATCAAAATCTCTGAGTATGTAAATAAAATTTACAGAAATTGAGATATTGTGCTTTAATAAAAGTATGTAAAAAATATAAAGTGAATGGTGGTGAAGATGTGGTTAAGAAAAAAATTCAGTCCTTAAGAAGTACCTCCCGGAAGGAATTAACAAGATAGAAAGGTCCAAAAGAAGCGGTAGTGGAAGTGACGGCATTTATTCCCCTAGTTTATGATACTTTGATTTATTATTGTTCATAAAAGAGCAAGACCAAGCTGCTCCCAGCATCTGTAATATACGCAGTCCTTCTGTATAATCAGATGACATCAGTAATGATAATAACACTGATAATAATGGCAGTGAAGGAGAAAATGATACAGAATCTCAGGGTTCACAAAGCCAGGATTTGGAGAGAATGCATGAAAGTCTGGATCGAGGTTTGGATAGTGAGGTAAATAAGACATAACTTAATTTTATTTTTACAAGAAAAATACGTTTGTATATATCGATGAAAAAGATTAGGACTTTCCCATGTTTAACATTGCATCATGCCAAGATACTTTTCCATTGCCAATGAAGTATTTTATATGTTCTTGTCTATTTTCTTTTGTATGCAAAGGTCATAACTGAACACCATTTTGCCTCCATTCTGCATGTTTCAATAATTCGTGTGTTTATTTTCCGAGTCAAATGACTTAGGTCCTATATGTTGGTTTAAGTACAAATCGCTAATATAACGTATTGTATATTTAATGGTTTCATATTTATAGCAGTATGTTGCACACGAAATTTTGCTACTATAAGACCAAAAACATTTTCAACGACGTTACGGCCTGTTGATAGTCGATAGCTGTAGATGCGGTTTTCGTAATTCAGATTGTCTTTACATTCGTGTCTTTCAGGAAACTTTAGTTTTTCCTCCATGAAAAGTTGATATTTCCACAAATATAAATTGGCATTAACCAAGGTCATTAACACAATGCTTGTAATTTTAGTATTGGACCCCAGTTCGTGGTGTGCCCAAATGCGGATGTGTTTCCCATCCGTTCTTCCGCCACAGTTAGGTATTTGTCATTTGTCTTCAAATCCATTAACACTTGGTTTCCATTCTTCTTTTGTAGACGGAAACTGGAACAGAAAGAATAAAATCAATTTCTATTTTACAGATGCGAAGTACATTCACCCGCGTATATGGCATTTATTACTCAAAAGAGACGCACAAAAAAACAAAAAACAGAAGATCTCACTGGGCATAGAAGGTTTTTGCAATGCAGCAATGCTTTAACAAGTGCTACCAACAACCATGTTGTAGATGACAGCCTGCTTTTGGTGCATATGTGGGCTCAAAGCTGAAAACCATTACGGACATATCTCAAAAAATGAATGCCGAAATATTATTTAGGTATAGCAAAAAGCCGTAATGAACAAGTTATCAGAGTCCACGAAGGTTATTGGTCAGAGAACTATGAATAATTGTTTCAAAAATCAATAATAAATAAATATTTTATATAACTACTTACCTGTAAGAACTTTGGTTGCATATCTTCATATATCACCCTGCACGTTTCTGGAATTGTGTATCCCAAAGTGTGAGGGGCCATACCCGTGCTAAATGTTAAATCTTCGTAGCTGCGGCCATTAACCAAAAACCGGAGAGTTACTATAAGTCATTCATTTAAAGGATGCTCTCACGCATTACAGTATCGTTTTTCTTAAGATACGTTTCTAAACGGTGTAGAAGGTCTTCAAAAGTATTAGCGTTCATTCGTAAATAATTTGTATAGTCATCATGTTTATTAACGCGCAATTCTTTCAAAAGTCTTGCGTCACTATGATTCTCTCCTTTCCGTAACTATTTTTTTTGCATTAACGTCATCTTCCATTTTGTTTCTATTATTATGTGCATTAGAGCACTAGCACTAGTAATAATAACTAATTTTCTTTTCCTGTTAATTTGCGAAATTTTCAAATAATTATGCCTAGCTAACGTACTCTTCGAATTATGAACTGTAAATGCAGTTGGCGTGGAATGCGGCCTCTTGAAATTTCCAAAGAGCCACGAGCCATGCAAATCCGGCGCGCAAATCGTAAACTTTTCCCATAAACAAGCCGATTTACTCGTAGTGAACCAGCACGACGTATAATTCATATGACTGGCGTGGATGTTTATGGTTTCAGTCGTAAAATTGCGCGACGTTACTCGCCACTAGTAAATCTGCCGTTTTTGTTCGCCACCTGCAAATGTGTCAAAAAATGTATTCGTCTGTGCCTAGCTAATTAAAACACGTGTTTGTGTGCCATAATAGTATATTAAAAAACAAGTTTCATAAGACCAGTCTTGAAGCACGAATTCAACTTTAAAAAAACGAGTGACGTAGCCACCAGTTTTTTAAAGGTCTTATGAAACACGTTTTTTATGCTATTATTGTAATTTATCCTTTTTATGCCGTTTTTAAACCAAAAGTAGTACTTAGTTGATTTAGGAATTTTTGTGGCTGTTGATAGTCTTAATTTTAAAAGTGAAAATGTGATCTAGTCGCCTTTTGTTTTATCCAAATTCTGTCACAAAAGACGAAAATGGAAGATAATCTTATATGTAGGCCCCGAAATACGTGAAATTGCTAAGAATACGATGGCGAATTTGCTCACATCAAAGTTTTTCACTGAACGCATCTTGTTTTTGACACATTTTGTAAGAGTGACATGCATGACATAATTCCGGTTCAATCAAGTTTTGCCAACCTAAAAATGTTTCGTGAGTTAATGGCTATAATGAATCAGAATTAAATCAATTTACAAAAAGTAAATTATTATTATTAGTTATATCAACTTTACCAATATCATAAAACTATACAATCAGTGTTGCTAATTATTTAAAAACAAAATGTTGAGAAAGAACTATAAGACCAACACATATTACACAAAAACTCTAATGTCCGAAATACAGAGTGATCAATCTCAAGTGTATATCACGTGATCAAAATATTTAAGTTGGTACCACTGATAGGTTGGTAAGAAGCTGTATTGCTCTAGCTACTCTAGAGCATGGTTCGAATAAAAACTACGATCAGTTTCAAATTTGTATGAAGTCATTAACTTATACATATTACATAATATTATCTTAATTTAAATAATGACTATTTTGTATTTGATTAGACTGCATCCCTATAAAATACAACAAAATAAATAAAATATTATTTAATGATTGGATTACATCATTGCAAAATAATGAATCTTAAGTATTTAAATGTTATAATTTGATTGTAATTAAATAAAATTTACAGTACATGTTTATGGAATGACAATGTCTTTTACAAATTTTTTTAACTCCTTAGGTACACATTAGTTATCACACTTTGCTTTACAGCATATGTTCAAAATGACCGCCATTAAATTGTAAACATAAGTTCACCCTACGTTACATATTCGCAAATACATTTTGTAACATTTCGGCACCAAGAAAATACAAAAGTGAAAAGCGAAGGTATAATATGACATAAACTGACAAACTAAAACGACTAAAACCACACTAAAAATCCAAAGCAGCCAACTGCAAAACACAACAATATTAACAACTAGGGATTTTTGTCATACCACTACAGTACACTTGATATTGATCACGTTGTACAAGGAACCTAAATTTGTAGTGCAAAATTACAAACTTTGAATGATAATATTTTAAAGATTTGTGAAAGATCCGGAAATTTATTTGTAGTAGAAATGTGTGCGTTGACAGTAGTAATTCGACTTCTATAGTACCTAATTAGACGCATTACTATTTATAATGTAGGGTGATAGGGTATATTTTTTAAAATATTTAAAAAAGCTCCGATACAAAAAATTCTACTTTTAGAACCTCTAAAAAGCAAACAAATTTTCTTGAATCAGAGCTAAGAATAATATGGATCAAGCCACCTTTCAAACAAAAAAAATTAAATCAAAACCTCTAATAAAAAGTAACAATATCCCTTCATCAACTACAAAAGAGCTGATGACCTTCAAACGACTGAACATATTTTATGGAATCATAATCAAAAACGCTGTCAGTCAGCTTATCTTTCAAACAAAAAAAAACAAATCAAAATCGATTCCTACGTTTGGGAGCTACGATGCCACAAACACAGATACATAGATGCACACATTATACTTATAACACGATCTTTATTCGTCGGGGGTTAAAAAGATGTTTGCATATAGTCAAAACGCCTATTTCTTTAAACTCTCTTCAATTATTGTGGATTAAAATACTGTAAAACAGTCTTCTAACTTTCTCTACAAATAATCATACTCGATACTGGCATATAATTGTTTATGATTTGTTTGAATTTTATACCAATACAACACATGAAAAATAAATTACCAAATCATTGAACATTATAGATATTAACTGTATACCGTTCTCTTGTTTCCTTTTTAATTCTAAGTGTTACAATAGTATTTAATAGTAAGTCTGGTTTTGATTTACATTTTTTTTGACTGAGATGGTTGTCTAACTGTAACAATCTTACGCAAAATCTCGTGGTCGTCATTCAATGAAACTGATTGATATCTTGACACACAACCGGGTTTTGGTATCGCATTGTGTTGATCTTTCCTTAATATTGACCGTATTGAAGTAATATCACTTTTCAGTTTTTGACCGTTTTTCTGGTTTATCATTTCATATTGTTTCCACATTTCATCGAAATTTCCTGAGTGTGCAGAGTATATAAATGTTCTTTTAGTTGCTTGTTGTTTACGTAAACGATGCAATTTACCCCACTGTATTTCTTTACATAGTAACGATTTCTTCGATAGACGAGTAGATGGAGGTAAGTTATTTTCTTGTTCCAAATCACTGGACAGTTTGGGCATAATAGATTTTTATGATAGTAAAACTATTAGATACTAGAACATTTAATTTGGTTTAATTTGAAGTGAAAACTGTCAAGTTCATTTACTTTTTTGTTTTTGTTTTTATTGATTTATTACCATAGACTATGTAGAGACTATATAGACTAGAAACTGCAAAATAAATACTACATTTATCTGCAACTAACTCTTGTAACATTCAATCTACAGTTAGTACACATCATGTACGTTAATTGTCTTTTTATAGTTCCTGAACTTTTAAAGCTGAGTAAGAATAAATGTAATTAGCAAACACAGATGGCACAAATGTTTTATATCAAATCAGTCAAAAGTTTCAATTTATTTAAATTTACCTAAAACCCAATCAGTCCGGATTTGGTACAAAAAACGTTTGTCATTTTGTTTAAAAAAATTAGGTGTATGAGTCTTAGCATTAAATATAATACAAGGTATAGATAGACCTTTCCCCCCGGGAACGCGGATTCAAAGCCGACCACGCAGATGAACATCTACGCACAACGTTTTAGCCTCTTTTGGCTCAACATTACTAGACTTGAAGCCACTATTTACAACAGAATGGTTGAAAATGTGTTTGGTCTCTAGGAAGAAAAGTTTAGCACACAGCAAATTATGTTTGGAAAGATATTTTGCAATTTGTTTATCGGGGAAACACTAACACAAAAAAATAACTGGCATCCAGTTAGAGTTATTAGAAAATCAGCAAGGAAGAGAAAATATATTCAACTGTTCACTGTGTGCAGTTTTAATTTATTAACTGTAAATTACAGAAAAATAAGAGAGACCAGAGAAGACAAGGATAATATAAATGTTACACAAGTCTGGAGGAATAATTTTTCGAGAAGAAGAATTCTATCCTTCACTACATCTAAAAATATAAGAATTGGGGAGATGGGATTAAATAACACATACAACATTATCCCGCGAAGATTAAGGAGAAGAACTAATGTAACAAATATACTTTACCCTAACTCGGTTAAAGAAATAGTGCCTATTTCTTCTGTTAGTTTATTGTGTGCAAATAAGAGAAAATTGGAAAGGAACAAAGTAATTGATTAAAATGACGCAAGATGGAATATATAGAAAACATTATCTATTAAGCAGTGCATTATTCGCAAACGACGAGGTGGCTGCCGGTACTAGAACTTGCCTCTCAAACCATTCTAGTACCAATGTAAGAACCTGTCTTCAACGAGATTATACCAAATTTGGGCATTTACAATTAACAACAAAAGGACATATGTGTATGTTGGTGTACTGGCACCAGAATATAATACCAATATAGTTTACTTTTTTTTAAACTTATTTAAAGACGTGTTTATAAATGCCTTTAAACACCCTGCTTAACATAATAGATTTAGTTATTTTGTGAGTGTTAATAATTTCGTAGACTTCTGGATGCGCGAATATATTTTTTTATATTATTGATGTTATTTTATTTGACAGTAGCAATTAAATGTGTCATTGATACTAGCCTATTCAAAAGACGTATGCATGGCATCAGCGCTTTTAGTTTGTTGTGTATTCTATCTCACTTAGCACGTGAACCTTCATAATTGTTGTAAAAGTAACCAGCAAACCAGAAAACCACCTCCTGTACCATGTCCAGATCATTTGTTATTTTTTGTTTTTGTAACCATTTATTTGTTTTATTATTTTTAACGCTTTCCAACCGGTTTCATTTTTGTTAGTTTGTTTGTAGTACAATCTGTACTACTTTGATTTCTAGAATTATTTCTTTCTTCTACTATGATTTAACTTACTGATAGGTCGTAGAATGTTCATGTTTGGCAGACATCTTCTTTGATGTGTTTAATTTCTTTTGCAGTGCGTTTTGTTTGTAATTTGGTAACAGCAAAATAAGCTCGAAAACTGCATTTATCGTCCTCAGAGAATCACATCTTTCGACGAGCTTTATTTGAATCCTCGATGGATAATCTGTTCTCACAGATACCATTGTTGTATTTAGAGAATCGATTTGGTGCGAAGCTGTACAATAACCTTTAATCATAGCAAGAACTTTTTTACTTATGGTCAAGCTGTTCATTTTCGCGTCGTCCTCGACCTTGACGAGGCACGTCTGCGGCTTCTGCTTTAATAATAGGAATCGCCTTTACTCCTGTGAAGTGGAATTGTCCCTTATAGTGTTACATAAATGTCTGCGTGCTCGCCACTTACTTAAGCGTTATGAGTATGACACTCTTTCTGCGGTTTTATCAAAGATGAAGAGATGAATAAAAAATTTGCATATGATCTAGATTAATGAAACTGTTATACATACAGGAAAATCGAGACCCACACAGGAGGAGGAACCACCAGAAGCCAAGATCATGCTTCCATATATATATATATATGCTCAATAGTGCGTATTCCGTCGATAGCTCCTTAGCCATTAAACTTAGAAGATAAGTTTAAATAAGAAAGTTGTCTATTTTTATAAGCTGCATAACCTAAAAATAGTTTGGTTTCTACAGGGTGTACTATAAAAGCGGTACAATATAGAACTTTTGCTTTTTAAATAGAGCACCCTATGTATTATTTTATTTTTCGATTCTCCTTATAATTTTACATCTTTTTCATAAGAATTACTTACAAGCTAAATCTTACAGTTTTTGAGATATTTGCAAAGATAACTAAAAACTGACATTTTTATGTAGTAATTCAAGTAGGCGTATCTCAGTTATTTTTAAAGATAAAAAAATAATCTTTGGTGTAGAATTTATTCATACATGAGCTTACTTTAATCTATTGTCAAAATTGGATTTCAATATACACGGTGATCAAAATTAATTCAATGACATAAATTTGAAAATGCTATATCTTCATTTTTTTTAAATGGCACACCCATTAATGCCTTGTCTTCGTTTATTAATCGACTTTCATTTCTATTAAATATGTTCTATACCGATCTCTAATAGTTTCGGAGATATTTAAGTTTGTTCAATTTTTTTCGTGGATAACACTGAAGAAGAGTAAAATTAGTCGGTCAAAGCAAGCTATGAATATACAAGAAACTAAAAAACATATTAACTGAAATACAAACACTTAAAATTATAATAAATGATCAATGTGTCCACCATTTTGTTGCTGCAAACATGAAGTCTTTGAATAAACGAGTGATCACAAAAATTAATTCAACAACGTAAATTTGAAAATGCTATATCTTCCTTTTTTTAGTTAGCAAACCCTATATTTTTTAACGCCTTGCCTTCTTCTATTAGTCGGCTTTAATTTTTATTAAATATGTTCTATGCCTATCTCTAATAGTTTCGGATATATTTAAGTTTGTTCAATTTTTTTCGTTGATAACACTGATGAAGAGTAACATTAGTCGGTCAAAGCAAGCTGTGGATACATAAGAAACTAAATAATATTAACTGAAATACATAAATTGTAATTATAATAAATATTGTATGAAACCACCATTTTTAAGAGATATTTGAGATGTTTTTAAACGATTCATCGTAAAATTAAACAATTTAATCGAAAGAGCGTAAAACAAAAGATGAACGAAAACAAATGAAGAAATCAAACTTGTCAAACAGTGCTAATATTTGTGTAGTATTGTATACTTACTTCCTAAATTACAAAATGAATTTTTCTCAAGAAGAACTTGTTAATATGATTTACGTCCTTGGTGAAAGCGATAAAAATTGTCTTTTAACTCATCGAATTTATAAGCAAAAATTTCCAAATCCGCGAAACCCGGAAGTTTCAGCATTTGCAAGATTGAAAGAGCGTTTCGAGCAAACAGGCAGAATTTATTACGAAGACAATTTAGAACGAGAAAGAACCGCAATTAACGAAGGTAATGAACATTTAGTTCTTCAATCCGTGATTGAAAATCCTCACGTTTCTTGCCGACAATTGGAATTAGAAGTTGGAGTTTCAAAAACATCAGTTAATAGAATTATAAAAAAATATAAATATCATCCATACCATGTCCAACTTGCACAAGAATTAGACGAGGATGACTTCATTAATAGATTAAACTTTTGCAATTAGGACATAAATAAAAATTTAGAAAAACCCAACTATTTTAGCACGATCTTATTTACTGATGAAGCTACTTTCCACAAAAATGGATACGTTAATAGACATAATTTCCATTATTACGATACTGAGAATCCCAGATTTATAATTCCTGTTGATCATCAACACCGCTGGTCACTTATTGTTTGGGCCGGAATTATTGGGGAAAGAATTATAGGACCATACTTTTTTGAAAACACGGTCAATGGAGATTCATTTTTAAACTTCTTGCGCAACGAATTTGAAACTTTTATTAAAGATTTACCTTTACAAACCCTTAAAGAAACGTGGCTGCAATTAGATGGCGCTTCTCCGCATTTTAGCAGAAACGTTAGAAATTATTTAAATATCCAGTTTCAAAACAAATGGATTGGAAAAGGAGGGCCGATCTCCTGGCCTGCAAGATCGCCTGACTTGACAAAGCTGGACTTTTTTCTTTGGGGTTGGATTAAAGAAAAAATCTATCAAACTCCTCCAACGACTGTAGATGATATGAAGGCAAGAATTAGTGATGTCATTCAAAATATAAATATTACTACGTTACGAAAAGTAAATATGTCGTTTATTCAAAGACTTCATGTTTGCCAGCAACAAAATGGTGATCACATTGAACATTTATTATAATTTTAAGTGTTTGTATTTCATTTAATATGTTTTTTTAGTTTCTTATGTATTCATAGCTTGCTTTGACCGACTAATGTTACTCTTCTTCAGTGTTATCAACGAAAAAAATTGAACAAACCTAAACATCTCCGAAACTATTAGAGATAGCTACAGAACATATTTACAGAAATGAAAGCCGACTAATAGACGGAGACAAGGCATTAAAAAAATATAGGGTGTGCCATTTAAAAAGATATAGCATTTTCAAATTTATGTTATTGAATTACTTTTTGTGATCACCGTGTATATTGAAATCCAATTTTGACAATAGATTAAAGTAAGCTTATGTATGAATAAATTCTATACCAAAGTTTATTTTTTTTCTTTAAAAATAACTGAGATACGGCTACTTGAATTACTACATAAAAATGTCAGTTTTTAGTTAGCTTTGCAAACATCTCAAAAACGGTAAGATTTAGCTTGTAAGTAATTCTTATAAAAAAAGATGTAAAATTATAAGGAGAATCGAAAAATGAAATAATATATAGGGTATTCTATTTAGAAAATCAAAAGTTCTATATTGTACCGCTTTTATATTACACCCTGTAGAAACCAAACTATTTTTAGATTATGCAGCTTATAAAAATAAACAACTTTCGTATTTAAACTTATCTTGTAAGTTTAATGGCTAAGGAGCTATCGACCGAATACGCACTATTGGGACACCCTGTATATATATATATATAAGACAGCCAAGATTGCGAAAATCCTCACAGACGTTCCACACAGACAGAAAAATATCTTTAGTGCTTCCAATACCAAAAACGTCTCAAAAAAACCATCCGAAAGGACATCGAAATTGAGAAATAGGGACAGACCCCAACACAGGGGACCATTCTCGAAGTTTGCCCAACACGTGGAAGTTAGTACCCGCCAAGCATCGCCACGTGGAGAGGTCTTCGCCCTCACAAGAGCCACCTACACCAACAGCACGTACAACAGAAAGGACAGCAAGCAACACCGGGAAAACGGGAAAGGGGAAAGTAGCCGAATAAAAAAAGTGAAAGTGGTAAAAGTATACGTCATCAGATATAAACAGGAAACGGGGTATCAGGACATCAGTTCGATTCGAATATCAACTTGAAGATGGCAAATAAGACCTTGTTGAAATGTCGTTTTTATTAGTAACTGTACTCAGTATTTGACACCCTGTTATTTAGTATTACTTTCCACGCATGTTCGCATAAGGAAACATGGTGATCTTGCAAATTTATTGCCTTTAATCTTATAGGAGTGCGAGAAAATAGGTCAATACATTCTGTCGGTTTGTCATCATCGTCATCTATAGCAGTTTCTCCTAACTTAATCTTAAAATATACTGTATCTATTGAGACTAATTATTAGAGATATTGATGTTGCATCATTCATGAAATTAAAAATATTTCCAAATGGAGATTTTGTGAATTCGCCATAGATTAATTGCAATAGTGTTTATGTTTAACAATATATTTTTCATACGTGTACTCGAAATAAATAAATCATTATTTTGAAAAACTTTATAGCCAAATACCTCTAAACCTATTAAATCATTTAATAACATTTTGAGGAAATACCTCTCTTGTGCCAAAGATAAAAACTTTAACAAATAATTTTGTTTACTTACAGGGTAATTAAAAATAGGTTAAAGCTGTACGGAAGTTCATACGCTTTTGTAAAACACCGTTCATTTCTAGCAAGATGTTTTCATATACAGAGTGGCGCATTAGTGTGACAAAGTCCCATATCTCATTTATTTAAAGAGATACAAAAAAAAATTAAATACAAAAGTTGTAAGATATGTTCTGGTGCATATTCCAAAAATATTTTTAATTATACAGGGTAGATCATAAAAGCTTAGAAGTAATTAAAATTTTTTCTTTAATAAAAAAAAACCCTATATATTATTACATATTTAGATTCTACATACAATTTTAGACACATTTTATGTATAATGTCCTATACCTAAGTCTAACCATTATTGACAAATTTCAAATTTTTTGTCAAAAATGACGTTTGCAGGCCAAAACATAGGTGGAAATCTTTTCTAAACGAAGCCTTTATCAATTAGTTATGTTTGGTTTCCTTGGAAAATGGGGACCTACTCTAATGGGCTGTATTGATATTTTGTAATACATTCTTACAAGGTGATCAAAAATGGACAATAAAAAGTAGATGCAAAAAAACCTATTAAGTTATTTTTTTTTAATGGAAACCCCCTATTTTTTTAATTCTATCTTATTTAGCATTAAAAATAAGGGTAACTTTGTATAAGAGTGTATATATATTCCAAAAAATTGTAGTTTTTGAAATAATGCAAATTTAACATTTTTTTACTGTAAAAAGGCTATACGGCTTTCAAGTTTTGTTGTTAGTTGGCCGTGACGGCGGAGCGCGGCGAAACAAAAAAATCGAGCGCTTCAGATCGAAATATTACAATTTATTGAACCCCATATAAATAATTATTTTATTAAACGAAATGTTTTGAAAACAGTTTCTAATCCTAATCTTCATGTCTTCCTTTGTTGTAGGCGGTATTTGACGTGCCCTCATATGCTAAAGTTCATTTTAGTAAGATCTGGGGATCTAGCAGGCCAAGCAACAGGCCCTCCCCTCCCAATCCAACAGTCTGGATATCTAGCATTTAAAAAAGTTATTATCGGACCTGTATGATGTACTGGGGCCCCATCATGAAGAAACCACATTTCTTGTTGCGTATCCTGTGGCACTTGACGCAACAAATTAGGTAGATGGTTTTGCAGAAAGTCTAAGTATACTTCCCCTGTTACTCGTTGATCAAAAAAATATGGTCCAATTACATGATTACTGACAACACCTCCCCAAACATTTAAAGACCATCTAGTTTGAGAAGTATATCTTACAAAATGTGGATTTTCGGTAGAATAGTAATGAAAATTGTGTCTGTTTTCACTTCCGTTTCTGTGAAATGTGGCCTCATCTGTAAATAAAATCAAATGAACCAAATTTCTTTGTTGGTTTATTTTGTATTGAGCCCATTGACAAAATTCCAGTCGTCTTTGATAATCTTCAGGAACCAACTCTTGAAGTAGTTGAATGTGATAGGGGTGCATTTTTTGAGACTTCAATATCCGCTGTACTGTACGTCGTTCAACACCAACCTGCTAAGAAATGGGTCGTTGTCCAATATATGGATTTTCGGTAACTGTTAATAGTACATTTAATTGATTTTCCTCAGTCTGTGCACGTTTTTCCCTAGTATATTTTTCATATAACACATTGCCAGTTCTTTCAAAATGCTCCAAAAGCTTTTCAAATGCCCTTCTTTCAGGTTGCCGTCTCTCTGGAAACCGTTGTTGATACATTCTTCTTGCTAAGAGCGCATTCTTATCACTAGCTCCCAAAACAAAAATCATATCCACCATCTCGGCAACAAAACTTGAAAGCCGTATAGCCTTTTTACAATAAAAAAATGTTAAATTGTCATTATTTTAAAAATTACAATTTTTTGGAGTATACACTCTTATACAAAGTCACCCTTATTTTTAATGCTAAATAAGATAGAATTAAAAAAATAGGGGGTTTCCATTTGAAAAAAATGACTTTGTAGGTTTTTTTTAATCTACTTTTTATTGTCCATTTTTGATCACCCTGCATGAATGTATTACAAAAATATCAATACAGCCCATTAGAGTAGATCCCCATTTCCAAGGAAACCAACCATAACTAATTGATAAAGGCTTCGTTTAGAAAAGATTTCCGCCTATGTTTTGGCCTGCAAACGTCATTTTTGACAAAAAATTTGAAATTTGTCAAAAACGGTTAGACTTAGGTATAGGACACTATACATAAAATGTGTCTAAAATTGTATGTAGAATCTAAATATGTAATAATATATAGGGTTTTCTATTTAAGAAAAAAGTTAAAATTACTTCTAAGCTTTTATGATCTACCCTGTATAATTAAATATATTTTTGGAATATGCACCAGAACATATCTTACAACCTTTTGTATTTAATTTTTTTTTGTATCTCTTTAAATAAAGGAGATATGGGACTTTGTCACACTAATGCGCCACCCTGTATGTACAGGATATCTCTGATTACTTGCTGTTTTATACTTCATTTAATACCACTTTTGTTAAAACTCTACCAAAAAACCATTAGAGGTTTAAAAAACGTTCATACAAATGAATTTAAAATGCAGCCTCGGTTACACACTGGCACCTTATCAAGTCATCTGATACAATTGATTCTAAGGTTGAATATGTTAATCAGTGTATCTATAATACATAGGTGTGATATATTTGCCCCACTCCATACAAATAATTATATCTTTACGTGACAAAGCGTTTGTCGATTTTAAAAGGACCGCAATAGGTATTATAAACTGTGATCTATACTAGGTCAAGTCAAAGTGGAAATGTTATTAAAAACTATGCAATTATGTAACTGTAGCAATTAGACGGGAGAAAAGGCTTACATTAGGTATTCGGCTTCATCAAAATTTATGTAATTCAAATGATGTTTGAAAAATTTGAAATACATTGTAATAAATACTACAAATTTGCATACCCTTTTGGCTTGTAATTACGCATCACCTTCTCTTGCCTGGATACATGTGTTAGTGCTCTCAATGCCAAAAATTGATTTACATATTGGACATAACGATTTACGACCTGTAGTTTCCAAACTATTATAACGTGTTATTTATGGGCAACTAAAAACTCAATGGACTTGAATAATCTTCAATTCAATCAGGGTTTCGACAAGGCTGTAGTACATCTTTCTGTTTGGTAGGTCTTACTGATGATTTACTAAATGGATTCCATGGCGGTATGGTGGTAGTATTAACATCGTTCGACTATACAAAGGCGTTCGATGATTAGATCATACATTATTGGCAAAATTAGGATTCTTAGGTACTACTACAGTTATACAATGGTTCCCAAGTTATTTAAAGTCACGTGAACAAGTACTTATGCAACTGTGTAACCGTATACCATAGTCTGCCTTTCTTTCGTTAAAGCGATAGGTACGGCAAGGATTAATATTTGGTCCTCTTCTAATAATTACGTATGTCCTTGATTTTGATCGGAATCTTCGATACTGCAGTTAACATAGGTGTGCCAAATTGAAACAGATAATTATAGTATCATAATCAGAAAATAGAACATTAGGAATAACTAAAAATTATTATTATTTTATTAAATACATAAATAAAAAGTTTACCTCGAGTAGGATTTGAACCTACGACCTGTACTTTGCTAGAGTACCGCGCTAACCAACTTATAATAATTAGGAATAACTATATACCAATATTTGAATTTCACTTCCTATATGAATCAAAAATCTGTTGTGCTTGTCTACGGTCCCTGCGTAGATTTACATATTGCACATTTTTGATTATGGAGATTTATGGAATGAACACTAGAAAGCATTGCACTTTGGCGCATTGCTTTTAATAACCTAGTATCGCCGTCACTTGAAAAACCTAGTACATAAATTCCTCGTTTTTGCAAATTAGCTGTAATATCGCTCCATCGCTGTAAAACATCGTTTGAATTAAACCTACTATCCGTTCCAAAAATAGATAAGCAATATGCTGGTGCTGATGTAGAGAGTGGTTGAACCATAAGTATGTAAGCATAATTAGATTTTTTTTCAGATTTGAAACATTTTTGAATAAATGCTGCTGATGTGGCTAGAAATGAGTTTGTTTGAGGCATACCCTTCTTTAGAGGTAAAACAAATCCAACGAGCTTGTTTCTTTTGACATCATATTCTATTTTGCCTGTAACACGTGTTCCATCTTCACTAATCCAAACATATTTTGGCAAATGTCTTACCTCAAGAAACGCAAGGAGACCATCATAATCAAAAGTGCCTTCTAATTTATTTGTTCTGTTAATAGAAAATCGATTTAAAGCACTAATCGAAGGTAATAGTATATTACGTAATAAGTGTTGTAAAAGGCATATTACGCACGAATGGAAAAATTACGCACGAAGCCGCGTAGCGGCGAGTGCGTAATTGCTTTACAACACGCAATACGTACTATACTTTACCTACGACCATATACAGCGTGCCAAAAAAATATAGTAAATTATGCTTAAACGCGTCGATTTTGTATTTTAGTTGTTTTTTGTTGTTCGTTTCATGTATACAGAGAGGTCTGAAAACTAGTTATGACAGGGTACTTCATTTCTTCAAATGGGATACCCTGCATATTATTGCATCTTTAGATTTTTGAACAATTTTATTTTTCAACAATTTTACAAAATTATAGAGGATATATGTCTCACAACTTTGATGATCATATAGGATATAAATCGTTCTATTACTACTACATTGGTTTAATTAACATCAAAAACATAATAGATACTTGTGTTATAAGGATCACAAAAACAATCATTATGGTAATAGCCGTGAATATTATCAGACGAAGCGTTAGCCGAGTGTGATAACACGATGTGTGCCATAATGGTTGTTTATCGGTATTTTATACAAAATTTTATATTCCGGAGTTTTTGTTTAATGAAATTTTCTTGTTGCATTTGAATTTACATAATAACAAGTTTTAGTGACGGCAAGTAGATTTCCGCCAAGTGTAAACGTATCTTAATTTAAATATTGTTGCCTACTATACCTATACATTTTTTTCATTATAGTACTTAGCACTATAATTAATTCGTTCTAGTACTCAGTCCAATAAAGTGTGTCATTTTGGCACTAAAAATGAAACCCTCAATAATGCCATTATGACACGCCGGAATATAATAATTATTTGTGGTTACTGTACAATTATTGATTACATATATTAGTAGTATTTGTCGATTTATATGACATTTTAATATTTTCATTTGTTAAAATATTCAAAGTATCCGTTTTGTTTACGAAAACTGTGCGATTTGTTTACCGTGCGTAATGAGCTATTTACCGAGGCTGTGTGTCGTGTGTATTTGACTATTTTCTACAGTGGTCGTAGGTAAAATACTTTTCATATTGGCATAAATAGTTTCATATAATAGTTTTTCACCGGTGTAGAGTAAATATAATGCAAACTGCTTAATCTTATCGTTAAAGACATTTTTCTGTTTACAACGTTTTGAGTTATCCATTGCTATATCTAAGAGCATTTGTAACAGGGTGCTGTCAATTTTTTTACATTCACTGTTATTGGAACTTGAAGTTTGGGATTGATTCAGTTTCAAACAAATTTTACCGTTTAGTACATTAATATTATTGACAATTACTTCGGCATTTACTTTATCGAGTATAGTTACATATGAAGAGATTGAAGTTTGACTTGAAATACTCTTCTCTCGTTTTCTTTTTCTTCTTTCTCTCCTACTATATTGACTTGTTTGCCACTTAGAGCTTACTGTCTCATTTAAAACTGTTACAGAAGATAAAGATCTTGTATTTTTATTTATTGTTACAATATCATTATTGTTTTGGTTATTGATTCGTTCGCCATCTTTGTCATTGCTGTTTTTATTAATATTTGAAACGCAAGTACCACTAGCAGAAAGCGCAGGAATTATCCTCGGAATTATCTTTTGATCTGATAATATTGTTATTTTTAAAGAACTAGAAATGTCATCAATGAGATTTTCGTTCGGTACATGCTGCTCGTCAACAGTTCTTATATCACTATCTATTTTAGTGGCCATATCAGTGGATTTCATTTTTGATACAGTTAAATATTTTAACATTCCGGTCTTTTTTGTTAATGTTGGTTTAGATACTTGTTTTAAACTTGTTGAGTTTGTATTTAGATCAGTTGACAAATGTTTATAAAAGTTACCGTATAACCAGCGTTTTGCACAATTTTCTCTTTGAGAAGGCTTTGAAATTTTATAGTTTGCTTTACAAAAACAGTGCATTATACAAACTAATTCGTTATGATTGTTATACTTTGTTTCAAATGAAATGCCACTACAAATCTCATTAAAGTAATCCAATTGCTCACTATTCGTACATTTAGTCCTGAACCAATTTTTGACAACTCTGGAAATATGTGATGTCTCATTTGCTAAGTCTACAACTAGATCTATAATTTCAGGGCTATTCTCAACGGTTTCAAGGGATGTTCGTTTGTTTTCTTTTGTAGAGCCACATTGTACAACAGGAGGTACAATATTTTCGACAGTTTTTAAAACTACTCGATGTTGACTATTTAATTTGTTTTCAAAATAACTCGAAATAGACTTTAATAACTTTCGATGGCCCACAACAATTTTGAACTTTAATGGATTCTCATGAAATATGCCGTAATACGTTTTATATTCTGAAACAGGAATTATATGAGGAAGTGTCTCTATCATAAACTTTTCCATAGTGTCAATGTCTTCATCCTTCAAGTTAGATAAAACAACAGGGTTGTCAAAACCATTAATTTCTAATGCACTTTTCAAAGAAATTGGCAACTTAGTTTTTAAATGAACTTCAAATTCTTGAAAGCAATTCTCGTATTCGTCTGCCTTCATTTTTTAAAAGCTGCGAAAAAATTAAAGTATATTCATTTAAGTAAGTATATCTGGTATATTTTAAATTGCACATTTAGTCTCGCATTTAATTAAGGATAAAAATGAGTTGGGTCGTTCTCCAACATTGATACAATTAGTACTTAGTATGACTCTAATTAATTAAGAGTAAATTAAAGAAATTATTATTATTATTATGCGTTATGACCATTATCTCTCAAACCACCCTGTACAAAAAACAATATTTTTCATGAATTATCGCGACGACAACAGTCCATAAGAAAATGAATTTTTGTAGTACTGGGAGTTTGTTTTGTCCATATTTTTTACACCCTATATAAATAATTTTAGGTTCAAAAATAGCTAATGCCTTCATCAATACAGATTACCCTAAAATTTCAGAATCCTATGTATGTATTACCGCAAGAACCATAAATATATATACTAATGATTTTTCTATGTAAATACCTCAATAAATCCCTATGGCCCATATTAATATAAAACACACTGTATGTGATTGTTTCTAGTTTATCACTTTTTCCCGAGCTTTTTCCTATTATTTTAATATTTTAATTTATAATGAACGTTGAATGAAAAATACCAATAAATTATTCTGCTCGTAATAATGTAATTAAAGCAATGTCTAAAAATGCACCAACCATCTAAGTCTGTTAATACGTTTAATCGAAATTACGGCAACAGTTAATTTAAGAAATAAGAAAAGTAGAAAAATGTTCTTACCATATAAGGTTGTGTCATCAAATATTACACTACTATTTTGTACAAATTGTTATTATTATATTTATTAATTTTGGTCTACGAGGCGGGAGACTTATTTACTTGCTACGCGCAAATTAGCACGACCAAACGAATCTAATAACTTCGTACATGTGTTTCGTGGTGCATGCGTATTGAGCACGCGTAGCACGAAATAAAGTTCGAATACATCCACGTTCATCCAAATAAATCCAAGTACATCCACTTTACATCCAAGTACATCCACTTTACCTCCAAGTACATCCACTTTAGCTCCAAATACATCCAAGTACATCCAAGTATATCCAAGTACATCCAAGTACATCCAATTACATCCAAGTACATCCATGTACATCCACGAGGGTGTACACCATACATCCACAGCGGTTTCCCCCTCGCTATTTTACCTTGACTTAGACCAATTATAAACTTTTCTAGGTATTAGGTCCTGCGCCCACAATATCGACAATATGGTTCATGTACTCATTTAACCTTTGCTTTTCGTTATGAATCAAAGTTTCTTCCACATAGCCATAAGTACTATGGCTTTCCTTATACTTTAAAAAATATTTTAATTAAACATTAAACATTGTATATGAAAATGTAAACTTTCACCATTATCACACATAATAAAATACTTATCTTTATTTGGTTTTTTAATGGTGTATTTTAAATTATACAATCTAAACGTTTCGATAACACTTAAAATTATATTCGTCAGTAGTAATATCTGTTAAAATTGTTAAAAATGTTGTAAGCAATTTTGTCAAAGTTGTAAAATTAAAACATAAACATAACAGTTTGAGAAACGTATAAACCCAACTATAGAATTAAATTTTAGTAAATAATAACTAGGTCATTAAAAATTTTATATTGTTAAACTGTCTTAAAGATGACAAATCAGAACATTGCATATTGTTTTTACGCGTGAGCGCAAAATAAAGTATACATATTTGACCTCTAACGTCAAATATTTTTATTATAGGATTGAATATAGGAAATTTCATGTAAGTTCAGTTGCACATAATTAATTTATGTAAGTAGTCCCAACGTTCTAGATTGTTTCTATCTCCTTTTTTCGTGGAATTGCCTATATTATTATTAATGATACTATACGAGACGTCAAAAATAACAGTGGTGTCACACTTTGCATCATGGTATGAATTAATGCAAAGTATGCCTAATAGTCCAAATGAATCACACATACGATCTCAGATACCAGATTGTGGAATCTATGCATATTGATCATACATTGCCAACAAGTACGAATGGACCAATTACAATAAAGTGAAGAACAACAGTTAAAGTAAGAAAGTGTCAATGTAACGCATAACAAGGCTTTAATGTTTATACCTACTTCTAAGGACATGAAAACTTTTCCTTCTGAACCCCAACTCCGTTCCTTCCTGTCGTATCCTAATCATAAGTATTATGGTAAAATAATCAGGAAGCAGTTCCTTCTTAGAAGGGCATGATGCACAATGACCGTTCCTAAATATCTTTTGAGGAATAATTTATTGGAACCCATAGTCAACCTTTAAAGAAATTAAGCCATTTAAACAGAAATTTTACCTATAATATCTACAATAAAACTAAAGTGAAATTATCGACCGTAAATATTTTTAAACCTCTTTAAGCATTACGACAAAAAAATGCAGTGCGGTTCGTTAATTTGGGAATGGGAATTAAAAAATAATCTTAATTAAAATTTTGACGGCCATCCGGAAGCAAATCAAACAGAAAGTTTATTTTGAACCGGTTAAAACATACCTATCTTAAAGTAGTAATAACGTAACAACAATCTTTGCTAATTTAACCGACAAAATTACAAACAAAAAAAACAAGTAACGGTAATCCATTCACTATTTGTAGATTTTGCCTTGATTAACGATCATTTCTATGACTAATATGTTAATTCCTCTTAAGGAAGTATTTAATTAAAAATTAAGAAATAAAATTTCAATTTTAACCTCAACCTGATTCCAATTTTAAAATTTCTTGATCTTGAAACTATATTTAAACACTTGTAATAAGTAATGATTTATTAAGCTTTTCTTTATCTACTTTGCTGTTTACTTTATACTTTATAGTACAATAGCTTAACATTTACTATACTTACTATACAATTAGATCGATGACGCAAAACGCGCCCACATATCCATTAAAAATTCGCGAATGAACCTATTTTTACAACGGATTAATAAATTCATAAAAAAGTACGCTTGTTTAGTGGTTATTTATAGGTAAGTGTAAATATAGAATTATGAAAGAACGGCTTTTGAATCAAGATAACGATGTAAAAAACAATTAATAATTGCCTTTTTATGCTAATTTGGATGTCAGGTGTGCAAAATATTCCCTCACGAGTTAAAAACTAAGCGTGATATAAATCATGTTTTAATTTTTGAGTTGTGAAAGTTTGGTCAATTAAAATAATTGCATCATCTTTACTGAAATAGTGACATTATCATTGATAGAAGTAAACTTTCGCAGCAAGACGCCATATTTAAATAGCTCTCTATCATTTGCAAGGTGACGTCCACTGTCGATTAGTTCTAATTTTTCCAATCTAAATTTAGTTAACAATGATATTTTTCTTGAAGAGAGGTAACGTCGATATAACCCAATTGTATTCTAAATATAATCAGCTCAAGTGGTCTGAGTGTAAAATGCATTAGAAGTTAATGTAAAGGGCCGCACCAGGTCATGGGACTATTCGCCGTTAATAAGCTTCATCCTGTACACGGACTTACGTGAAAATATTGCTCCAAATGTTAGTATGAAGAACAATCTGTTTAGTTATACAATTTTAAATCGTAACAGAAATAACGGCTTATGTAAAAAAATGTGCAACCAGTGAAAGTAAGAGTTCTTTCTAATTAGGAGAATATTCATTTCATCATTGATGTTACGTTTTACTACGGTTCATAAAAATATGTGTTTTCAATTCACCTTGGTTTATAATAGTTTTGCGGTTGTTATTTAATGAAAAATGTCGGAAATTACAAAACTCTACAATAGTGTAACCTACACATAGTGTTGGATATTCTAATCAAAATGAAGATATGCGAAAAATAATTAGGTAAGACCATTGATTTACACTAATTACAGATTTTAGTTTGTTATAAATTCGATCGTGGAGCAAAATATACTCGTTGGAGAAAAACAAAATTAAATGTATAGCGTCCAACGATTGACATTCAAAGTATTGAAATTATTTTCAGACAGTTAACTAACACCAAACGATGATAATAATTCGTGCACACATTCGAAAAATGTAGCATCTCACTTAGACACAAAAAATCAAATTAATGAAGTAACTGTCAATAACACTAATGAGATATTCTTGCATCATTATTGTCAATTTATATGATTGCATCCGGGTTCGTTAAGTTTTTAGAAATTAAAAGCTTAATCAAAAATAGTTTTCCGCGAAATACTAAATTCTATATTCTAAGTACTATATTCTATCACATTTTTCAAATCATTAAAAGTAACATACAATTAATTAACATAGAAGCATTGACATATAGTTTAAGCTATTAATTCAATTGTCAGATCAAAACTATGATTTTTAGGACATGCTTAATACAATATAACGGAAAAAAGAAATAATTTTATTTTATTATAAAAGGTTAATCAAGGCACTAACGGCATTACGTCTGCGGTTCCCTACTTCTCCATTGTGTTGTTCCTTGTGTGTGTGCGTGTGGGTGAGTGGGTGTGTGTGTGTGTGGGTGTATGGATGAACATGTGTGCATGCATGAGGACGGCGTGTGTGCGTGCGTACATACGTGCGTATGTGTCCGTGTGTTCGTGTGTGTCTGCATGTCCATGTATCTGTGTGTCTGTGGGTCTGTGTGTCTGTTTGTCTGTGTGTCTGGGTGTCAGTGTGTCTGTGTGTCTGCGTGTCTGTGTGTCAGTGTGTCTGTGCGTCTGTGTGTCTGTGTGTTTGTGTGTCTGTGCGTCTGTGTGTCTGAGTGTCTGTGTGTATGTGTGTCTGTCTGTCTGTGTGTCAGTGTGTCTGTGTGTCTGTGAGTCTGTGTGTCTGTGTGTCTGTGTGTCTGTGTGTCTGTGTGTCTGTGTGTCTGTGTGTCTGTGTGTCTGTGTGTCTGTGTGTCTGTGTGTCTGTGTGTCTGTGTGTCTGTGTGTCTGTGTGTCTGTGTGTCTCTGTGTGTCTGTGTGTCTGTGTGCCAGTGTGTCTGTGTGTCTGTGTGCCAGTGTGTCTGTGTGTCTGTGTGTCTGTGTGTCTGTGTGTCTGTGTGTCTGTGTATCTGTATGTCTGTGCGTCTGTGCGTCTTTGCGTCTGTGTGTCTGTGTGTCTGTGTGTCTGTGTGCCTGTGTGCCTGTGTGCCTGTGTGTCTGTTTGTGTGTTTGTGTGTTTGTGTGTTTATGTGTTTGTGTGTTTGTGTGTTTGTGCGTTTGTGTGTTTGTGTGTTTGTGTGTTTGTGTATTTGTGTGTTTGTGTGTTTGTGTGTTTGTGTGTTTGTGTGTTTGTGTTTTAGTTTGTTTGTGTGTTTTGTGTGTTTGTGTGTTTGTGTGTGTTGTGTTGTGTGTTTGTGTGTTTGTGTGTTTGTGTGTTTGTGTGTTTGTGTGTGTTTGTGTGTTTTTGTTGTGTTTGTGTGTTTGTGTTGTTTGTGTGTTTTTGTGTGTTTGTGTGTTTGTAGTGTTTGTGTATTTGTTGTTGTTGTGTTGTTTGTGTGTTTGTGTGTTTGTGTGTTTGTGTTTTGTGTGTTTTGTGTGTCTGTTGTTGTCTGTGTGTCTGTGTGTCTGTGTGTCTGTGTGTCTTGTGTTGTGTCTGTGTGTCTGTGTGTCTGTGTGTCTGTGTGTCTGTGTGTCTGTGTGTCCTGTGTGTCTGTGTGTCTGTGTGTCTGTGTGTCTGTGTGTCTGTGTGTCTGTGTGTCTGTGTGTCTGTTTGTGTGTTTGTGTGTTTGTGTGTTTGTGTGTTTGTGTTTGTGTGTTTTGTGTTTGTGTGTTTGTGTGTTTGTTAGTTTTTGTGTTTTGTGTTTATATTTATTATTTATTATTTTTGTTTTTTGTGTTTTGTGTTGTTTATGTTTATTGTTTGTGTTTTTATTTTGTTGTTGTTGTGTTGTGTGTGTGTGTGTGTTGTGTGTTTGTTGTTGTGTTATTGTGTGTTTTGTTATTTTGTATTTTGTTTTGTGTTTTGTGTTTTTTATTATTGTTTTGTGTGTTTTTGTTTGTGTTTTATTTTGTTGTTTTGTGTTTGTGTTTATTATTTATGTTTTATTTTTGTGTGTTTGTTGTGTTATTTGTTGTTGTGTGTTTTTTGTATTTTGTGTTTTTTTGTGTGTTTGTGTGTTTGTGTTTATGTGTTTTGTGTTTGTTGTGTTTGTGTTGTGTGTTTGTATTATGTTTTATATTTATGTTTTATATTTTTGTGTTTTTTTTGTTTTTTTTTTTGTTTATTTTATATTTTTATTTTGTTTTTGTGTTTGTGTTTTTGTTTTTTTGTGTTTTTTTGTGTGTGTGTGTTTGTTTTTGTGTGTTTTGTTTGTGTGTTTTGTGTTGTTGTTGTGTGTTGTGTGTGTTTGTTGTGTTTTGTGTTTTGTGTTTTGTGTTTTGTGTTTTTGTTTGTTTGGTGTTTTTGTTTTTATGTGTTTTGTGTTTGTGTGTTTGTGTTTTGTGTTTGTGTTTTGTTTTTTATTTGTTTTTTTTGTGTTTATGTGTTTTGTGTTGTTTGTGTTTGTGTCTGTTTGTCTGTGTGTCTTGTGTCTGTGTTGTCTGTGTGTCTGTTGTCTGTGTCTGTGTGTCTGTGCGTTCTGTGTTCTGTGTCCTTCGTGCTGTGTGTTCTGTGTCTGTGTGTCTGTGTGTCTGTGTGTCTGTGTCGTGTGTGTCTGTGTCCTGTGTCTTTGCATCGTGTGTCTGTGTTGTGTCTGTGTGCCTGTGTGTCTGTGTCTGTTTGTGTGTTTGTGTGTTTGTGTTTGTGTTGTTTGTGTTTTGTATTTTTGTTGTTTGGTGTTTTGTGTTTGTGTGTTTGTGTGTTTGTGGTTTGTGTGTTAGTGTTTGTGTATTTGTGTTTTGTGTTTTGTGTTTGTGTGTTTTGTGTTTTGTGTTTGTGTGTTTGTGTTTTGTGTTTGTGTGTTTGTGTGTTTGTGTTTTTGTTGTTTTGTGTTTTGTGTTTGTGTGTTTGTGTGTTTGTGTTTGTGTTTTAGTGTTTTGTGTTTATCTGTTGTTTGTCTTGTGTCTGTGTGTCTGTGTGTTGTGTCTGTGTGTTCTGTGTCTGTGTCTGTGTGTCTGTGTCTGTGTGTCTGTGTGTCTGGTCTGTGTCTGTGCTCTTTGCCGTGCTTGTGTCTGTGTGCTGTTGTGTGTGTGTGTTGTGTTTGTGTTTTGTTGTTGTTTGTTTTGTTTTTGTGTTTGTGTTTTGTGTTTGTGTTTTGTTTTGTTTTGTGTTTTGTTTTGTGTTTTGTTTTGTGTTTTGTGTTTTTGTGTTTGTGTTTTTTTTGTGTTTTGTGTTTTGTGTTTTGTGTTTGTTTTGTTTTGTGTGTTGTGTTTGTGTTTGTGTTTGTTGTTGTTGTCTGTTGTCTGTGTGTCTTGTGTTCTGTGTGTCGTGTGTCTGTGTGCTGTGTCTGTGTGTCTGTGTCGTGTCCTGTGTGTCTTGTGTCTGTGTGTCTGTGTGTCTGTGTGCTGTGTGCTGTTGTTGTGTTGTGTTTTGATTGTGTGTTGTGTGTTGTGTGTTGTTGTTTTGTGTTTGTTTGTTGTTTTTTTTGTTTTTTGTTTTGTGTATTTATATGTTTGTATGTTTGGTTTTGTGTTTTGTTTTTGTGTTTTGTTTTGTTTTAGTGTTTGTGTTTTGTGTTTTTGTGTTTTTGTTTTTTGTGTTTTGTGTGTTTTTTTTGTTTTTGTGTTTTGTTTTTTTTTTTTTTTGTGTTTTTTGTTTGTTTTTTTTTTTTTTTTTTGTGTTTTTTTTTGTTTATTTTGTTTTGTTTGTTTGTGTTTTGTTGTGTGTTTGTGTTGTGTAGTTGTTGTTTGTTCTGTTGTGTTGTGTGTTGTGTTTGTGTTTTTCTGTTGCTGTTTTGTGTTTGTTTGTGTGTTTGTGTGTTTTGTGTTTGTTGTTTTGTGTTTTTGTTTTGTTTGTTTTGTTGTTTTGTGTTTGTGTTTTGTGTTTTGTGTGTTTGTGTGTTTGTGTGTTTGTGTTTGTGTGTTTTGTGTTTGTGTTTGTGTGTTTGTGTTTTGTGTTTTGTGTGTTTTTTATTTGTGTTTGTGTGTTTGTTGTTTGTGTGTAATTTGTTTTTTGTGTTTGTGTTTTTGTTTTATATTTGTGTGTTTAGTGTGTTATGTGTGTTTGTGTGTTTGTGTTTGTGTGTTTTGTTGTTTGTGTTTGTGTGTTTTGTTGTTTGTGTGTTTGTGTTTGTGTGTTTGTGTGTTTGTGTGTTTTGTGTTGTGTTTGTGTGTTGTGTGTTTGTGTGTTTGTGTGTTTGTGTGTTTGTGGTTTGTGTGTTTGTGTGTTTTTGTTGTGTGTTTGTGTTTGTGTGTTTGTGTGTTTGTGTTTTGTGTTGATGTTTGTGTGTTTGTGTTTGTGTGTTTGTGTGTTTGTGTTTTGTGTTTGTGTGTTTGTGTGTGTGTGTTTGTGTGTTGTGTGTTTGTTGTTTTTTGTGTTTTTGTGTGTTTGTGTTTGTGTGTTTTGTGTTTGTGTGTGTGTGTTGTGTTTGTGTTTGTGTGTTTGTGTGTTTGTGTGTGTGTGTGTGTGTGTTGTGTTTGTGTGTGTGTGTTTGTGTGTTTGTGTGTTTGTGTGTTTGTGTGTTTGTGTGTTGTGTGTTGGTTTTGTGTGTTGTGTTTATGTTTGTGTATTGTGTGTTTTGTGTTTGTGTGTTTGTGTGTTTGTGTTTTGTGTTTGTGTTTGTGTGTTTGTGTGTTTGTGTGCTTGTGTGTTTGTGTTTTTGTGTGTTTGTGTGTTTGTGTGTTTGTGCGTTTGTCTGTTTGTGCGTTTGTCTGTTTGTGTGTTTGTTTGTTTGTGTGTTTGCGTGTTTGTGTGTTTGTGTGTTTGTGTGTTTGTGTGTTTGTGTGTTTGTGTGTTTGTGTGTTTGTGTGTTTGTGTGTTTGTGTGTGCGATCGAGCGTGTGTGCGTGCGTTTGTGCGTGCGTGGGTGTTTGTGTGTGTGTGTGTGTGTGTGTGTGTGTGTGTGTGTGTGTACGCGTGTGTGTGCGTGTGTGTGTGTCTGCGTATAATCTGAACGTGTCAATTGAAACACATTGCTTTGTCTATTACAGTGTTCAGTAGATTAGGTATGCGTGCTGAAATAAAATCGCATGTGGTTGATGAATCATCCATCATCACCATCTCATCCCGGTCTAAGCCTGTTTTAAACTTTCACTCGAAGCCAGGTTTAAAGGAAGAGGTAACTGAAGATCTAATAGATAAAGAGGATGGTGATAATGCTGTCACTGATGCATGAGATGCGGTTTATGTATTCTTAAAGATAGTATTACTTATAATAAATTATTAAAAGCTCTTCATCTTTTTATTATTGGTAATAACCTAGATCTTTTTAATAGAATTACATTTCGGTAATTATGCACCTTAAACAGACTCTTAATGCTACCAAAAGGGCTCTAATTACGGGGTACTGATCATAAATACGTCATCAAGTGGTTGAATATAGTGCTTAAAAAGGAGCCGGCAATTAGGATATGTATCTGCGGTTGGCTACCCTCCAGGGGCTGGAATTAAAAACTACACCGGAGTGCGCGGTGGCTGGATATTCTCTGCCCTTTCTATTTGTGTAATAGCAAATTACAAAGTCAGGATCGTGCTAAGATTTGAAGTTTGTAGTTTGCAGCTATAGATTTTTTTGTTGTTTATTGCAGCACAGTATCTCTAACACAATGCCATTTGCAAGCGAAGCAGCACAAAGGTTTATATACATAAAGACTTTAAAATACGTACGGGTAGTATGACGTTTTTTGTAATTTAACAAAAACCTTAAACATTTTACTTGTACACATTGTTGGGTAAACTATAAATAGAATGAGATGAAATATATGTGATAAGATATCACATCCACATCTCTAAAAATGTTGTATCTGTCGTACTAAAATATCTTTTTCTATGTATATACGCTTTTTATAATTAAGAATTCACAACAATCACTTGCAAAAATGTGCAGATGTCAAAACCCGCATAATACTACAAACGATTTTAATTAACACTTTTGAATAATTCAAAACACTTAAAACAACCCTACTTATAGCGGAAGTAGCTTAGAACCACGTACTTCATAGTAAATTGTGTAAATCAAAATATAAGAGTCTCTTATTTTGTAAATCATTTTAGGTTCAGTGTTTCAGACTTTATTTCCAGAACGGTCAGTAAAAATGTATTATTACCAATATATAAATTTATTTCCAGAACTCGGTTTCATGCATAGTAATAAAAAAAATAGAGAATCTTTGTCCCTTTAGTTCTTTTTCCTAACATAGGTATAATAATTTTTTTCTAAAACTACTTTTGGAACTAACATCTTCTTCCTTCAAAGAGCGAAGCAAATTCATTAGTAAGCACATTCACAAATTTAATAATAGTTAATGATTCACTCTAAGATTCCATTAACAGCTTACATTTATTTCCTTCAACAATTGCATTTGTCCTCAAATAGTATTCTCGTTAAGACGATTACCACGGACCTATATCACCATGATATTCTTCAATTCGGCATTTGGTGGAAAATAGAAAGCGTGCATCGGGGATAAAAGCTTCTGTAATATCTGCATATTGTGAATATTAGCTTAAAATAAACCAAGAAGAAGGTTATAAAAATGATAGAATAAAAAGCAGAAGTGAATGAAATAGGACAAGCAACAGGGGAATAGAATGCGTTGGAATAAGCAGTAATTGTTACTACAACGTGCTAGGAGGTTAACTGATAACAAAAAAACTACGGTGCTGTGAAGCAGGTAAAAATAAACGGGCCAAAATGTTAAATTTAAATAACTACGGTGCTGTGAGGCAAAGTCCGAAAGAGAAGGAAAGGAGAATGGAAGAGTTATTAAGGGAAATAAGGGATAAGCTAGAAAATATGGTGGAAATGGACGGAAGAGTGGAGTAGAAAATAGCATAAATGCAGAAAGAAGCAAAGAACATAATACAAGCGAACGCACAATTGAGAAATTAAATGTACGTGATGAAGCAAAGAATAATGGAAAAAGATGAAAGAATAGAAGACCCGGAGAGAGAAATAAGGAAGAAGAGAATAATAATCTATAGTAGAGGAACAAGAACAAGTAGAGGAAAAGAACTTACAATTGAAGGAGATGGCGAGAAAGATGCAAAGGGACATAAACGTAAAAATAGAGATGGAGAAGGAAGTAAATGAATTAATAAGAATAGGGAAGTACCGTAAGGAGAGTAGTAGGCCAGTGATGATGGAGACTGGGAACTAGACAAAAAAACAGAAATATTAAAAAGCGCAAAGAATCTAAAAGGAACCAAAATTTACATAGAAGAGGATTATTCGAAAGAGATATGGGCATAGAGAAAAGAGCTGGTACAATATAAAAAAATGATACAAGATAAAGGTAAACGAGTATCGATGAGATACAACAATCTCCTAGTGAACGGGGAATTCTTGTATTGGAACAGCTAAGGTCAACGGAAGTGAAAGAGACAACGAAAAAGACATACGAGAAGGAAGAACAGAAGAGGAAAGATATGCTTAGAATAGGATCATGGAACATATGCACACTACTGAAAGAAGGAAAAATGATGGAAGTAGGGAAGGAACTGAGGAGATACAAAATTGATATGGCATCAGTGCAGGAGACGAGATGGAAAGATTACAAAGAGTGGGTTTAGTTTTCTGTACTCTGTACACTGAGTATGAGGAGGAACCAGATAAAGATAAGCTATATCAGGAATTAGAAGAAATAATAGAAAACATACTCCAACATGATGGTTTTGGAGGGTTTCAACGCGAAAATAGGTAAGGATGAGGCAATAAGTAGTATGGCTGGCAAAGAAACAGTCCATGATGAAACAAATAAAGTAGATTATGCGAAACAGCTGCAGCGTGTGTATGTGTGTGTGTGTGTGTGTGTGTGTGTGTGTGTGTGTGTGTGTCTGTGTCTGTGTCTGTGTCTGTGTGTCTGTGTGTCTGTGTGTCTGTGTGTCTGTGTGTCTGTGTCTGTGTGTCTGTGTGTCTGTGTGTCTGTGTGTCTGTGTGTCTGTGTGTCTGTGTGTCTGTGTGTCTGTGTGTGTCGTGTGTCTGTGTCTGTGTCTGTGTGTCTGTGTGTCTGTGTCTGTGTCTGTGTGTCTGTGTGTCTGTGTGTCTGTGTGTCTGTGTGTCTGTGTGTCTGTGTGTCTGTGTGTCTGTGTGTCTGTGTGTCTGTGTGTCTGTGTGTCTGTGTGTCTGTGTGTCTGTGTGTCTGTGTGTCTGTGTGTCTGTGTCTGTGTGTCTGTGTGTCTGTGTGTCTGTGTGTCTGTGTGTCTGTGTGCTTGTGTGTCTGCGTGTCTGCGTACCTGCGTGTCTGCGTATCTGCGTACCTGAGTGTCTGCGTATCTGCATGTCTGCGTGTCTGCCTGTCTGCGTGTCTTCGTGCCTGCGTGTCTGTGTGTCTGCGCGTCTGCGTGTCTGCGTGTTGCGTGTCTGCGTGTCTGCTTGTCTGCTTGTCTGCGTGCCTGCGTGTCTGCGTGTCTGCGTGTCTGCGTGTCTGCGTGTCTGCGTGTCTGCGTGTCTGCGTGTCTGCGTGTCTGCGTGTCTGCGTGTCTGCGTGTCTGCGTGTCTGCGTGTCTGCGTGTCTGCGTGTCTGCGTGTCTGCGTGTCTGCGTGTCTGCGTGTCTGCGTGTCTGCGTGTCTGTGTGTCTGTGTGTCTGTGTCTGTGTGTGTGTGTGTGTGTGTGTGTGTGTGTGTGTGTGTGTGTGTGCGTGCGTGCGTGCGTGCGTGCGTGCGTGCGTGCGTGTGTGTAAAGAATGCGAAGATGCCATGGAAAGAAAGAATGAGTAAAAGAGTAAATAAATAAAAAAAATGGATGAGATGGAAGAAGAGAGCTTGAAACATAACATGAGGAATTTATATATGAAGATAACAAAGAAAAAATGTGGAGGAATAAGAAATCGAGGAGTAAAAAACGAAGATGGAGAATTAAAGTAAAAGGAGGAGGAAATAACAGATGTGTGGAAAATATGCTTCGAAAGATTATTAAACACAGCTAATGACAATAGGGAGAAAGGAAGGATAGAGAGAGAAGGGTAATAGAGGACAATGAAGTAGAAATAGCAGAAGCGACATATGAGGAATTGGATGCAATTATGAAGAGACGAAAGAATGGAAAGGCAGCAGGGAGCGATGGAATCTGTGAAGAACTGTTGAAAAATGGAGGATAAAAACTAAGCGAGAGGATATATGAACTATTGATAGGAATTTGGAGAGTAGAAAAGATGCCGGAAGAGTGGAGGGAAGGAGTGATAATACCAGTCTATAAAAAGGGAGACAAGCAGAAATGTAATGACTACAGAGGAATAACTTTATTAAATATATTGCATAAAATAATCGCAGCCATGTTACAAAGGAGGCTAGCAACGTTCTCAAACGAAATAATAGAGGATTACCAATATGGCTTCAAGAGAGGAAAATCGACAATAGATGCGATACACATATTCAAGGAAATACTGAAAAAGAGAATGGAATATAATATAACGATGCACATAATATTTATAGATTTCAAACAGGCTTTTGACTGCATAAAGAGACGAAAACTTCAAATAATGAGCAAAAATAAGGTACCACAAAAACTGATACGGTTAATACAGCTAACATTAGAAAACACTAGAGCTAAAGTAAGGACATTACTGGGAGACCCAGATAGTTTTACTTTTAACACAGGGATAAGACAGGGTGATGCATTATCTACGTCATTATTCAACACTTCACTAGATGATGTAATAAAAAAGGTAGGCTGCTCGGGTACGATAATAACTACAGAGACGCAGGTCTTAGCATATGCAGATGATATCGTCGTAATAAATAGAAGAGAAAAGGGATTGAGCGAGATGATGATACGAATAGAAAAGGAAGCGAGAGAAATAGGACTTCAGATTGATGTAGATAAGACCAAATACATGAAATATGACAGAAGCGAGTATAATCAAGAGCAGTACTTCAAAGTGAATGACCGCAAACTTGAAAAAATAAACAAATTTAAATACTTAGGCGTAACGATAGAAAGGAATAAGAAACAAGGAGAGGACAAGGAAATCATTGAGAAGGTACAGCGGGACTAAGAGTTTTTATGCAAATAAAGACCTGCTGAAAAGAGGAAGACTCTGCAAAAAAAAAAAAAAATCAGAATACACAAAACGTTAGTAAGACCAGTGATGATGTACGTAGCAGAGACCATGTGCTTTACAATGAAAGATGCAGAGAGAATGAGAAGGTGTGAAAGGGGAATAGTAAGAAGAATAATGGGACCGGTACAAGTAGAGGAAGGACAATACAGGATGAGAATGAACCATGAGATAATAAAAGTAATGGAAGGAGAAGACATAGTAAAGAACATAAAAGAGAAAAAAATAGAATGGCTAGTGCATATAGTGAGAAGTGACCAGAACGACAGTATAAAAAAGATAACATACTGGAAGCTAATGGGAATCCGAGCGAGAGGCAGACCAAAATTAAGATGGTTAGACGAAGTAGTGGAGGACCTACCACAGATGAAAGTAGTAAAGTGGAAGGAGGAGGCAAAAAAGAGGAAGAAATGGAAGTGGATAGTGAGCAAGGCAAAGACACACCTAAAACTATAAAATATAATGGTATTAAGAGTTAAAAACTAATAACAATAATTTTAACGTCAATTGTAGTGATTAGAGAACAAAGTGGTGTAATTCACCTTAAAAATGGGTTAATAAAGCTATAAGCGGCTAAATTCCTACGGACATGCAACACCAATGATGATGATGACATAAAAAGATTTTCTCGAATGGTATTCGAACCCATGACCTCATGTCTAGATAACATGAGGTCGTGGGTTCGAATCCCATTCGAGAGAATCTTTTTATTTATTTATACACATAAATAAAAAAGTCCAAATAATGTTATTATTAATATTTGAGTTACGTTTCAACCAGATCACTCGTCTTTTTCAAACATTAAAGTAGAATTAATAGAATCGAAATATTAAAATATTCACTTCAATATCAACTGATAAGATAATTTAGAAAACATGGTGGTCGAAATAATGGTGGACGGCCATACCCATAAATCCAAAAAAAAATCTAAAACTGAAATATTTTCTTATTATCAAATTATTTTAATTGCATTAATTTTCATATAGTGGGTGTCCCACTAAGGTACTTCGGCGGCCGTAGCTTGGTAATATATTATCGCAGAACGTTCGAAAACAATCATACTAAAACTGCACATGAGAAGGAGCTTAAATTAATTTTCAAGTTTGTGGAATGGCAGCTAAAGTGTGAAGTGAAGATATGATAAAGGTATCCGCATTAATTTTCTCGAAAATTTTAGAATGTGTTTTATCTAAAACTAATTAGCCCAAATCTTGAGATAAAGTGATGTTGTTGTTGTTCTTGAAAGAAAATAACTAAATTTAGTTTGCTTTACCTAAAACTAACAAGCTTGGTCTTGTTGAAAAGAGCTTTATTTTTCATTAATTACACTACAAACTATCCTCCTGCACTTCTCATAGTGGTGGATAAAGGGCGCTTTTTAAAAAATGTATGTCTGTGGTTTTTTCTCGAAATATCAAATGGAACAGTTATATGTTTTTGACATTGGTAAATAAATGAACTGAACATTAAATAATAATTGATGAAAACTGCTAATCACTGACTTTTTTGAAACTCTAAGTATTTGTAGAAGACGTGACACGTAAAATTTGAAAAATAGTTGTTAACGATGTAAGTGTCCAAAACGTTGTCCATTTGTTTTTCAAACGTACCATTCTAATCCAACATGGGTTAGCGAATAACCCACATTAAATGATCCAAGTTGATCATCAGAATAGTAATGTACAGTGTGTCCCATTTTTTATGTTTCTTCGCGATATCTCGGCTATGACTGAAATAGCGGGATACGGTTTTCACAGTACTGTCATTTTCTTTGTTGTCAAATGTAGTGTTTTCCTAATTGTCACAGCCTACTTCGTTTATGAGATACAGGACGTGTTTGAATTCAATATAGGTTTGATAAAAGTGTCGTTTTCAGAAAAATACGGATTTCTCAGTATATATATATATATATATATATATACAAACACACGCGCGTGTGTGTGTGTGTGTGTGTGTGTGTGTGTGTGAGAGAGTGAGTGAGTGAGTGAGTAAGTGAGTGAGTGAGTGAGTGAGTGAGTGTGTGTGTGTGGGTGTGTGTGCGTGCGTGCGTGCGTGCGTGCGTGTGTGTACGTGCGTGCGTGTATGCATGCATCCACGATAACTCCAGAACGAAAATACCTACGTACTTAAAATTTTGTATTTCAGCTGTTTTCATTTGACTTAGAGCTGATTAAATTTTTGAGAAATCCAGCGGCGGAGAGGGGGGTTTATAAGAGCAGCTGAATATTTCAAAGATATAAAAATACGTATGTATATATATATATATACAGGGTGGGTGTCTACTACGTGGACGGAGGATTTCTCCTTAACTATTAGAAGTATCAAAACCAATTTTGGTGTGGTAATGCACGATCATTCTACATTCTAAAAATATTTTGGTACATACAGAGTGATTGACAAAAATATGCCAACACAAACATATGTTTTTTAAATGGAACACCCTGTATATTTTTGCATTTTTGGATTCACTGTTTAGAATGAAGAATGAAAGTATAGAAATTTGTATCTGTATCAGTAACCGTTCTGCAGATATCGTCACTTTAGCACCGAAATAGAGTTAACTTTGGAACCACGGTGCGAGCGTTGTCACCACGATTTTGTAAATCTGTTTATAACACCGACTATCACATTTCGATTCCTCGTGAAAAGTAGATACTAATTGATAATAGGTTTCATAGCCATAATACGGACCCATCTTGAGATATTGACGCTTTATTTCAAAAGATTGACATACAAAAGAACAAATAAAACAAAATCCAAAGCAAATAAGAAAATACGAATGGCAAATAAATTCTTTAACTGATACGAAAACTTAATTAATAACTAAACATTAAAATAATTCTGTACACTTAGAAATAAGTTGAACAAGCTAACAAACGAATAAAACCATAAATTCAAATTACGCGTAGCTAAACACTTTACAATTCGCTTGGTAAACGGAAGATTCACTCGCAACAACGTTAGAGGCGAAATGGATTGAAACGCAGCTCTAATTCTATTTTTCATATCTTTGCTTGTGGTGAAAGGATGTTGGTAAACTTTTTCTTTAACATAGCCCCAAAGGAAGAAATCAAGGGGCGTAAGATCCGGAGATCTGGCTGGCCAGTTTTGCACACCACCTCGTCCTATCCGCCTCGTTGGATAATTTCTATCGAGATTTTGCCTAACGTTGATTGCATAGTGTGGAGGGGCGCCATCCAGTTGAAACCACATCATACGAATATTATCTACCTCGATATTTTCCAAAAGCTCGGGTAAATCATTTTCCAAAAACTGTAAATATCTTTCTCCAGTAAGACTCCCATCAAAGAAAAAAGGACCAACCACATTAAAATTGATCATCCTCCCCACACAGTAACTGACCATCGATGCTGGTGATTAACAACTCTTAAGATGTGACGATTAGTATCTGAATAGTAATGATAGTTATGTGTATTAATATTGCCATTACTGTGAAAAGTTGCCTCATCCGTAAATAGAATGTTATTAACAAAACTAGGTTCTTCATTGACTATAGTGGTTATCCATTGGCAGAAAGATTCACGATTTTGAAAATCCAATTCACTAAAAGTTTGATGTTGCTCGATATGATAAGGATGCAATTTGTTTTTTTTTAATAAAGCTGCGAACTGTATTTCTATTTAGGTCTAGGTGTGTACTAAGCTCTCTGCGGATTTTCTATAAGAGATGCTACAACTTGAAACTCAATTTCTTCATTTGGGCTCGTTTTTGTGCTCTTGAGATAACGCACACTTCCAGAATTTATAAATCTCTCGGCTACATTCATAAACGATTGTTTCCGCGGCTGTCTTCTCTCTGGTTATCGTTCACAGTGCAAACGGGTAGCCAGGAAAGCGTTTCTTTGAGCTTCGCCGTAAATGAAGATCATATCGACTATTACTTCTTTGGACAAATTCATCTTATACAAAAATTGACAAAACGACAATCCAAAAACACACAAACTAATGGAATAATATTTTAATGATTATACAAACGTAAAAACAATAGATGCAATTGTTCCTCTTTATTACGAGCGGCTAGCCTACCTGATTTGTTTTGTTGAATCCTATTGTCATAGTAAAGTATATTTTAGAATATTTTTACGTAAAAGCGTCAATATCTCAAGAAGCATCTGTATTATGGCTATGAAACCTATTATCAATTTAGTATCTATTTTTCACGGGGAATCGAAAGGTGAAAAAATATACAGGGTGTTGCACAAAAAATTTAGGTTTCATAAAGTTGAAATTTATGAAACCCGTTTCCGTTTCATAATGTACATATTACAAACACAAAATGGAATAAGGTTTTATATAAGCGTTTACATCAAGATGTCACGACAATGCCAATCATATAAAGGAATGGATAAAATAATTTTATCTTCAAGAGACTAATAACCTTGTCATTATTACTGTCATTTTCGATAGTTTAAGTTGTCTTTTATTTTTGTGTTTGAAATCGCATACGTCTTGCGCCATTATTCATTTCAACCTAATAATGAAAATGAAGTTGAAACTAATAATGGGGCTAGGACAACGTGATTTTGATAGAAAATGTCACATAGAAACTGATTATGGGGCTAGGTCAATGTGATTTTGATAGAAAATTTCAGATAGAATCAATCTGTCAGAATGACGCACACTTTTCAATAGTCATCACTCCGAAGTATACTTATTAGTCTTAATGTATTGAGTTCGACGTGCAAGTTGAATATTTCTCCCAATAATGATTAACTTACACGTCTTACATAATAATCTGCTATTTTTCATTTAGCCTATGAAGTATCAACCTCCAATGAGCCCCGTAAAAAATAAATTTAGTGCTAATAATCATATTCAAACATGATTACTTTTCCACATAAATGCCGTAAAGATTTCGGAAACGTTGGACTTCTAGCCAGTTCTTCATTTTAGGAAAAGGCGAAAGTCACTTGGCGCTAAGCCTGCCATATCCGTCGCATGATAAAACACGCCCCATTTAAACTTCTTCAGAAATCACAAGCTGTTGGAGTTGTAGGGGCACTCTGAGAGTGGACGTTATCACAAATCTGTTACTACTACTTGTATGACTGTTTAGCGCCTCAATGAGGGTTTAAAAAAAGGCGCTTCACGTAACAATTCTAAATTTTAACATTTTTAAAAAATAGTAGAGAAAATTTAAATAACTTGGTTTGGATCCAAACTTTTCCCAAAAAAACGTTTTAATTTGATAAGGAAGTAAATTAATACAGTGTTTCAGTGCTGTGGAAGGAGAGAAAATGCAGAATGATTTTGAGGGTAACAGAAAACTCTTCTGGAAATGGGTCAAAAATACAAAACGTGGCCCAAAACAGAATGTTGCAGGAGTAATGAATACGAGCAACTAAATAGTATGGGACGATTGTGAAGTGAGGAAATGCTGGCAAGAATATTTCGGAAAGTTGTACAGTAGCAAGGAAAATAAGACTGAAGGGTTAAATAAGGGGCATGTAGAAGGAATTGTGAACGAAACTGAGTAGGATATTGGCATAAATGAGATAGAGGAACCGGTAGGAAGGTTGAAAAACGGTAAAGGAGCAGGCGTAGATGAAATCACTGGTGAAATGCTAAGTTATGGAGGTGCAAAGCTTATACGAAGATTATGTGAATATTTCAATGTATGCCTTAAGGGTGGAAAAGTGCCGAGTGATTGGAAGAGCGTGTTCATTGTACCACTGTATAAGGGTAAGGGGAACAGGAGTTATTGTAAGAATAACAGAGGAATAATAAAATACTTATTATTTTTGGGTTTTTTAATGGTGCATTTTAAATTATACAATCTAAACGTTTCGATAACACTTACAGTTATCTTCGTCAGTAGTAATATCTGTTATAATTGTTAAAGATGTTGTAAACAATTTTGTCAAAGTTGAAAAATTAAAACATTAACATGTCTTAAAGATGACAAATCAGAACACTCTCTAACGGCGAAAGCTAACAGTGAAAAATGTCAGCCAAAAAACACATTTAACAAAATTAATCAAGTTATGATGTAAGTGTAAAGTTGTGAAAAACTTCAATTTCAAAATGATAGAAGCATTCACAAATATAAACATGACATCAAATAAAATAATCCAGTTAAATCTAACAAAGAGATATCTTTATCAATAAGTGCAAGTGTTATTAACAATGAAAAGCATAATGCAGAACGCTTTTTATAATTTTTTTATTTTAATCTTAATTTCAACACTTATGTTAAATTATAGTGCCGTGGTAATTTAACATATAATTGGTAAAACATTTGCTTCAAGGTCTAGGAAAAACACAGCAAAAAACCTAGACATACCAAAAGTCGAAATTAAAATCAAAATCAAGACTATCATTATGCCTTTTTAATTATAAGATGCCAAAACCTATTTAAATGGAGATTTTCTTCTTGTCTATTAAAATTATTAGGGTGTTTATATATTTCACGTTGTAAACGAACATAATAATGAGTTTGTCTTGACAATATTTCCATATTGTCAAATTGAATGTCATGATTTAGATTATTCAAGGCATGGTCAGCCACAGCAGACTTCTCTGGTTGACCTACAAAATCTCATATGTTCTTCACGTCTTGTATCAAAGCTACGTTTTGTGGTTCCGATGTATACTTTTCCACATGAACAAGATAACTTATACACTCTGGAAGATGATAAAGAGTTTGACACATCTTTAGGTGATCTTAAATGTTCTTTCATTTTTCTTGTAGGTTTAAAAATAGCCCTAATGCCATATTTAATTAGGATTTTTTTAATTCTATCTGTAACATTAGCTATAAAAGGAAGAAAAGCAGTACCAACATTAAGAACTGGTTTTTCTTTAAGGTTACGTTTAGAAAGTGTAATAACATTATTAATATCTGTGAGTGAATATCAATTATCTTGTAAGGAATAAGTTTGCTCAGTGTACCTGGTAAAGTATTTGGAAGATAGTGATTGATAGTGTACGAGAAATTACACAAACTAAGATTTGGGATGGCCTCATGCCAGGGAAAGGAAGTGTTGATCAGATGGTTGCCCTTCAGCAGGTGATCGAAAAGTGGTTAAGTTTAAAAAGGAAGCTGTACTGTGCGTTTGTAGATCTGGAGAAAGCATATGATAATGGTAAGGGAAACAAGATTGATTGTAAGAACTACAGAGAAATGAGTTTGCCCAATATACCTGCTAAAGTATTGGAATTGGTAGAGCACGAGAAACTACACAAACTAAGATTTGGCTTCATGCCAGGGAGAGGACGTGTTAATCAGATGGTTGCCCTCCAGCAGGTGATAGCAAAATGTTTAAGTGTAAAAAGGAAGCTGTATTGTACGATTGTAGATCTGGAGAAAGTGAAAATGGAGAACCTGTGGAAATATTAAATTAATATGGCGTAAGTAAAGGTCTAATAAACGGAATAAAAGCAGTACACAACTGTAGGCAGGTATGTGTTAGGGTGGGAAGAGATGTGAGTGAATACTTTAATATTGAGCAAGGAGCGCGACAAGGCTGTGTGATGTCACCGTGGTTATTCCATGTATACATGGATAAATGTGTTAGACAAGCATGTATCGATACAAATGGTGTAATGGTTGGTGACGTAAGTGTACGACTTCTGGTGTATGCAGATGACACAGTCTCATTAAGTGACAGTGCCGATGAGCTAGAAACTGCTCTGAGGAAGTTTGGTGCAGTCTGTGAGAGCATGGACCTAAAGGTAAACGTGAACAAAACTAAAGTTGTGGTGTTCAATCGGAAAGGTGAATAGGAGAGTTGAGTATGTACTCTGCAAAATAAAATTGTGGAACAAGTGGTCGAGTTTGTATATCTGGGTAGAATGTCTACTGCAGATGGTACAATGGATGGCGAGATTGGAGGAAGAGTCAATGCTGGAAGGAAAGTGATTGGAAGTATGTGGACGATAATGAGAAACGGAAGCATGAGCCTAGCTCCGAAACGCGCAGTATATAATGGCGTGTTTGCCCCGTCAGTACTGTATGGAAGTGAGACATGGATATGTGAAAAAAAACACGAAAGAAAAATAAATGCGGCGGTATGAGATTCCTGAGAATCGCATGTTGTAAAACGAGAAGGGATAAGATAAAAGAAGGAGTGTATAATGAAGGAGTGTGGCGAAGAAAAGACGATGATGTATAGGTATAAAAGTAGTACACTACGTTGGTGAGGTTAGAGTTAAGGCCGGGCCGGCAGACCGCGTAAAACTTGGCTGAATGTATGATAAAGGAAAGAAAGATAAGATTTAAAAATAAAAGGACATGTCAGAGACAATGTGTGAATCTTACGGAAGCTAGGGAGGTATGCAAAGGTAGGAAAGCATGGAGAAAGATTGAATGAAAAATAAATAAGAGGCAGGGATTGTTTTGCCTACCTCGCAAGGGAATGACGTTAAGGTTATGCTGTTATGTTAGTTTCAGTACTGAAAACTAAATAGATATTAGCTGTTGACTGAAGAAAGAAAGTGGCTTATCTAAGGGCAGGGGTCCATGGGGTCCAAAATACCTTAACTTTTGTAATAACCACACTAAACTTTAAACTAAATACGTAAATGCTATGCAATTATTTTAGAAAAATTAAAACGTATTTCAGAGATTCTATCAGTATCCATATAGAAATTCACATTTCCTCTAGTGTAATACTTGAATTATTTGCAAGACGATTAAATCAATTCTTCTAAAAGTAATTATATATTATGTTTTTCCTTTTTTTATCATATACACAATGCGTGTTTCGCAATTATAATTTTTTCTGTATTTGGGCACACCCTCCCCTCTGTTGAAATCCTGGTTACGCCACCGTGACTCTTAACATGGCCATGAATATAAATTTGAATATCTAATAGATGATCTGAAAAGGGAAATGTTAGAGAGAATTTTAAAAAACTAATTTGCTTAAATTCAAATTCACAATTTATATCACAATTATAAACACTTATATTTGGGGTTTTTAGATGGTGATACGTTTCGATAGGAATTACAGCTGTCGTCGTCAGTACAAAAGGAAACGTTTGATATTAATAAAAATTTTATTTTTTTTCTAAGGACGATAGCCAAATGTATAGAGTTGGTATAACTTATATTGAAACACACTATTAAAAACTGCAAAGATATGTATGTATAATTAGTGATTTTAGTTATAAAGTAATAAAGTATTTTCGCATATATTTTAATGATACCAGAATGTTTTTAGCTGAGTTCAATTTTTTGTTAAAGAATTCAATAAATCAAATTTTATTCAGTGACGCACCACTGTGAAACTAGGTTTAAAAAATTTTTCTGTAATTAATTTTTAACAAGCACCATAAATAATAACTTGAAACGCTCTGTCGTTTAAAATGAAGGCACGAACAAAACCATCCATTATACTATCTGAAAGCATCCAGTTTATACCTAAACGTTAACGCAAATATATAGAAACATGAAATAGATGAAGTAGGTAATGCCAAAAATAACATCATTGTGTCAAATTAATTAACGTCTAATTTTATATTTTGCTTCAAGTTCAAGCGCAAAATTTTAAGAATAACATTAACGAAAGTTAACATTTGGTGAAAAGAAAAAAAAAAAAAGGAACAATCCTTTCATTCTTCCACGAATATTACAAAAGTACTGATCCAGGTTCCACAAAAAGAACTTAGTCCATTCACGTATTTGTAGATCAAAAGATAATTATGCTCATTCTATTCTTGGTACAATTCAGGAAAAGAAGATTACGTTAGTAGAACGTCAATGGAAAATTTTAGATATTTGATGGATAATAAACGTGAAATATGAATATCAGCTGTTAAAAAATTTTTATTTGGGACAATTTCACAGAAATAAAGTTAAAAATGTTGATTAATAAGTAATAAATTACAAAATTTTATTGGTTTTACCGTTTTAGGTAAAAATTTCTAAAGATAACTGCATAAACATTTTTTTGTGTTAAAACTAAAAAACTAGTTTATTGAAATTATTGTAAAGTTCAATGATCAAATATTTTTTGAAAGTTGCATTAATAATGCAAAGGCATGATAGATTAGCTTTTTAATTTTTACTCCCCTTCCAACATGGTCGATAAAAGGACAAAAGTATGATGAGTAGAGAGCGGATTTTATGCACTATAAAATGCCGAAATATGTGCATATATATATATGCACTTAAAAACCTTAAAATATGCATCAAAATGCATTATTAATTCAAAATATGCAAAATATGCATAAATATTGAATTTTCTATTTATCTGTGTTAATTCCAAATTATAACATTAATATATAAAAAAAGTATATATGCTTGTATTTTTTAATAGGAAAAAGATAAATTGCATACAAACTTATTATTTTACATTCAAAATTATGTGTTATTGAAAAACTACATATTTACTTATACACTATACATTTATAAAAACTGCACCCTGTCATTACTACTTACAAAGCAATTATTATTTTAACATTATTTTAAAATTATGTGTTATTTAAAAATTACATATTTACTTATACGCTATAGATTTATAAAGATTACACCCTCTCATTACTATTTGCAAAACAATTTATAACTAAATATTTTTCCAAGTTTTCGGGCAGAAAATTTTGGCGTCTGTCCGATAGTATGTTTTTGTACAAAGAAAAACTTCTTTCTACATCCACAGAAGTTATGGGTGCATATTTTAATGCGGCTAATATGGCCAAATCTAAATTTATAACAAGATCATCGGAATTTTCCTCAAGTTTCAGAACTTTATTATTAACTTTTAGTAACAACTGATATCCACTGTTTTTTGTAAAATTTCATTTAATTTATTAGAAATAGTTTTACCAATATTTCCTGAAACAGCAGAAATCAGCTGTTGAAATTTATTAATTATTTGCATAGATTCATTTAATGACAATGCCTCCGTTTCTAATTTAGCAATGGTTGAACTTACAAAATAGTAATTTGCTTTTATAAATGCCAGCTCATTGCGCAATTGTGTTTTCTTTAAAATGGATTGAGCTTTTTGAACGTAAGTACTTGAATTATCAGAAATTTCTAAAACTAACTCCTTTATTTTTTCCAAATGATCTGTATAAAAAAGAGCTGCATTTAACCAAGTACCCCAACGCGTAATCACAGGCTCTGGTGGTAGAGGAATATTAGGTAACTTTTCTTTGTACAATTGAATTCGTAACGGAGCTTTTAAAAACACTTTCTTTATACTACTTATTAAACTATTTACTAATGGAAATTGATTACGAATTGTTTCTGCTACTCTATTAATACCATGTGCGAGACATGTTACATGTATAAAATTTCATAAAATAATTTTAATTGCTGTCCAGCTTTTACCATATACGGTGCTGCATCAGACAGCATTAAAACTATTTTATCTGTTGCAACAATATCAGGAATAAAAAATTGCATGAAAGCTTCGTTTATAAAGCGAACTATTGCTGCATGATTGGTTTTCTCAAGAACTTTGGAAGCGATTAAATATGATATACTAGACTGCGCCTCACTTAAATAACCAATCATTAAATTTGCAACATATCGCCCGCAACAATCTGTAGTTTCATCTACTATAAAATAAAGATATTTATTTTTTGTAATTTTCTTTATATGCCCCATAGTTTCAAGATATAAATCATTAATATACCTTTTTCGAAGCGTGCTTTCATCTGGCACTTGCTTTTTACTAATTTTTTCTAAAAAATGACCTAAAACTAGGATTTTGCAATTTCTTTAATGGAATATTGGCTTTAACAAGTGCACTACACAATTCGAAATTAAATTCCTCTTGTGCATTTCTTTTGGCCGTTTCTTGAAACAACGACTGGCACAAAGGTGTTTGACAAACTTTTGTTTTCTTAAATGTTTCTAATTTTCTTTTATGAAGAGAGGTTTCAATGTGCTGTGTAACTTGAGATTTCCTTTCGCACATGATCTAAGGAAAAATTAATTTTAAAAATAAGTATCTAATTGCGTTTAAATACTGATAAAACGGTGAATTCAATAACCTACTTCAATTAATAAGGGTTTAATTTCCGAAATCAATTAAAAATATGTAATGGTACTTACTATTTTTCCACAGGCTATGCAAAACACTTTCATCATCCAGACGTAGCTCGGATATATTTTCTATCCATACTTGAACTAAACTATTTTTAACTTTCGGCATCTTGAAGTTCACTTAACAAAGCCGTACCATTCAGTTACGTCTTCGCCCAAGGAATGTTTAAAATTTTGCATTTTGTCCGTTACTCTCAAATTATTTTCAAGAAGGATTAACTAACTAAACACTTACCTTGAAAAAGTCCAAATAACTTTAACCCTTGATTGAGGGAATTCCCTCAATCAATGCTTTAACTATCTACTTAATCTACGTAATCCGGAAGTATTAACGTTGCACTTAACTGCAGGTAATAATCTTTCTTTAAACCTGTCTTATTTATATAAAAATACATTTCTTAGTTACACACAATAACAAAATTTAAAATAAGTTAGAATAATGCATTTTAAAGCGAATTTGGAAGATATAGAAAAAATGCGAAATATATGTTAATTATGAATAAAAAGGCAAAATATGCATAAAATCGCATATATATGCAATATATGCAGTATTTGGCGAAATATGCAAAAATTAATTAATGTCAAATGATTGCATTTAGTACAATTCGTCTAAAAACAAAACGATATTCTTCAACTATAAAAAAAGCGATATGCATTTTGCATAAAATCCTCACTCTAGTGATGAGTATGTGAAGACGCCATTCTTGTGCTGTGACCAATTTCGTATAGAACCCGTTAAAAATTAAAAGAGGTTTCAAGGTTTATATTATCAGACTATCGAACTAGGTTGGAAACTAAGTGACCTGTTGTTTGATAATATTCAAATCATATGTAAGGTACTGGAGGCAAATATGATCCAGCGGGTAATATGGCCCACAATCCCCTAACGCAGAAACTAAAGTATTTATCAACGATCTGGCATCGTCGGATACTTGCCAGTATAGGTAACGACCAATAATCGTGTGAGCGGCCGTCTGGCATCACGCTTTTGCGGGTAGCACTTAGTTAGAATCTGACTGCTGTGTTATGCACATACTGTTATAATTGTTCGGTTAATTTGTTGACCACGTTTGTATATTGAGGATCAAAGTGAATGGTGTCCACAATTCAGAGAGGTAAATGTACGTTGTTAAATATCTCTGGTCGGAATATTGATTCGCTAATGAAACGTTGCCCTTTTGGTATCTATTATGTTGTTAAGTTGTCATTTCGGGTAATATGGCCCAATAAAGTAGCGGGCCGTATAACCCGAATAAAATATTTTAAATGTCTTTGCTTTCGTTTTATTCAACTGCTATGGTTATTCCGCCTCCTGTACTGTGTAGACGTTGTTACTGCTTCCATGCGCCACTTTAAATACAGCACTGTTAATTTATAATAATAATAATTAGAACCCAACAGCGAATGGTAGGAAATTCAAGCGTCTTGGAAATTTTCTTGTGTTTTTATATAAAAATTCTCGAAGCGGCTGGAATTCCTCTGAGAAATGTTTTTACCAGATTTCAAGTACCTAGGCGTACTTTACGTCGATATTTGGTTCAGAGCTTGCCGATAAAGAAATTGGCTCGTCCAAGTGTATTGAATGACTCCCAAACCTGTCCGACAATGTTGCGATATTGTGGTATAAACCACATTCCCAATAATTTTAACGTCGCAAAACAGCTTGCTAGAAGATTGACCCTATAGAGAAATGCCGATTTATCTAGCGAAAGGCGCATCCTTTGAACCCTGAACGCGCTCAAACACTCAACAAGGTAATTGTGTCTGATTACTTCACAAAGATTTCCGAGGTTATGGCAACATTGGAGATTACAAATAAACCTCAAAATATTTTTAGTGTAATGGACCACCATACAATATCGTGTCTGAGAAGGTATAAAGGCGGGTTTATATGGTTGCCCTAAGCATGCGGAGAATGTCACGGTTGTCGCTTGTTGTAATGCTATGGACAACTCTATTCCGCCTATGATATTGTTTTGAGAAAAACGTTCAAAGCCAGAATTTTGCGACAATTTACCTCATGAGTCCGTTCTAAAAATGGCACCTAACGGTATATGACGACACAACCTTTCAGTGACTTTCTAAGACATTTTGCTCATTATAAACCGACAGGATCTACACTTCTTGCCACCATGATTTTACTATTGCTGAGACCGCTGAGCGTCTTGGCATCACGTTATTTTGTTTGCCATCAAACACAGCGCATGAGCTCCAGTCTTTTGATAAGGTTGTATTTCGCTCTTTAGAAATAAACTGGGACCAGGAGCTTTTAAGATATAGGGATACTTACCCACGACAAAGCCTAAATGATATAATTTTATGGTTGACCCAAGTGCGTGACACCAGAAAATATCAGCGGATTTAGAAGTATAGGATTGTTCCCGCCGCTAAATCCTGATGCAATAGCCAATGCAGCTTTTGCTCCTTCACTACTAACGGAGAGAGCCATGTCCGATGAAATAATCGGAGAGCGTAATGGGGACATCGAAAGGAGAAACGAAAGTTTTCCAACGGCAGATGGTAACATTTCTTCAGACGATGATGTACATTGGTAGTTAGAAATATCAATGTAGCTCAACAATCTTTTCCAGTTACAATGAATAAGTCTTTTCAGGAACTGCTTCGGACTGCTACCGATGGAAACACTAAAGCAATGGAAAGCAATAGGCGTAAAGCTTTCAATTATAAAGCTCAGAAAATAACACAGTTATGTGAAACTTGTGGAATAGAGGATCAACTTGACATGCAAATGTCCATAAAATGTTTTACTTGGTTTCATGAGGCATGCGTTGGTCTCGAGACATGATGAAGATTTTGAGTGCTGTTGACTTCTTTTTTCATTTTTGTATTTTGTTTATTTTTGTTTCATACATTTATAAGTATAAAATATATTAAACCACATCACTTAAAGTTTTTTTACTGTGGGCCATATAATCCGACCATATTGGTAATATGGCACAGGTGCAGTGACAATAATTTTTATATATAAGTCTATTACTAATGATTTTTGACCAAGCTGAATTATTATAGGTATGTCAGACACACGCTCATCAATTATGTTGAAATTAATTTTTACCTTAAAATATTCAGGTTTAATAAAAAACACAAATTACATTAAGGTTGGCCATATTTGCCTCCACTACCTTAATTCAGAAGAACAAAACTAAAGAAAGCTGATGTGGCTCGGTGCATTTTTTTTATACCTCTATCATGTTTTTCAGTCGCAGTATGGATATTTTTAACGAATTCATATTTCCCCTTATGTAAAATGCACCTACTAGAAAAGTAAGCTTGGTTTGTTATATTCACTTTATCAATTTAAAATTCTGAATCGACATTAAACCTGCAAGGCAATTTGTTATGAGCAAAACACTCACTAGAGCATCAGCTCGTAAAGGTACCGTGCAAGCTACCGACATAGCTCGGTGACATGGGCGGGGTTCTTACTCGTCACTACAAAAGAGCACTCGATACAACTCAATAAAGTCAAAATCAGGAAAAATATGTCACTAAGGCGCCACCTATTAAATAGATTTATAGCGGGAAAAACCTAACAGTTGCATCACCTATTCAACAGCTGTCGCTAATATCAAGGAGAAGTAATAACAATTACTTCTTCTTGCGTAAGCATCATCAATACATGCATATATACAAATAATATTAGAAAGTATTATCTACTGCAAGTGCGAAATTCCGATTTATCACAATTGAATTTAAATCGAACTAACTTTAACTGCTGTAATAAAAACAAACAAAATCTTTATGAAGATCAAAAACGTTAAAACTAATCGGAATTTCTACAGCGACATTGAATAAAACTTTGAAATTTCACCAAATATTATTATAAACAAGCATATTAATACACAAAGCTAGTCATACCACAAAGAAAACAACGTTACCAGTGTTCTTTCGCACTTCCGCAATTCCTATTGTTCTGGTTCAAATTCCACCACTATCAGCTGAAAACCTTTTATTATAGTGTCGCACCTAACAAATTTAACCAAATCCTAAGTAGGCACATTCTTTTAACTAATTTTATATAAATTCTTAACACATAATCAACTGGCTTAACTTTCACCAAAAAATATAGCACGTAATTCTTTTCTATTACGCTCAAAATCACGGTAATGTTTATAATTTCAATAAATTCCATAAAGTTTTTATCACAAAAGCATAAAATTCGCTGCCCCATCGGCACCGTCGTCGGTTAAATACATATTAAGAGGCCTCTTTTCCTTTACTCAGATCAGTACAAGGCTAAATTGGAAATCTTCGGTTTCACTTATTGAACCCGGAATTTCCCGATAAGACGGTGTACGATAACAAATTTGTCAGCATGTACTTATACTCCAAAACCGCATAAAAGCGAACTACTACATAGCAACGATACTGTGCAATCCGGACCAAATTATGATGCGCTTCACTTAACCATAATGACACGACGGGGAAGACGCCGATGGTCCACAATCACAACAATTCGCACTACATCTGCAAATGTTTTTACTTCAACTTTTAGGATCTAAACCTGCCTAACGAAAAACAAAGCTCTCCCTTTCCTCAGAAAATCACGTCAACGTATTCTCGAATGGGGAAGCAATAATCTAGTTAAATTTAATACTAACAAAACTCAGTGTTGCCTTGTGTCCGCCAAAAAAGATCGATCATTTCCTGTTGTAAGTGTGAATGGCTCAGTTCTTAAGTTTTCAGACTCTATTACTCTGTTGGGTATGACTGTATCTTCAAATCTCTCATGGGTTGACCATCTTCTGTCAGCTACCAAAACAGCTGCTCGTAAAATAGGCTTATTGTATAGATCTAAGCAGTACTTTACCTCTCGACAACTCCTTCTGCTGTATAAGGCCCAAATTCGGCCTCATCCGGAATACAATTCTCACCTCTGGGTTAGTGCTCCCCAATACGCTCTCGATATCGTTGATCGTATTCAAAAGAGAGCGATTAGGCTTATAAATGACCCCTCCTTAACTTCTCATACAGTCCCTTGAGCATAGAAGGATGGTTTCAGTTCTTTCTTTGTATTATCGTTATTACAACGGCTATTGTGCTGCTGAATTATATTCTTTGATACCATCTCGGGCTATCTTCGCGAGAAACACTCGGTTCGCTCACTCTCATCATCAGTATGCAGAACAAATCTGGACCTGTCGTACCAAACGGGCGGAATCCACATTTTTCTACACGGCTTTCTAAACTCTGGAATGATCTGCCTAGTTCCTGCTTTCCTCTCACTTATGATATGAGAACATTTAAGGTAGCTGTTCATATGCATCTATTGGCAATTCATTATCCCTCTATCCATTCCTGAGTGCTTTAGCACGATAGGCCAAATTTAGCCTGTTCAGGTCCACAATCATAAAAAAAAACCTTTTTAATCGTCACAAAGAAACATCCATACTAAATCTGCATAGTGGACACTTCCCAGGAAACGAAACAGATTTGATATCTAGAAACGAGACACGCACATGTTCTTCAATAAGAGACCCTGTTAGTCAAATGAATGTTCTATACTATCCAACAATAGTTCCGTATATAAGTGAAGTGGAAAACTTGTGTAGAACTATATGACCGCGACTGAACCTATCGTTATCAACCACGATAGAAACAACTTTATACCCAAACATACTAGGTTACTTAAAAAATATTTTCATCCATCATGAAATAGAATTCCTTTCGAAAACTGCGATAACAATTTTAAAATAATAATTATCTGACAAATGTTCTCCCTTTACGTTATATGGTCTTTGACAAAAGCTTATTCAAACATTCAATACAATAGTATAAACCAAATTTCGTTTAAAGTATATCAAGTTATAAGGACTATAATAAAATTCTATTTTTATTCATTATTTTCATTATTGATCTGACAATCACGTAGTGTGTACATGTACATATAATTAATTTAATTAATTTTTAAGTTTCCTACGCAACACTTATAAACACAACGTATCTAAAGCTATAAAAAAATGTTGCCATACCTTTTTTAGATATGTACTTACTTTAGATGTCGTAGAAGTTATCTATTTACGGTTTATTCATTACCGTAAAAAAATTTCATTAACTTTATACAGGTCTTTATACTTTTTGTTCCAAAGTTGATTGTTTTTCGATTTATGAGCACATTTGATACAAGCTAAATGTTCTTTAAAGCTTTAGGGACTCTTTTTGAAGTATCATGTTACAGTTTATTTATTATTCCATCATCAACAACTATAAAAAAAACTTATGTAAAGTTGAATTATCTTTAAAGAAGGTCTCCATATTGTTTGCTATAAAGTTAGTAGTCTTCCAGAGATACACAAAAGGTACTTTAGCGATTTCTTTGATTGTCTCAAGCTTATATAAATTGAGAGAATTTCATTATATTTAAAAACACAATTGTTTTTTATTATTCTGCAAACAGATTTATGCATTCGTACAATTATTAATCACATGTTGCAATATTCTTTAACCCATTAGCACCCACTGTACTCGCTTGAGTACGTCTTAAACTATGTCGCTGGGACCATTTATCATTCAGTAGAAAAGCTTGCCAACAGTCTTGTGTCATTAAGAAGAATTTCATAATAACGCCTTTACCCGCAATGTCGGTAAAAGCTGATAGGTAACTTTGTATAGAGTTCAGAGTTATGCACTACTTGTGTAAATTCGCGCTTTTACGTCGTGTCTCCTGATATCACATTGCTGTACTCAGTTGAGTACACTGGGTAAGAGTATAAGCAGCTGTTCTGTTTTCAGATTTCTGATAAAGGAGTCTGATAGACCATCAATATCTACTTCTGTTTTTTATGGCCGTAATAAACTGCCTAATTTAACTGCAGCAGGTGATTTTGCTGCCTCTTGTAGCAGCAATAATATTGACATTGTGATCCTACCACCAAATCCTGGCCCACTGACAGACGAAGAAGATCTGGATGAAGACGTTATAGATTCTGTGGACCTACCTTGTGATGTTCGTGGCAATTTAGAAGTTTTCATCCACCCTTCAGACAATATAACGGAAATCGGGTCGAGTTCGAAATCGGAATAGGACGACAGTGACAATGAGACATTGGGTGCTAAAGGAATCCAGTTATCTGCTAAACACACAAACATTAAAATGTCTCGAAAGAAGAATCCAAATTTTTTTACACCAAACTGGAAAAAAGGCGACGCCAATTATAGTGGTTGGCAGGCGATGTCCAATAACGATGCTTTTGGAAGAGCTGAGCGCGTTACTGTAGAACTAAAAAACCTTAGCCCAAAAGATATATTTGAAGAATTGGTTGACGAAAAAATTGTTCAGCATATTTTAGATCAGACCATACTTTATATCCGCAAAAAAATAATTATGTATTTTCTCTGACCAATGAAGAACTAAAAAACTTTTTTGGAATACTCTTTTTGACTAGCTATCACAGATTGCCTAGAGAGCTTATTGCTCACTTGATGAGGACCTTCATGTAGACATTTTTTCCAAATGCATCTCTAAAAATAAAAAAATATTTGTATGTAAATAGCAACGCACAAATAAATGATGAGAGAATGTTCAAAGTCAGGTCGCTTATGGATATGCTAAATGTAAACTTTCAACAATAGGGTGTTTTCCATAAAACATTGTCAATAGACGAAGCAATGGTCAAGTACTATGGTCACCATTCGGCAAAGCAATTTATTGGAGGTAAACCTTGTAGATTTGGTTTCAAAACTTGGTCTCTTTGTAGCTCAAATGGATATTGCTACGTTATACGTATATACTGTGGAAAAACCAACAATAATGATATTCAACTTCCAAGTGACTCTAAAGTTGTATTGTCTCTATTAGTGTGTTGCTGTACCCAACGATCATATCGTTTTTTTTACAACTGTTTTACTAGTATATCCTTGCTAAGTAATTTGAGAGTCCAAGGATTTAGAGCAACAAGTACTTTGAGGCAAAATAGAACAGAAAATTGTCAATTGCCAACAGTCAAGGAGATGGAAAAATTGCAGAGAGCATCTTTTAAGAGCTTATTTGGCGCCAAGAATGAAATTCTTTTGATACGTTGGCGTAACAGCAGTGTATGCACGATAGCTACAAACTATGACACTGTGGCACCTAAATAAAAAGTAAGCCGATGGTCCAAGGAGAAAAAAGGAAAGACCGATCTGGAACAGCCAAATGCATTTAGATCGTCTAACCAAGGAATGGGCGGAGTTGGTTCAAGCAATCAAGGTGTAAATAATTACCGAATTACGATTCGAGGGAAAATGGTGTTGGGTACTGATTACTTCTATACTAAGTGTTGCATTAGTCAACGCATGGAAACTTCATCAGTTGCTTTCTGAAGACAAGATGGATCTCCTTTTATTTACAAGAAGTATTACTCGATATTATCTCAAATTTTCAACAAAGAAAAATGAAAAATCGAGAAACAGTGCTAGTGTTCCCCAAGATATAGTTCATGATTCTAGGGGACATTATCCCCAAAATATCCCAAATCAACTTCGTTGTTAATAATGCACGCACGAGTAAGATGGCAAAGCAAAAAGTGTGTTATCACCCTGTGTGTGGAAAGGCAATGCTTTGAATCATGTGCCAGTGCACTCATCTGAGTACACATTTCTAACTTTTTTCTCAATTATTTTTTTTGTGTTTTTTCTTTAATATGTACTTCATGAACGTATTTTAGCTATTTTTTATTAAAAATTTTAAAAGTTTTAAGCTAGTATTGCTTTGGGCGTTAATGGGTTAATCTGAATTTACAGAATTAAAAACCCGTTACATAGATTTTTTATATTTTATTTATTTTACATTTTCATAATTTTAGTAACATGTACATATTATATTATTTTGTTTACGATTACGATATACAATCTTTTTTATCATATTGCACATTAATCAAATGTTTATACACTCATACAATTATTAATCAGATAAAATCACATGTATTAAATGCAATCTTTTATTATTTTGTTTATGATGTACAAATTATTTATGTTTTTATCATAATTGACATTTATACAATCAAACACACTGCAAACTTTTTTTTATTCATAGCGTTCATGCAAAATGAAGTTTTATCAAGCACATCTTATAAAATGTAGTAAGTTTTCAGTTGGAGTTGTTACACTCACGTTGCATACTCGTAGTTGAATTTTTATAACGGTATGTACACATCATTGACATTTCACTTAGTTACAATTGTCAACAATCTGATAACCATAGCTAAGTAAATGTACATGCAGGTGTAGAAACGCAAGTGACTGTAATTTTTGGGCAATAAAGCGGCTTATAAGAAAATTTAAAAATGTTTTCCTTTATTACCTTCTTTTATTTAGAAAAACATAAACCGATGAGATAAATGTATACGTTGAAAATCTGGAATACTAAATCTGTCGTAGGACACTAATAAACAAATATACACCCATGTGGGTACAACTCAAATAATGAATAAACCAAATTATCTATCGAAACTCACTTTAATGAACATTTAGTTCCTTTCAAATAGAAACGTTGGGACAGGTACACCGCAGCCCTTCTTTAGTTTGGTAACAATCATGTAGTAGTTAACTCTACAATCATAGTAATAAGTACGAACTTGATTGCTATGAAAGTTTAGAGATCGAAAAGAACAACACTTATATATATATATATATATATATATATATATATATATATATATATATATATATATATATATATATACTTACAGGCTCCCTAACATACTTGTTTCCAAGTGACACCCGTTAATCTGTAGAAATAAAGCTACGCTTAGGCACTTATATATAGAATATGTATATATGCTATGTGGCACCTTATATACGAAACTTGTCGGCGTGAGCGACCACTGACGTTACAAACAACTTTTACTGGTGTAACGGTACTTTGTCACAAATGCATCGGTAAAAATGCTCAAAACAGACGAACCTTTTTTTTTGTATTTAAATGGTTGATTTTATGTAAGAAGCCGAATATATGTTTTTATATAGTTTTGTCGAATATCTTAAGACACGAAATAGTCAATTGGTTTCATAACATGTGGTTCGAATAATTCTATTTATGTAACAAATCAAGTTATTAAAAATAATTACATCTAAGTAGAGCGTTTTTGAAATTAAATTACTATTCGAAATTCCACACTTAATACATAAATTTTGTATGAGTTAGTTTTGTCATGTGCTTTGTTTCTATTCCGCTTGCTGCATGTATACGATTATCATGTTTAATGATACATTTATAGTCCGAAAAAATGAATTCCAATTATGGAATAAATTACGTTCTTAGGAATAACTAAAATTAAGCAGAGCTTTCTTATTCTTAAGAATAATTAAAATTTAGTGGTACATCTTAGAAAATTTAATAATTCGAAATTCCACACTTGAAATGTATCAATTTTTCATGAATTAGTTTTCCTTTTTGTTGTATCACATTTAATAGTACATTTATAGTCCGAAAAATATTTTCTAGTTATAGAACTAATTAAGTTCTTAAGAATCGGCAAAACTAAGTGGAACGTCTTTTAAAATTAAGTAATTAGATATTTCATAATAATTAATACATTAAGTTAACAAACATGGTTTTTAGATGCATCAGAAATCTGGTAATAATTGCATATTGATGAATAAAATATACTTTTCAGTACATGCTTCATACCGCATTTTTTTAATGATAAATACTGTAACTCTAAAAAATTTAGTTTACTTCATTTGATGACTTCAATACTAGTATGATTTGATTTCAGGGGCAATTAAAAATTTTTGGGTGTAATTATTGACTAATTTTTTTAACAAAAAAATGTCTGTGGTTTGATTCACAACATGCAGATGTCACGAAATCATATAAAACCTGTTTTAGCACATATTGTGCATATAATTTAATATTCTATATAATAGCTGACATGTCCTTTATGAACGCCAACATAGATTTAAAGTTATCACAAATACAAAATCCGAGCAAACCTAATGTACATATTTGCTTGAGATGACTGAGTTGAAATTGTGTTTTCCTTAGAACAAAGAAACAAACCATACCAACGGATATCAAGACATTTTACACCCATATAGACAAACCGCTAATAATGATAAATCATTTTAATTCGCCTAAAAATCATAGCTTAAAATGAGAAATATTATTGAAAATATGGAAAGACAGTAACCATAGATTTTTTTGACATCCCACCAGAAACCAATGTACTAACAAATAAAGCATCTTTAAATTTAATATCCAGCAACACATGCTAACAACGATTGCTAAAAAATTAAATTTTTTATTTACCGACACTTATAGGTTCGTTTCACTCGATGTATCCTCCAACTTGGTCTAAAGGCATTGGGCAAACGTACGTTCAATAAAAACTCACTGTTTGCACTCGTTACACAAATAACTATAATTTTACATGTGCAGGTAACCGTATTTCTGTATAACAAACTAAATCAAATGTATCTGTTGCTAACCGACTGATTTGTGGTCTTAGAACCTACAGTACATTTAAAAGATAATTCGGGAATTCTACTTTTCCATAGATAAATAATTAAATATGACCATTTACGAAAGTACTTAATCCAAGGAAGATGTACTAACGAATCTTTTGGAGATTAAAATCGCATTTGTAATGATACAGCACAAAATAGATGAAAAATATTTAGGTATCTGTTTTGTATTAAAATCCTAACGTATTTTAAAATATTTAACTGTATGTAACACGTTTTATGATAATCCGTACCTTTCAAGATACGCCAATGTACAACTGACGTATATTGACATTTTAATATGAAGTTTTCACAGACTTATGCAAGATCAAATTTTGATGCGTTACGGGTTTATTAATAAAAATTGGTGCGTGTCTACTGTTTGGTAATATTGTGCTTTAATATTCATTATGGAATGTCATCAGTAAACAATTTTAAGTTAGTACCATTATCACATAGAAGGCAAGTGGGTTACTCGTTACTTAAGACGGACGTTTGCCTGGAGTTCGATTGCTTGATGGTTGCTTTGCTTCAAATTTATTCAGAATCCTATATTTAAATTATTGAGCAGGAGGTATGTTATAAAATGTTTTTTCGTTTTAGTTTTAGCGTTCATTTTGTGATTTTGACATCTGTCAGGATCCATTTTTCTACTAGCTTGATTACGCAGGTACTGCAAATACCCTCCCAGAGATTATTAACTTGCAACCTACCTTTTTTAGCGCATTTTTTTTTCAGGATAGAACAATTTTACTTAATTACCGCATTTGCTGCCGGAAGAGAAAGTTGAGTTTAGCGGTTACTAAGTTAAACTAGACGATAGGTAACTTACTTAGCGTTCTAGAAACGTAAACGAATACTTAACAATAGTCACTTAGGGAATAATATAATTCCCAAAACATTTGATAACAATACAAACATTGTTAAAATCTAAATTATTTGACATTGAAAATGTAAACTTTCACCATTATTACACATCCTTAAAACACTTGGTTTTTTTGGGTTTTTTAATGGTGTATATTTGCATTTATGTTTCGACTTCGACCTCGAGTTCGATTTCCGATTCCAATTCCGATTCCAATTCCGATTCCGATTTCGATTCCGATTCCGATTCCGATTCCGCTTCCGATTTCGATTTCGATTTCAATTTCTATTTTAATTTTAATTTCAACTACATATGTTAAATTATAGTGCTGTGGTAATTTAACATATAATTGGTAAAGTCTAGGAAAAAACAGCCAAAAACAAAGACATACCAAAAACTAAAATTAAAATTAAGACGTACCATTGTGCCTTTTTCTAATTACAAGATGTCAACACCTAATTAAACGATGGTCTCCTTCTTGCCTATTGAAGGTATTAGGATGTTTATATATCTCAATACCTTCACGTTGTAAACGAACATAATGATGAGTTTGTCTTGACAATATTTCTGTATTACCAGCATTGTCACCTACCGTAGAATTATCTGGTTGACCTAATTTGCCAAATCTCATATGTTCTTTATATCTTATATCAAAGCTACGTTTTGTGGTTCCAATGTATACTTTTCCACATGAACAAGATTACTTATACACTCCGGAAGATGATAATGGGTTTGAAACATCTTTAGATGACCTTAGATGCTCTTTAATTTTTCTTTAAGGTTTGAAAACCGTCTTAATGCCTTGATTAATTAGAATTTTTCAATTCCAAATGTAACATTAGTTATAAAGGGAAGAAAAGCAGTACCAACATTAAGCACTGGTTTTTCTTTATTGTTCTGTCTAGCATGTGTAAAAACATTATTAATAACATTAAGTGAATATCCATTAGCTTTTAAGGATTGTGTTAATATTTATATTCATCTTTCAAACATTCAGGATCACAAATTCGTTTCGCTCGATCCACTAAAGATTTAATTACACCAATTTTTTGATGTAGATGTGGTTTGATAATTTATGAAGGAATCTATTAGTGTGTGTCAGTTTTCTGTAAACCTTAAATTAAACTAAGCAATTCCCATTCTTATAAAATTTCTTTTCTCCTCATGCATGGGAAATGAATTAAGTGTTTATATTAATAGTCATCTGTACTTGCAAATGGTCCATCATTTTCGTTCAGTTTATTTCATACTTCATTAGATAGAAAATTGTTGGACATGCTTAATGGCTTTTTAAGCCAGCGACTCTAGCCCACAAGCAAGTTAACTTTAGGTACCTCGATGAAGAGAGACCAGTGACAAAAATTTTCAGTACATTTTCACAAATTACTCGGTTGAAAAACAATGTAGAAGGTTTGATTTCCAAAAACAAACGTAGAAAGATTTTTTGTCACTCGTTACCCTCTACATTTTTTGTACTGATTAAATGTGAATTGTGAAACTAATCCTTTCGCTTCTACAGGCGTTTATGAATCTCAACCGGTTACGGTTATTTGTTATAAGCGACTGTGAGTGCTTACTCTTCGTACTAATATGGTGTTGTACGTCCATTAAAGCGAAAAGAGTCTTTTGTGAGTAGGCATGAATTTTTGCCGTACCTTGTCATAGTTCAATGTGTTATTGATCATTATCCTCATGACTGCATTTTTTACAAGATAAAGTTAAAAATAAAGAAAGCTTATGAAGATTCCATTTACCTGAATTTCTCAAAAAATATTATTCATTCACATAATGCACTGTTAGAGCGAGAATCAATGTAGATGATATCACTATTTTCAAATTCTTCAATTATCCTTGATCATAAATACGAGTCTGGGTGCAAATGTGAGACAGTATCCAATTCAAACAATCATAATTTTTCTTCAAAATTCACTCGTATTTATAACTGTTTATTGCATCTAAATCGAACCCATTGACAGGATGCACAGTGCTATAATATTCAAGATAAGTATGTCCAAAACCTTCAATACAAAAATACAGTAAGGAAGTTCTCTGCCCTGGCTTTTTGCAGTACCAAGAGGTGCGGATTTTACAAGCAGTTCGCACTCTCCTGCCTTCAGTTTAAAATTTTGCTACAACCATTATTAGAAAGGTACCTAGGAAGATCTTCGGACCAGTGTTGAATGTCAGATAGAAAATTTCACCCTGGCAACGGAAAAAAAACATTAGTCCCACGAAGCTTTGCTGTGTGAATTTTCATGCCATGAAATTGTGTCCTGTAACCTTTCTATGATCTATTCAAATTAACACTAGAGGAATTTCAATTGGCGAATTCACTTAGAACAATTTAGTAAGTAATAATGTTCTATGTTAGTTTACCATGTTCTTTAAAGTAACACGAACGCTGATGACGGCAACTTGGCTACTGAAACTACTTCTGAGTAAGTGATTTTATTTATATGCGGTGTATTGTTGTATTTCACGTGTTGAAGAGCCACCGTTCTAACTAAATTAGGTTTAAATTATCACCACTAGAGACTTTAATTCTTACTCCCTCAGATACACAAACAATTACTGAATTCTTTAGGTTTACCGGTATTCTGTAATATAACCGTTTAAGAGGTATGGCATTCTTTTATTATTATTATTGGTTTGTTTTAATTTGGGTTTTTCAACATGGATCTCTAAAGTAGTAGATACCCGTCCTCATTTCTGAATTCGAAGAGGTATCATCAGCATAACTAATAGAATCACGAAACTTTGGGGCTAGTTCCTTGGTTTTTCAGAAAGATTATGATTGGTGTTGGACAAAATCATTTGATTCGGTGATAACTAAACCTCAAAAACGCGATGTTTTATGCGATCCCCATATTGTTTTTCTAAGTTTTATTTTTTATCAAAATATATGAACAATCCTTATGTTTATTTTAAACTGTTTTGTTGCGTGTTAGGATTTTTATTGGATTTATTCAAAATCAAATACTAGTCGGTCATTACTTTAAACAATTAGCCATGGAAATTACAAAACAACCTTAATAATTAATGTAAATTATGATCAAGTTTGTTTGTTTTGCTAAATTCTCTTAGAAAAGTGCCTAACATGACGATCAAGAATATTCAAACAGAGATATTTTGAATTTATTTTACATTCATAAAGAAGGTCATAAGATTGTTTATGAATCTTACCATTTGTTAAACCGGAAATGTTCTCATTTAACATCAATTAGCAAAAAGAAATTTAAATGCATAAAATTAATTGTTTGCCGAAAAATTGAAAGTTAGTAAACAACATTCAAAATTAACAACCGAAAAGATATAGAGACAGTAAGATACAAAAACGTGAACATAATACACACGTGACAAAATCTAATTTTAAAAAAATATTGAACTTATAAATGTTTAATATGCCCCCATTTTGCGGAGAGAATTTCAAAATTTTTGCTTCTCGGTAGATTAAAGGTTTTGTAAGAATTGTCTTCTTGTCCTCTGTTCAAGATCATCGTTAGTATGAATGGCAGAATAGTACTTGATTTTTGATGTGACCCTAGGTTCTCATCCTCCAGCAACCATCAAATGTTAATTTTTCATTGTAAGATGAATTTACGGGAACTTTATGTAATTAAAAATAACGGGTTAACCCATGTTAATGAGTAATCCATCTAAAAAATGGGAGACAACACTTAAATATCACAATTTAAAATTTATTCGTAAATTTGAAAAAAGTTATTTATTTATCCTTAGTTAAACAACATAGACCTAAATAAATTTTGAAACTTGACGTTTTGTTGGATGTGAAGATTTTGAGATGCTCAGCTACATGTAATTATTACCTTAACCGAAGATTACTGCACTCTTTTCTCTTAACCACAGCGTTTTAAAATTTACCAACATTTTTTTAACAAAACTACACAGTCGTTTCCTGGGTGTAGCTCTTGATCTAGTACCAAAGGAAAGGGTGTATATTATGATTTGCATAAAACGATACATGCGGATTAGGGTGAAAGTAAACCAAAACAGTTTTATTTTCTGCGTTTCCGGTAATAACATTCAATCGTGGTTTAACAGGTTTCACTTTCTCGTAAAGTAAATTTATTGTATTCGTATGAATTTATTTTTAATAGTATCCTAGCCAGGAGTGTTTACCGCTATGTCATCACATACAATCATCTACCCCGAGATGGCAGCATTTAAAGCTGCAGAATTCCAAATTACAATTACTTACTTATTGTGATTTATTTGGTAAAAATTGGAACTGAATGAAAGTGTGTGATAAATGTTGATTAAAAGAAGTAAATGTAGGAAATGAGGAAACAGGCAAAGGATAAACAAATATAATTATGTAGTATTAGTCAAATGAGAATTAAATTAATATGCATACAGAACAAATTGATTTCGCGTTTATAGGTTTACTCTTTCTACTACATTTGCTTATTCAGTACCGTGTGTCGATTTCGTCAAATGCACAACGATTGTTCACCTTCCCTATTTAATTCACAGTTTTATATGAGAAGACAGTATAAACAAATTGGATAGATAAATTCATAAATTAATAACGTAGCGGTAAACACTCATGACGAGGATAATAACTATAACTAACGACAAGTTGTATGAACAACTTTGAAATACTCTCCGTGAAGACAAAATCAGTTAAAAATACCAACGTTTATATATTCTTGATTGATTTACATTTTGTAAGATAACGCAGGCAATGTACACGTTAAAATAATTATTGATAGCGAAGGCTTGGCATTCCACTAAACGAACTTGGTTTGATATTTCCCTGGACAGCTCCAAGAAAAAGAAGAAGTGAGTGCAAAATGATCTACATCTTGGATCTTGCAAATATGTATTTGCATTTCTTCATATGATTTACTGTCTTTATCTCTTTTCTGTTGTTAATTATGTAAAATTAAAATCAACCGCTTATCAAGCGTTTGATTTATGGTGAACCAAAGAAAGTTTACTCCGCTCCTCTTCTCCTCCCGAAAGTTTTAATATTTATGACGTCAAATTTGAATGCAATCACTATTTAACTGTTTGTGTTACTGCAGTCGAAAGAAAATAATATTAACTCCTTACCATTAGCTCTTTTCCAGTTCTTTACACATTTTCCCTTCTTACATCTTACCCGTAAATCTACCACCATTAGAAATTATTAGGCTGCAGATATTGAGATGCTAACACTTACTCTAAGTTAGAATACATTCACTTTTCAATTTGTTGGCTTTCCACGTTTTTGAGACATTGTGCCCGAAATATCACTCAGATACACACACGCACGTAGGTACGCACATACGGTTGTGACTGAGGGGACCCCAAAATGTTTATTTACGCCTTCCATTCAATTTAAAATATTTTAACCGATTAAAATAAATGCTCTTTAGGTGAAAAATAAATTCAAATTATCAGCCTTTGAATAAAAATTTATTTTTTCATTTTACCCTCTTTTGCAAGAGAATTTACCAAGATAAAGTATTATTTACAATAACGAAAATGATAAACTCCGAATAACAACAAATCTGTGGAAGATAAGCATATGGAAAATTTTATTGGAAATCTAACTCTGCATAAAGAATAAAGAACTATGCAGAATTGCATTGTAAAGGTTCAAGCTGATTTTTTGGATAGCTTGTATAACGTTTTTCAAAAACTAATGATTCGTCGCAACGCGACTAGTCATGCTGCCTATAAGGGTTTTTCAAATTTAAAAATAACTGCTGCCGGTAAATTACCGCGCCATGTTGGTATTAAGATTTTGTAAGATTGACCATATCACAGTTGCACTCTACAATTATGTGGATTGGAAGTTCTCCATGTTACATAATTTTGTCTTTTTACATAACCAGATGAACAAACCCATGACTTAATCGCTCATAAAATTCAGACCATAACTGAAATTTAAAATGTCATCGTGGTTACTGATGTTATTAACCGAATCACAACAGTCTACTTATGTGGCAAAAATAGACACAACCAAGGGGTTTTCAAAAACATTTTTTCTAAGAGATTGTAACCACCCTCTAAGGCATTCATTTTTTTCTGCAAAACCAATTTCTTTTCGAAACAAGAAGGAAACAGGTTAACAAATTGATTTTTTTTTTAATAAAATACATATTTTTATTATTAAAACCCTACTTTTCGGCAAGCACATAATTTTCGTATGCTTTCGTCGTAGCATTTTAGCTAGTATGGGTGAGAGTTAATCAGTCGCGATATGGATATTCATATTTCTTCTTACATCGAATGTACATATAATGTATATATATATATATATATATATATATATATACATAAAGTTAATTTTAATAAAATACAATTAATATATATATATATATATATATATATAGGGTGTACCAATAGTGCGTATTTGGTCGATAGCTCCTCAGCCATTAAACTTAGAAGATAAGTTTAAATACGAAAGTTGTCGATTTTTATAAGCTGGTTTTGGAAAAACATGTTTGTTTGCTGTCGAATTCCAGCAACTTTCAACTGCACAATAAATAGCAACCATCTACAATAATAAAACAGAATTTCTTGTTATTACTTCTACTAACGAACAATCCTTTACATTCACACGATGTACTTTTGTAAAAAGAAGTCCACGTTAAAGATGAATACTAAAAAACGCTAACCTAACCACAAAACTAAAGGTGATGGGAAACAGTCGGTGATCGAACACAGTCGGATACAATCGAGCAGCGAGCACAGTGTCACCTACAAAAAAGAAGAATCTAAAAACGGAGATCCAGAATAGCCTATTCAAGAAAAGTATCTATTTTTATTTGTTTAGGGTTAAGTAACAATGACAAATAATTCAGATGCGCATGTTGTTTGTTTACATGGTTCTAATGCATCACCAATTTTTAATAAGACAAATTTTTATTTTGTCGATTTTTACGGTTTAGGAAAACGGAAACTTATAATTAATTGTACAGATGCAGTATTTTTTTCTCTACAAAAAACATATTTACACTTTTACTCTAATGTAATTAAGGGAGCTAATGATATATACAGGGTGTCCCAATAGTGCATATTCGGTCGATAGCTCCTTAGCCATTAAACTTAGAAAATAAGTTTAAATACGAAAGTTGTCTATTTTTATAAGCTGCATAATCTAAAAATAGCTTGGTTTCTACAGGGTGTAATATAAAACCGGTACAATATAGAACTTTTGATTTTTAAATAGAACACCCTATATATTATTTTATTTTTCGATTCTCCTTATAATTTTACATCTTTTTTATAACAATTACTTACAAGCTAAGTCTTACAATTTTTGAGATATTTGCAAACTTAACTAAAAACTAACATTTTTATGTAGTAATTCAAATAGGCGTATCTTTACTTTAATCTATTGTCACAGTGATCACAAAAATTAATTCAATAACATAAATTTGAAAATGCTATATCTTCATTTTTTGAAATGGCCCACCCTATATTTTTTAATGCCTTGTCTTCTATTAATCTGCTTTCATTTCTATTAAATATGTTCTATACCTATCTCCAATAGTTTCGGAGATAGTTTGATCAATTTTTTTCGTTGATAACACTTAGTTGGATACATTAGAAACCAGAAAATATTACTGCTATGCTGCGTCCCGCAAGGCACCATTCTGTGTATGTATACAGGGTGTCCAGGACAGGTCTTTACAAAGCTCTTCCACATAGACTACATCTCAAAATAAGTCGATTTAACTAAACTTACCTTAGTCCAAAGGTTGACAACAACCGAGCTACAGGTGTCAAAGTTGAACAAATAAATCACATTTTCTTTAATATCTTTCGACTAATTCGAGCTAATTTCACGAAATTTGGATACATGGGTTTCATGAGATGAGAAATTCAAATTTGTGAACTATTTTGTTGTATCTCCTAGAGAGCCGATTAGGAGACTTTAAAATTACAAACTTTTTTGCGGCACAGTATATGTCATTTGGAGCTTGATAAATCTTTTTCCCTATGATTTCCAGTTAAGAAAGGTATACTTTATTGAAGTCGCTAAAAGCAACCATTTCCAAGAAAAACGCATCTGAAGCTCATTACGTACGTAAATTGTTAATTTTTTTGAAGACTTTGGCAAACGTAAAAGATTTTTCCTTGTTTGACACATTGTGAATTCTGACACTCTCCGTATTTTCTTGACAATATCCAATAACACATCGGTGTATTCTACATTGGTATATTGCGTATTCAGGATGCAGCAAATAATTTTCGAGATAATGAAGAAATTATTCAAAGGGTTCATTTTAATTTTCTGCGTCGCGTAAATCTTTGTATGCGTGCAAACGGCGGGCATTTTGAATAGTATTTGTATTTTCATTTAATTTTTGTGTTAAAATTGCTTTTATCTTATTTTTATTTTTAAAAACAAGAAAGTAGAACCATAAAAACAAAGGAAAAATCTTTTGTTTCCCAAATTCTTCAAAACAATTGCAATACCTTGTAATAGCTTTCGACTCACTTTGACAATTTACATGTGTCATCAGCTTCAGAAGCCCGTTTCTCGGAAAGAGTCGCTTCTGCCGACTTCAACAAAGCAAACCTTACAGGAAAAGATTTATCAAGCCCAAAATGACATCTACCGTGGCACAAAAAAGCTATAGTGATTTTAAAGTCTCCTAATCGTCGTTTGTGACGACCTTTAGGAGATTCAAAAAAATCATTCACAAACGTGAATTTCTCATCCCATGAAACCCCTATATACTGAAATTCGTAAAATTAGCTTAAATTAGTCGAAATATATTAAAGAAAATGTGATTTATTTATTCAACTTTGACACCCTGTAGCTCGGTTATTATCAACTTTTGGACTAAGGTAAGTTAGTTATTTTGAGGTGTACTCTATGTGGAAGAGCATTGCATAGACTTTTCCGGGACACCTTGTACATATATATATATATATATATATATATATATATATATATATATATATATATATATATATATATCGAAGTACTCTTTTTTATCCGGTAAGCAGTAAAACTTATAAAAAATAACCTTAGCATGAGTTTTAAAAGGATACTTATGTGGCGTTTCTTATTGCTTTGCAACATTTTCCACCGTATCATGTAACGTGTTCAAAATGACACTTGCTCGTAGCCCGGTGCTTGTTCAAATTGCCATCTAGCTCAGCTGGAAATACAGTAAAGAGATATCGGAGGCACCGCGTAATTTATTATAAACTACAGCTTCTAATGTATGTATTTTGTTGAGAGCATTACTGAGGGTCTTCATTAATGTCCCGCAGGTGTTAGGCGACTTAACTTTGAGAAATGGTAAAAAAAATCCTGAACTTATGGAAATGTCAGTTAGGTAATTTCTCGTATCGCCAATGTAAACCATGTTACCTTTTCATGCAATGCATACTAATAGCAAAATTATAAACAAAAAAGTAAAATTAATTTTTTGCGGAAACGTTCAGTTTACAAGTAAAAGTTAAATTAATTGTTTCACGTAAATCAAAATTGACCAATATAGTTTAGTATAAATAACCGATTAAACAAGCCTTGCAAATTGTTCGTCTAAAGTCGTTTTTAACGTTCCGAGGAACTTATGAACAGAAAAGTGACGATTGCTTCGGAAGATTATAGCTTAACATACTACAAGTTGACGTTGCTAACTTCTAATTGTACCACAAGAGGAGGTTGCGAGTTGCATACTAACTTTTAATTATATCAAAAAGGACTCTACGTTTACTTCAAAAGAGAGCAAATTGCCCTTTGATCCATTAACAGTCCAACACGTTGCCGGAAACGAGAGAGCTGAAACAAGACGTCGAAAACAAGATGGCTGTCTGAAACAAGGTGGCGAAAACAAGATGGTTGTCTGTAATCAATTTGCAGAAACAAGATGGCTAAAACAAGATCTCTATTATAAGATCGCTGTTAGAAACAAGATCGCTGTCTAGGTAATAGTCGTGTTTTAGAAAATAATTGGTGATTCATAAGTATAATTGTAAATAGCGTAAAGACTCAGCTACAACGCTTTCCACACGGGTAGATACGGCTGAAAATCCACAGTCACGTGTGTCCCTCAAGTTCCCAGACCGTCAATGTAACCGCGGACTGGTCCGTCATGTTACAACAATGTCAGGTCCTTTAAATGTCACCGCTGGCACGTGTAGCTGTTCTTTTGAAGATTAAACATTACTGCATTTTTTATTCATTATTCGTACCAACAGAATAAAGCCGTTGCATTCGCACAAGTGGCTAAATCATATTTCGACACATCATAATCATAAACTAGGAAAGATATTGTGTTATTAAAGTTATGAAAATTCTATTTCCTTCGAAATTTAAACCGTTTCTATAGCCTTGCTTATTTATTGACTTAAAAGAATGTAACGAATTTAGCCCGAGTAAGGTCCGTTTCACCATTGCGGGTTCACATTTATTAAATAAAGCTTTCTAGAGACTTTTACGAGATCTCACTCCTGCGATCTCAACCCTCTGACGCGATTCGCGCTAATTTAAGCTGTTTTTTTTTTGTGAAAAATACGCCGTAAATTGAAAATTTAACTTCATTATTAAATAAACATGAGCTTCCAAATTAGCTACACATTCATGGAAAGTGTAAAAATTTTACTCTTTAACGCTGTAACAGGGTAGTAGGTGTTCCATTTAAAACAAGGAAACCTTTTTTTTATTATATGGACAATTTTTTAGCGCCCTGTAATAGCGAAAAAATGAAACAAATCTAGGAAAACAACTTTAAGACAGTTGTTGTTTTTTAGGCCTATTAACTATGTGTGAATTGACTTTAAAATCCATCACTGTAATTTGGGACGAGTATTATTATTTTTAATAACAGAATGGATTTTAAAAAAATGCGCATATTTTGAAGCATGATTCTGAGGGCCACACCAGTTGTTAAAAAAGTATGGTAATGGTAAACATTTATAGGATGTTAAAATACAAGATTATGAAAATGTAAACTTTCACGATTATCACTAGAGAGCGGATTTTATGCACTATAAAATGCCGAAATATGTGCATATATATGCACTTAAAAACCTTAAAATATGCATCAAAAATGCATTATTAATTCAAAATATGCAAAATATGCATAAATATTGAATCTTCTATTTACCTGTGTTAATTCCAAATTATAACATTAATATATAAAAAAAGTATATATGCTTGTAATTTTTTAATAGGAAAAAGATAAATTGCATACAAACTTATTATTTTAACATTCAAAATTATGTTATTTAAAAACTACATATTTACTTATACACTATACATTTATAAAAACTGCACCCTGTCATTACTACTTACAAAGCAATTATTATTTTAACATTATTTTAAAATTATGTGTTATTTAAAAATTACATATTTACTTATACGCTATAGATTTATAAAGATTACACCCTCTCATTACTATTTGCAAAACAATTTATAACTAAATATTTTTCCAAGTTTTCGGGCAGAAAATTTTGTCGTCTGTCCGATAGTATGTTTTTGTACAAAGAAAAACTTCTTTCTACATCCACAGAAGTTATGGGTGCATATTTTAATGCGGCTAATATGGCCAAATCTAAATTTATGACAAGATCATCGGAATTTTCCTCAAGTTTCAGAACTTTATTATTAACTTTTAGTAACAACTGATATCCACTGTTTTTTTGTAAAATTTTATTTAATTTATTAGAAATAGTTTTACCAATATTTCCTGAAACAGCAAAAATCAGCTGTTGAAATTTATTAATTATTTGCATAGATTCATTTAATGACAATGCTTCCGTTTCTAATTTAGCAATGGTTGAACTTACAAAATAGTAATTTGCTTTCATAAATGCCAGCTCATTGCGTAATTGTGTTTTCTTTAAAATGGATTGAGCTTTTTGAACTAAGTACTTGAATTATCAGAAATTTCTATAACTAACTCCTTTATTTTTTCCAAATGATCTGCATAAAAAAGAGCTGCATTTAACCAAGTACCCCAACGCGTAATCACAGGCTCTGGTGGTAGAGGAATATTAGGTAACTTTTCTTTGTACAATTGAATTCGTAACGGAGCTTTTAAAAACACTTTCTTTATACTACTTATTAAACTATTTACTAATGGAAATTGATTACGAATTGTTTCTGCTACTCTATTAATACCATGTGCGAGACATGTTACATGTATTAAATTTTCATAAAATAATTTTAATTGCTGTCCAGCTTCTACCATATACGGTGCTGCATCAGACAGCATTAAAACTATTTTATCTGTTGCAACAATATCAGGAATAAAAAATTGCATGGAAACTTCGTTTATAAAGCGAACTATTGTTGCATGATTGGTTTTCTCAATAACTTTGGAAGCGATTAAATATGATATACTAGACTGCGCCTCACTTAAATAACCAATCATTAAATTTGCAACATATCGCCCGCAGCAATCTGTAGTTTCATCTACTATAAAATAAAGATATTTATTTTTTGTAATTTTCTTTATATGCCCCATAGTTTCAAGATATAAATCATTAATATACCTTTTTCGAAGCGTGCTTTCATCTGGCACTTGCTTTTTACTATTTTTTTCTAAAAATGACCTAAAACTAGGATTTTGCAATTTCTTTAATCGAATATTGGCTTTAACAAGTGCACTACGCAATTCGAAATTGAATTCCTCTTGTGCATTTCTTTTGGCCGTTTCTTGAAACAACGACTGGCGCAAAGGTGTCTGACAAACTTTTGTTTTTTTAAATGTTTCTAATTTTCTTTTATGAAGAGAGGTTTCAATGTGCTGTGTAACTTGAGATTTCCTTTCGCACATGATCTAAGGAAAAATTAATTTTAAAAATAAGTATCTAATTGCGTTTAAAAACTGATAAAACGGTGAATTCAATAACCTACATCAATTAATAAGGGTTTAATTTCCGAAATCAATTAAAAATATGTAATGGTACTTACTATTTTTCCACAGGCTATGCAAAACACTTTTTCATCATCCAGGCGTAGCTCGGATATATTTTCTATCCATACTTGAACTAAACTATTTTTAACTTTCGGCATCTTGAAGTTCACTTAACAAAGCCGTACCATTCAGTTACGTCTTCGCCCAAAGAATGTTTAAAATTTTGCATTTTGTCCGTTACTCTCAAATTATTTTCAAGAAGGATTAACTAACTAAACACTTACCTTGAAAAAGTCCAAATAACTTTAACCCTTGATTGCGGGAATTCCCTCAATCAATGCTTTAACTATCTACTTAGGTACATTGGAATTTTCAAATACTACGAAATAGCGGCATTGAAACTTCATAATCCGGAAGTAATAACGTTGCACTTAACTGCAGGTACTAATCTTTCTTTAAACCTGTCTTATTCATATAAAAATACATTTCTTAGTTAGACACAATAACAAAATTTAAAATAAGTTAGAATAATGCATTTTAAAGCGAATTTGGAAGATATAGAAAAAATGCGAAATATATGTTAATTATGAATAAAAAGGCAAAATATGCATAAAATTGCAATATATGCAGTATTTGGCGAAATATGCAAAATATGCAAAAATTAATTAATGTCAAATGATTGTGTTTAGTGCAATTCGTCTAAAAACAAAACGATATTCTTCAACTATAAAAAATAAGCGATATGCATTTTGCATAAAATCCTCACTCTAATTATCACACATAATTAAAATACTTATCTTTTGGCTATTAAATCAAGTATTTTTTATCTTTTATGTAAATTTAGACGTTTCAATATCAATGACAGTTATCGTCCTCAGTAAATGGTAATAGCTTTAAGATTGAGACGCCAAAATATGAGCTTGCAGCCTTAAATTTTCGTTTTGTCAATTAATTCTTAAAGCTATTACCATTTACTGAGGACGATAACTGTAACGGTTATCGAAACTTATAGATTTATATAAAAGATAAATCAAAAATACACAATTTAATATCCAAAAGATAAGTATTTTAATTCAAATAACGATTAATTTTATACATATGTGACAACAGTGCAAGAACTTAAGAACAGACTAGCGTGGCCTAACGAACTTTGAAAAAGAAAATATTTCACTAATTAGTCATATTCGGCTATACGTCCACTTACAAAATTAGAACTTCTAAATTCACAAACTAGAAAAAATGTGGCAACACAAATACATATTGAGTTCATTATATTCTAACGAAATCATTTGATGAAAATCAAGAATTGATAAATCACTTTAGTATTACATAACTGTGTCCAGTGCGAATTCTACGGCACTCTATACGCTTACCTTTAATGGAGATCCTGTCTGTGGTTTTTTTATTACCATAATTAACGATATATAAATATATTATAATTGACTAATCGTTTCACAACTATAGAATAATGGCACCTTTATGTTAACCATCAGTTTTGTTATAATTGAGGCTGGAAATTTCAAGTCATTTCCTTACTGTGTTTTCTTATTGGTAAGTGGTATTTTACATTAATCTACTTCTTTACATTAACCTTTTAATATAATTTCTCAAAAAAAAACAATGATATGCAAAATTACCAATGTATGAGGTTGCGAATGACGTCACAACATCTTCCTCGAGTCAAATTTCGCTAGAACATTGTAATTACGTCAAAGGCCTTACCGTATGCTTTTTGAATCATTTTCTACAATGCTTCTTATTATCAATAAAAAATACAGAAAAATGTATATTAACTTCTACGAACCGACCGATCTTACGTGTGTTTAGAATTACACAAACTTGAAAGCTTGAATTAAGCGCAAGTTGGTTAAACAATTCCATCCTAAGCCATCATCAAAAATATTACGTCCTCGCAAATACGTGATTCATCTTTTACTGAAAGCCAATAAAATTTGCTCTGTTGTAGTTATTGTGAACAGTTAAAAGTAATTAAGTATAGCTATACCATGTACATTGTTTTATTAGCACTTAATTGTAATGGATTTATTTGGATTGCGAAAAATATAATATTAGAGAAATAATCTTGTTCAAGCTTTTAGTTTTTATGAAGGCATCAATAAAGGATTGTTGCCAAATCGTAAATGAATAAATAACTTTAATTGCTTTTACTATTAAATACCAAACGGGTGGTAACAATTTTGCAAATAATCTTCGACCTACATTTTTTTCCCCGAAAGGGATGACATAAGCATAAGTGTTCAAAATAAAACCCTAACATTAAAACGATAATTATTTTTATCCTTTTATTTGTGAAATGACCCTAAAAATTATATTACATTCGATAAAATCGTCAATTCCCAATTCAGATAACTTTCTTTTAACAAATATACCTTAAAAAATTGTTTAAAAAAATCCCTTTTTGTGAAAAATTTTAACGTTCTCGTATCCATAATTACATAATTACTTAAATTTAAGGTATGTTACAAAAGTAATAATCGTAAGCATTTATGCGGTTTCCTCAATTTTAAACATTAACTAACCACAAACATTTTTCTAAATATAAATTTAATTAAACTTAGAATTATAATAATCTTCTGTATATTTCTTAAGTCATTTTATTCATCTAGTTTTTATTTATAATAAATTAAAAATCGTGATTTATGATACAACAGAGCTAGGTATTACCTTTTTCTAGATATGCAATTATGATTCGTTTACATGAATTGTAACAATTTACACTAAATAAATTGGTTGTAGCTACTTAATTACGGAGTGACTTTTAACATTTCATAAATAAAGTATAATAGTTGCTCTACCTCTGAATTACGTAATAATTTTAATCGCGGTTATACACGTTATTAGTGAACCGGATTTTTCATATCAACAATATTACATAATAATGGCTTTATTCGTTTTTACTTCTAGAAAAGGATTTGATATTTTTTAAAGTACCTTTTATTGGGGGTAAATACACAGTGCTCGTTTTTTATCGGATAAATTCATTTTTATCAGGAAATACTAGTCACTAATTCTAGAATAACGAGAATAAAATATCTGCTGTGGAACACCACACGACCTTCCAACTTACAAAATGGAAATTAAAAGAAATGAAATAATTTTAATAACATCTTTTAAGGATAATTATGCAACCTCTTTTATAAGAAGTTAATTACGAAAATAGGCAACATTGTAAAAACAACTACAATAATCTATGTCAAACAGACGTTTAAAACTGCATGTCAGACAGAGGTTAATAGACATCAAGATACTAACTTAAAAATTAAAAGAAATGAAATAGTTTTAATTATAATTTTATACGTTCATAACGAAAACAGGCAACATTGTAAAAAAACAATAATCTATATCAGCATGACGTTTAAAACTTTATTTCATTCTGCATCTAATTCTACTACCAGTTTCAGTCCGAGAAAACGGAAAAAACGGCCTTGTCCTGTAGAGTGTTACTACGGAAACTAAATTAATCATCGCAACAACAGTTAAAGTAATATTTTATTCAAAAAAACATCTACAATAGAATTTAAGAATTAAACTTAAATATTAATGTTTAGATTGATAGTACAGTTTGTGTTGCCAATAGTTACTGGAGGATAATTGCTGTTAGAAGAAATGGTGTTACTATGACTAGTTTTATTAGTAACTTCTTTGTTTTGCTGCTGCAACACTTCAACACAGGTTTCTCCGTTCAGAATCATCCTGGCAATTTTATTTTTGCTTTCTACCCTTTGAACGGTACTCCCAAAAACTACATTCTGTGGTTAACACTTTTGGTCTCAGTGACACGTATTTTCTGAATAACTGCAAATAGTTAACCCCCTCTACTTCGTTTATTACAGTGAAAGTTCTTCGTTGATTTGTCTTAGTGCAGGGAATCATAATAACTAACTGCGTTTCACTTTATTAAATATCGTCTAGTGAAATATTATACAGGGTATATTTTACAATCACCGACAAACGAAAACTGGAGATTCTATGATTCAAAATAAGACAAAAATTATCATAAACGCTTTTCCGAAAATGCTTCCTAAAATAAAACAAATTTTGGTTTTTATTGAATAATGTGATCGTTTATGTTAATGCAAAATATTTTAAAAACGAGGTGCCGAATCGAAAAAATACTAAGTATGATTTTATTTGCAGAATTAAATGTTGAATCTATCAAAAAAATATTTCTTCAAAAAAACCAGGGGCGTGCGTTTTTTTTTACTTAAACTAATTAACTTAAAATATTCTACGCCACTGGATGGAGTCAGTTGACTCAAACTCACCTGATTAATTGTATTTAGTTAGACATTTAGGTGTACCAAATCTCAGTGTAATATCTTTTGTAGTTTTTGAGGAATCTTAACAAACCTTCGTTTGTCGGTGGTTTTAAAATACACCCTGTATAATTCTTCTCGTCTTAAACCGCCCTTTATTCCAATCATTGCTATAACCTGTAAATAAAAAAAAAACTCGTTAATTTTATTCTTTTATTTGAAATTTTGTCTTACTTTTGCCAGGAGATATTTGTCATTACAAGCCTCGTTAACAAATCGATATATTTCTTCTCGGATTAATGTTTTAGATTGTTTGGGTTCATAACCAACTGAATGTTTTTTCAAGAATGCTACTATTCTGGGAAACCGGGATATATCCAGATTTTCGGCTGCAAAGACTTAGACTAAAAACATTAATTTACAAGAGCCACTATAACATTCGCATTCTTACTACATCTAAAAAATAAGCCAACATAACCTCTTCCGTAATTTTCTCAACATTATTTTCAACTTTCCATTCAGAAAAATGGCTGAATTGTGTTTGACACCTTTCCCCACTATTTCTAGGTATTAATTTAACACAAGCTTCTGTAGATTTTCTTAAAATTTCTGAAGAATTTGCATCAGAATTCATTTTGACGTGCGCACGGGAGAAATCGACAATACAAATAAACAATGGAGAAACCGCCGTTGCTAACCATGTTTCGCAAATACAACTAGATTTAAAAGGTTCATTACAATATTTTGAAATTTTCCGATTCAATATTTTTAAATTGAGCAGAATGAAATAAAACACATAACGACATTCGTCCGTGAACTCTATTAACAGTACTCATTTCGAGTTTCAGGACTCGGCTATCGCTAGTCCTTAAACGTCTCATTTGTACTGTTAAGTATGAGTTCCCGTTAATTACGTTAATTACTATAGTGTCAGATAGAGATTAATAGATATGAATAAAAAAAAATTCCAAAGCCGCCCGCTTCTATAAGATATCAATAATACAGTTTAACCATTTTCATTCATATTTAATTAATTTTTAGACTTATCTTGCGTCATATTAAGAAACTTTATAAAGAAAAGTTATGTAAAATTAGATTTTCTTTAAAAAATATGTCTACACTTTTTCTTATAAAACTAATCCTTATTCAGATATTGAAAAAATGTATACACTTAGATTCTACCTTAGGAATCTTTTTCCCCTAAATTACGCGTCGTATCAAAAAGTTGCATACAACATATCCATATCTAGGTATTTTTATATCTTTGAAATATACAGCTGTTCTAGAAATATTTGATAAAATCCAAAAACTGCCCTTTTTACAATCCCCCCTCCACTCCGCCGCTGGATTTCTCCCAAAATCTAATCGGCTCCAAGTGAAATGAAAATAAGCTTAAATAAAAAATTTTAGGTACATAGGTGTTTTCGATCTGGATATTAACATACGTCGTATGAAAGCACTTAACAACCGAATATTGTGCAATATTTATAAAGATTGAAATTTTATATTTTATACTACTTAGTATTTACATAATAAATGTGAAATTATTTGCATAGGTAATTTGAGTGTATTCTCTTGTGACAATATATATATATATATATATATATATATATATATATATATATAACGAATGTAAACCTAAGTACAGCTACAGAGGTATATCTTAAATATAATAATTCTTTACAATGTTATAAAGTAACTAAGATTCTAATTTTAGCTTTAAATTCAAATATTGGGCATCTTATAATTAAAAGTCACCACCTTCACTTTCGCTATCATCTTCATTGACATTGCTTACTAGAGGTTTTACCATTTCCTCAGCTCTTTCTTGAACGTCTCACCACTGGCTTATTTCCTTTTCAGCATGTAAAATACACCTTTGCCACAGTTCTCCAGTTATTTGGTTTAATGAATCCTTGCATAGCGATAAAACATTCCCGTCCCTGAAGCCCTGTCTGCCAACGTTTTTGTTGTAATACTGTCTTAAAAGTTGAAGAAGATCTTCTTTCTTCCAACTACTTGAAGGTAATTTTTCTACTAATGTAGAGTGATAACTGGCAATGTCAAGAATTATCAAACTTGGTTTTTCTAAATTTGGTAAAAGCTGTTCTTGCGACCATTTTTGAAATAAATCAGCGTTCATGTTATCGTGGAAGTCTGCTGTCTTACTTTTACTGGAAAATAACAATGATGAATTAGGTATAAAACCATCCTTGTTGCCAGCACCCAGTACGATGAAACTAAAATTTGTTCGGTTAAAAATATTTTTAACAAATCGGACTATTTTGATTACAGTTTCTCCTAACGGTTTTTTTTTGTGCTTTTCTAATCATTATCATGCCATGATTTTCGAACGGTTCCTCGACTAAAAATCCACGTCTCATCCAAAAAGACAGGATCGTAACTAATTTCACAACTTTTATTAGCAAAATATTTTCGCAAAAATGTTACTCGAGCACCAGCAATATGAACCTGCGCCATTAAACGCCTTCTTCCATCGTCAACTTTGAATTCAAAACCAATGTTGTGTAACAATTGTTTCAAACTCGTTTTACTGAAGGTAAATATTTTATCTTCTTTAAGTTCAGTTTGGAGTTTTTCGATAGTAATGTGTGAGCCTAAAATTAAACAGTGATTAACGCGTATTCGTCGACATCCTCTGATTTCGACTTCAAACACAGCTTATGTTTTTGCGGTGTATCCGGCGCCGATTTCCCAGATTCTAAAGCCAGAGCCATTCTTACCTTTGTCCGAGTTACGGCTTTCTCAGAAATGCCGCATGAGAGAGCAGTTCGCTGCAACATAATATTACATAAATATAAATTTAAATAGTGAAAATTATTAGCGTACCTGGATAATGGAAGTTAAAGGTAGACTTAGCCCCCCGTTATCGCGTTCCATCTCGAAATAATGCAGTATATTCATTAACATTACTTAAGTTTGGCTTTTCAAAGATTTACCTTTTAATGACATCATTATTTGCTGCAAAATAAATAAATGCACTCAATCAATTGGAAATACATTTTGCATTATAAACTTACCTCGTAATAGTGAACATTAATAATAATAGTTTTGAAAAAACTGTTGTTTACAAATGCAACGAAAACTAATAAATTACGAAGCGAAAGATAAAGTATTATAACTACAAAGCACGATTCGATTATACGAAATGAAATGCGAAGAATAATTTGAGGTTAAATAGCCAAGAAGACATCTGACAGCGTCATGCGCTTTGACTTTAGAATCAACATTCGTTTTTAAGTCCTGCATTTAAAATATATAGCAGACGTATATCATAACCCCGTCTTTCTTTAAGTGGGAACTTCGCATTAAGATAAAGGGAAACAGATGCATTTGACAGTAATAATTATACCCCCATTCTCGAGTCCGCCATGAGACACCTCTCCCGGGCGCTACTACGATTTTCAAAATTATTTCAATACAATATGATATATAATCATAATGCCCACATTTTAAAATTATTGCCAATTATACGGGGTGTACCAAAAAATGGTGGCGCATCAAAGTTAGGTTTTTTAATGAAACACCCTGTATATTTTTGCATATTCAGATTGTACGAGTAAAATAAACCTCAGTTGCTGTTATACTGTGCATACGTAAACCTTACCCTTTTCGAAATATTTGAGATTTTTCAAAATGCAACGTCATCATTTTTTAGTACACCCTGTATAAATTGAAATAATTTTAAAACGTGATCATTACATTAAATGCTAAATCAAAATATTCGTTAATTGAATTATTACAATGATTCTTTGTGGATATTAGTAGCACACAGTTCAAACAAAAATTAATCAATGTACAGTGTGCATCCCATTTTGGTTGAGAAAGCCAGATATCTCGGTTGTTGTTGAAGATAGAACCTTGCGGTTTCCGCGGTCCTGTGCCACTTTTTTGTGAAACTCAAGATGGTCTGAACGGATTTTGCCTAACTTCTTTCGTTTATAAATTACAGGATGTTTTTGAAAATCCACACTTTTTGGATCCCCTCCATACCTAAGAAGTTTCTCAGCGATAATGTCAAATTGAAAACTTGTCCCATAGAGAATTTTACGTAAAATCCAGGTGCGCACTCAATTTTTTTTCGGGGTATCGTTATGGAGATAAGACTCAAACTTATGATTTTTTCAATGCAACACCCTGTATTTTATTATCTCATTAAATTACTTATTTTTTTTCCTTCGAAATGATATATAATAATATATAAACATGAAGTTTTAAACAATGCTCCAAAATTACTAAACCATTGAATTTGAATAGAATGCCATGGATTTCAAAGTTTTACTACAGGGATTATTATTTGTGATTTTTTTATAGTAGGTCATGGATGCTACAAACACTGTTGTTGACTTTTGGAGTATTGTTTTATCAAGTGACTGTGGAGAAATCAACACATCTGCTGTCATGATGATAAATTTTGATGCGTTTTATTGTGTTTGTGTTTGGCGATTTTGTTAATTTGTGAAATTTTATAATGGCTGAAAGATTTTTTCAGAACAACGAAAGTATATCATACAATGTTTCAATCAATGGCATGAAAATGTTGACGAAGCATTAGAATTATATTTAAACAGGTAAACTAGTAATTTACGATAAGACATATTGTTTTTAAAACGTTAGATATCTAGAGAGGCGTCAACCTAGTCGAGCAACGATATTTCGACTAAAGAATAATCTACTAAATTATGGTGCGTATTCTAAACCTCGACCCAAGACGTATAACAAGGAAAATAATGAAGTGGATGAAATAAATGTCTTAGCCAGCGTCCGTGTCTCTCCTCAGACTTCTTGTACGAAGTTAGAAAATGACAATGGCGTTCTCCGATCACGGGTACAAAGGATTTTAAAAAAATACAAATTGAAATCCTACAAAGTGAATATTGTCCAGCATTTATACCCTGGTGATGCAGCGAGGCGTGTGAATTTCTGTAATTGGTTTTTGAACCAAACTCGAAGGGACAATAATTTTGCGAGTAAAGTCATATGGTCAGACGAAGCCCATATAAGCAGTGCCGGTTTATTTAACAGGCAAAATACAAGGCACTGGTATGATGAAAACCAACACCTAATTGTTGAGCAACAACAACAGGGTCGATTTGTTTTTAATGTAGCCTGTTTCTTATTGGGGACATCAATAAAATACCGTATTTTTGAAGGGGCTCTCAATGCGAATAGGTACTTGACAATTTTAGAAAAACTAATACCAGAATTCCTGGAGAATGTTCCCCTCGCCTATCTTAATGCCATTTGCTTCCACCAAGACGGTGCCCCTGCCCACAGTTCGAGGTTGATTGTGCCGTTTTTAGAAGAAAATTTCCAGGACCATTGGATTGGAACAAATGTACCCATTAGGTGGCCTGCAAGGTCACCTGATTTGTCGGTGTTGGACCTTTTTTTGTCGGTTTTTTTGAAAAATAAAATATACGGTAAGAGGCACAATAATATTGAAGAACTTCGTGCAACAACAGAGGCAGTTTTCCAGAATTTACAAAATCGTCCTTTCATAATTTTAAATGCATTAAGACATATTAAGAAATTGTGTCAATTGTCTGTTAGGGAAAATGGACATCAATTTAAACAATTCATGAATAAGTTACCGAATAATTTCGAAATGAAATAGTATGAGTAAATATTTAATTAGTTGCTTATTCTACATTATGAACTTTTTATTACTATTTATTTGTTGCTATTAGTTACCTACGTTTTGTGTTTTGTTAGTGAATTAGTGTTAGTATTGTTCTTGTTCCTTACATGGAAAAATCACAAGTAGTATTTCTTCAATTTGAACTTTTTTTGTATGAAAAATCCATAGCCTACTATTAAAAATCAATGTTTTAGTGATTTTAGAGCATTTTTAAAAAATTTATTTATCATTTTGAAGGAAAAAAAATAAGTAATTTGATGAGGTGATAAAATACATGGTGTTCCATTGAAAAAATCATAAGTTTTAAGTCGTATCTCCATAAACATACCCCGAAAAAAAAAATTGAGTGCGCCACTGAATTCTACATAAAATTCTCTACGGGATAAGTTTTCAATTTGACATTATCGTTGAGAAGCTTCGTAGATGTGGAAGGGATCCAAAAAGTGTGAATTTTCAAAAACGCCCTGTAACTTATGAACGAAAGAAGTTAGGAAGAATCCGTTCAGGACATCTTGAGTTTCACAAAAAAGTGGCACAGGACCGCGAAAACCGCAAGGTTCTATCTTCAACAACAACCGAGATATCTGGCTGTCTCAACCAAAATGGGATGCACTTACATAAATTATATATAGTTTGATTCAAATAAAGTTGGGTATGACTCATTCTTAAAATTACACGAACTAAGATTTAGGTGACGTAAGTATTCATTAAATCAGCAAAGTATCTTTTAGTTAATATCTTTATCGGCAGATAAATAAAATGTCAAAGAAAGTTGAAAATCCGTGAATGCTTTTTATATTCTGAACTAGAAAAATTGTCAATTATATCCACTTATTTTATTGATAGAGTCAAAAATATTTTGCTGCGACAGTGAATTATTATAATTTAGGACATGGTTTGATTATAATTACATACCATCATAATACATAACCTATATATTTGTAAGTAAACAAATACTTTTTTTGTTTATTATAAATTAAATCATTTCCGGCGGAAAAACTGATAAAAGTTGCAATTAGTTTGTTATTCTCAAGATATATAACAACCCTTCTAGAAACTTAATTATTGCTTTGCAATCGACATAATTCTTGTAGATACTTTACGATAACATAAATATCGATACATTTGTACAAGAAAGTGTGTACAGCTACGGTGTAATATAGTTCGAAGTTCAACGAAATTATGGATGTTTAAATAATGAGATAAATCCATAGTTCAAAAATTGAGAAGTAGATATGAAGTGGAAGAAAAACTCAAAACCGAAATTCATCTCTCATGATGGTCTAATTATTTGATAGATCGAAACATTTCATATTCCTCCAAGTTAAATGAAAAGCAATTTACATAAATCCGTACATGTACTAAGTCCATCTATTGTAGAGCTATCAATATGTTATGTAAAGATTAGAATATTTATATTACATTGGAATTAAAACATTTAAATTAAAAAATTATTCACTATCATGTCACTCTCGGAAGTAGAATCGGTAACAGATATAATTAATCGTTGAACAACCTTAAAATGTTTTTCAATTTCCCACCACTCTAACATAGACACCTCGGCATGTTTAATGCATTTCTGCCAATATGTCCCATCAATTCGTTGCGAGGATTCCATCCATACTTTTTTTACTTGGCCATCGTTCAATTTGGAATTGTCTTCCTATGTTTTTGTTGTAGCGTTCTTTACAGTTTGCCCACACCAGTTTAATTGGATTAAATTGACTGATGTGGTGGTAATCGTAATACTCTGTGTACACACTTGTGTGCTATTTTATCTATTTCGTACACCTTTCGTATCTCATTATCTGCAACTAATTGCAGTAATTCTTTTTTAAACATGCTAGATTCAGAAGATATGTTGTGCTTAAATAGAAAATTACATATTTCTTCCTTCTTAGATGAATTGTTTGGAATTTTTTCTTGAAGTTTGAAATGAAAACTAGCATTGTCCATTACAATTAAAGATGCTTCTTTAAGTTTACAATTAAATTATGTAAAAATGTTACCAAATTACCGATAATTCACTGTACAAGTTGTAGACTGTTTTTTTTTATAAAAAGTAAACCAAAAATTCATAAACAATAATTTCAAAAAAGGACAGTAGTGACACATGCTGCTTCTTAATCACGACACACGTTTTAGTGCGCTAATATGAATTGTACAGCAGATTTATGTTTTTATGGCCATCCTTCTCTAATACATGTAGTTGAGAGAGAGAGAGATAAAAATATGTAATTTTATTAAGGTGGCCACAGACCTTGTTCTTTTTACAGTTTTACCCGGACGGGCAAAGCTGTACGGGTAGATCGAAGAACAAAATCACCCACACACTATGTGCAGTTTGTGTCGAGCGTGACGATAGAACGTGAGTGTTTCGCGTTGGCAGTGGCGTCCGCGGTTGCTAACTTTTAAATCATCTCTTCAAAAGCATTATTTTTCTTATATCGATTTGAGTACTCTTTGGATTTTATTTTCCATAGGCATGGATGACTTCAGTAGAGTTCGATGGAATCTATAATAAATTGTTTGCTGCAGTTTCTTAAATCCGCCATTGTTTTCACTATTCCCGAAGTACGACACTGAAATAACTGGCCACTTGCACTTGCACGAACACGCAAAAATGGATGGGTAAAATCAAGCGTCGGCAGATTTGAACGCTGACAAAAGGGACGGTTTTCAGCCATGAACTAAACTTTTGTGACAGTTTTACCCGTACGGTTTTGCCTGTCGGGGTAAAGGCTGTTTTACATGGTTTTGAACGAACGGGCCAACCCGTTCGTTCAAAACCGATAGTATGTGAGCGTGTTCGGTCCAGTTATTTTCTTTCGTTCCAGATTTGTCGCTGACAGATATTTTACCCGTGCAGTTCACCCCGTTGGTTCAAGAAACATAGTGTGTGGACAAAGCACTCATGATTTGTAAACGAGCGGCGCTGTGATTTGGTAAATGAATAATAAATATTGTTATTTATTAGAAAATATTAATAGAAACATTCGTAGTGGTTGCAGTCGTCAATTATTCCTTTTAAAATGGCTTCTAAAAATTCGAATAAATAATTTCTTCGAGATTTTATGTAGTTATGCAGAGATTTCCCCAGTTTGTGGAAAATTAAATCAACTGAGTATCATGATGCAGTAAAGAAGAATAGAGCGTACACAGAACTCATTGAAAAACTTAAAGAAATTAAAGAAAATGCAAATAAAGACAGTGTGGTTAAGAAAATTGATTCTATCATGGGAAATTTCAGAAATAAAAAATGTAAAAGCCTCGGAAAAATCAGGACAAGGAACACAACAGTTTTGCAAACCGAAGTTATGGTATTTTGAGCTACTATATTTCTTATTGAACCAAGAAATACCTAAAGAGGATGTATCAAATATAGAACCTCAATATCTGGTAAGTTAATCAATTGGGTATTTGAGATTTTTAACCCATTGCCTTCTGTTAGTTTTTTTCTTTTTTTTAATACCGCAACTACCGCCGTCACTGCTAAAATTGTATCTCTGGAATCCATGTCCAGTTCGGACAAGAAAAACTGACAGAAAAATACGTAGTGTAGGGAAATTTTTCCGTGCTCGTTCAAAACCGTACGGTTTTAACTGTTCGTTCAAAACCGTGCAAAATAAACCGAAGTCTGTGGTGCCCTTAAAACTGTGTAAAGAGAACGAGGTCTGTGACCACCTTTTTAGAGTTTTACATAGATGAGTCATACCCAACTTTATTTTAATCCATAGTGTATTAATTAAATATTAAAAGAGAAATGGCAAATTTAAAATCTTAACTACCATTTACATAGCACACGAAATCCAAATACAGTATTTTAATACTACCTATAAAATAGATTTTGGGCAGTTATGTAAATTAGTAAAAATGGTATAAGATAAACATTCAGTTTTGTTATAATTAAATTTAAATTACACTGTATACTTAAAATTCTATTTCCAAGGTTATAGAACCCGTAATGAATTATAAAGTGTTTGTTATTCCATCTATCTCCATACATAGCAAAACACGAAACCAAAAGTATTTTTCCTACGTCTTAAATTTGCAGTATGAAAGTTGTTATATTAACGTTCGTTGCTTAAAGGTAAATGTAATTCATTAACTAAAAATGGTTTTTCCGAGGTTAAAAAGTCATGCAATAAAATGTATTTATTTCCTCATACGTCAAAACATGGTAATTCGGTTAAGTGTATCACTTTCGGTATAGAATCAAAAGTGGTTTATAATTCATAAACTGGTCTTGTTGCGTTGCCAACTAACATGCTGCAAATGTTAAATATCATATTTCATATAGACAACCAGAATATGGGCTTTCTTCCATGAACGCGCAGTATTTTGACAGAAATGGTCATTTAAGCAAGGGAAAAGAATTTATTTCCTACTGTACTGTAATATTTGGTTTTACGGTAGAGTGTAGTGAAACACATTTTTACGGTAGGGTAGGAACTCAATTCTAAGCTGGCTTTATTGAATTCATAAACTTCTTTTCGGGTGCTTGTTTAGCCTGGTGACCAACTGAATGATGCTTGCAAATGTTGAAATATCAATATTTTCAAAGACAACCATCGAATATTTTCTCCACAAAGAACCGCAGTATTTTTTGGACTAGAAATGGTACAAATTATACTAAAACTATCATATAAATATGCCAGCCTCATCAATTAGTTTCAGTTCATGTTGCCGCCACCATTCATTAAACACCTTGTATTCTTTATTGCAATGCTCCTCAGACTTAGGGAAATAAGTAAAATCTTCACAATGTTAGAAACCTTTGTTTTTAAACATGAACGAAGAAGAACCTGTAAATTTTAATCTTTATTGAATTAAATATTTATTTTACAATTCATTTTGTAGAACTGTACTCGAAGGTACATTAGTATTTATTTTTTAGTTTTCCCAAAATACAATGTTTTCTGGTGTTGACGTGATGTTTCCGATTGAACAGTTTACGAGAAGATCTTTCTGCTTACGGATTCTTAGATGTTAGATTCAAATGTTCACTGATTCGCCGTTAATTTCGAAATTCTTAATTATTACTGCCGGACATCTGAAATGTAGTATAAATTCATGCAATTAGACTTGATAACGCTTAATTTTTGGAAAGCTTTCGATTGTAACATTTTATGCTTTTTTTCTTTACGTATTTGGAAGGTATTCGAAATTTTTACAAATACGATCGCATTTAAAGTGATTTTCTAAAAAGCAAAATATAAGTTTTGTTGTTTATCAAATATGGTTGAAAGTTTAAAATGAGAATGTGACTTACGTATTGGTGTCGATTGTTAGCGAGATCCTCTTTACTAATTTGGTTGGGAAGTAACCAGTTTTTTTTTTTGTAAATAAGAGTTGTTTGTAATTTTATAGATATCGTTAGGTACTGTCGTTAAAAATTACATCAGTGGAAAATTACGGAACACACTAAAATTGTTACTTTGTATTTAAATATAGTATAGAAAAGCAAGTTTCACATTTCATTAAGCCGTTGTAGGCGACAAATTGTCGGAGTATTTCGATAAGGTTGTTAATTTTAAACAAAGAGTTTAGCTTTTAGCGTCGCTAAGAAATCTTCAATTTACAGGATATCGGTTACATTGATAACACTTGCTAGTTGCAATTTTTCCGACGGTTCTCAAATTTGATCGTGTTGGCGCGTATTCAAAAAATTTAAGTAATCTTTTTTATGATTGGCTAATTAAGCAGTAGGGATATAAAAATCCAATATGAATGAATTATTCACTAAGGCCAGACCTAGTATAAACGTAGAGGCGTTAAAAAGTTACCGTTACGGCAGCGAGTGAAGTACCACGGAACGTCGTTACCCATAATCCGTGGTGAAAGAATTTCCGTTAGTAGGGGCAGTATTCCCAAACAACCCTTGAAGGGATCTTATTGTGTCGTTCAACCATCACGAGATTGATTTATCGCTAAGTGCAGTTTGTCAAAAGAGATTTTGTCGAAAATCCAAGAAGAAGGTGTTAAGCGTTTTTACCTAGTGCTTCTCCTGATTCTATGGAGTAGTTGTCGCTTTTATGCTGAAGAAACCAAACGTTCCTTGCTAATTTCCAGACATTAATTTCACAGTTCGCCGATAATAAATAACTCGCTATAAATAAATAAGCTTTTCGTTCTCTTAAAAATAATAAGCGTTATTCAGAACTTGTATATAATTAGATTAAAGTGAACAAGTAACGCGGAAGTATAAATTTTAGTGTACGTAAAGCCAATTGTAATTTTAATTCAAACGCAATTTGGAAGCGAGACCCCCGCAGAGTTTATTCTCTGGGTTCCACCAGGTACATGTACAACAAAAAAGGTTGTAGTAAGTCAAGGTAATCATTCCTGTGCATATTTTTTTGCTGTGATTGACAAAAGTGAATAAATATTTATGTGTATTTTATTATTTTTCTGTATGTTCTAACGGATCAATACGCTGTCTTTTGAGATTAACGCCTTATTATTTTATCGTTTAGATCTTTAATGCAAGCGTATTCATCCGTGTTATAATTATATGATTTTTTATATTGACGGATTTGTATCGAAATTATATGCGTCGAAAGTGTTACAAGGAGAACGCGACTTATTTGATTGTAAACATTTGTTATTTTGGCATATGAAAATATCTACGTTTTAGTAAAGGCCAAAACCAGCTAGTATCTCGCCTATTAAGTAAACTAAATGATTTAACTTGGAAGAATAATTAATGTAACAATTGAGTGGTTATTTCGAGGATGGTGATTTTATAATGCATATCTTTAGGTTAACGAACTGTTGGTTTGTTTACATATGAATACAGCTGTGAACCTATTTGTTACAGCAGATCATTGAATTAACGTCAACATTTTGTGTTCATATCAAGTAAAGTAATGACGTTCAAAAGATATCATTGATTATTTTAAGTATAACATAACATTTAACGAAAGATGTGTCAATGCATTTGAGCGTATCTTATAGCGGTTTGGGGGATTTCATTTCAAGTAAATAGAATTGAAGTGATTTCTTTCTTTGAAGTAAAATTACATTGAGATTCAGATTTATTGGGTAAAATAACGTAAGAACAGAATTGTTGTTTTTGATCATATTAGTGACTGATTTTTATGGCGCGCAATTATTTTATATAATCGTGCAAGAATATTTGCAGCTTTTCAGGGATAGCGAAGATCTGCCAGTCCCAGCACCACCTGTGATTATGTTCAGGTAACCGAGTTATTTGAGTATTTAAGCTAACTGTAAACTGGCGTAATTAGACATTTCAACCTCTATTGTATCATTTCAAATACTCTGGCGCCCTTTCCGGTTTTTTATGTCAACCCCAACCCCTATTTTGACTTATTTATGGTAAGCTATCCTACTGAGCGCAAAATTTAGTACACCGAACCCACCCCGACCACTGAGTGGTCGAGCATAATCCAACTTTGCTTGTTATCCCGTTCTACTGACCAGTTTATACTGTAACACTACATGTAGAGCATAATATCTACCATTGCGATATGCAATAAATAATCTTCCAGTATTCATATTTGTAAGTTTAAATTAATATATTTACGATAAAAACTACATGTATTAAAGGGACCTCTTTTCCTATGTAATTGTAAAACGTCTTTCTTTGTAAAATTTACCGTCTGGAAAATAGTAAATCACCAAAAACGTCCAATGTTCACTGTTTTCTTCGACAGCAAGGGCATCGCGACCGCGAGTTCGTTCCAGTTGGTTAAACAGTTACTTCTGCTTTCGATTTGGAAGTTTAGAAGGTTTGTTGGGTAGGATTCTTCGAATTTGACCAGAATATCGCGAATTTGACAACTGATATCTGTTACACGATAATGCACCGAGTCACACATCGTTGATTGTTTGTCAATTTTTGGCACGAAATAAAGTCTGTGTGTTAAATCGTTCACCGTATTCACCTGATTTATTACCATATGACTTCGCACTATTCCCAAAAATTAAAATGAAGTTGAAAGTAGGCGTTTTGGTGACATTGAGACCATCTAAAGAGCGTCGACGCAATATCGATAAATGAGCTAGAGAAGACATTTGAATCACTATTGAGTCGCTGTAGAAAGTGCATTGAATGAGGAGGAGATACTTTGAATAAAGGAAAGGAGAGATTTGAAAAAAATTCTTTCGTTTTATTTTTATAGCTTCAGTCCCAGAATTTAATTGGCATACTGTGTATGCAAACAATATGTTATTTATTCTAGCCTTTAGGTATCATTATGTAGATACGAAATAGTTCAGATTCAAAACTATAAAATATCGATTAATTAATGATTTCGGTATCCCAAAAAATATTATATGGTATTCAATCGTACCTTCATATCATATTGAAAAATAGGAAAACCCACTCTCTATTTTAGTTCATCTCAGTCTACTTTGAATACTAATCTACCTTTTACCTCAAATGAATGTATTAAAGTTGAAATGACTATTTCGATCAACATATGCATCCTTGAACGGGGAAGGAATAATCTAGATAGTTAAATTTAATGCTAACGACACTCATTGTTGCCTTATGTCCGCCAAATAAGATCATTTATTTCCTGTTTTAAGTGTAAATAGCTCAGATCTTTAAGTGAGCATCTTCAGTTACTAAGGAGTTGTTCGTAAAATAGACTAAACTTACCCTGTTCAGGGCCACAATTATAGAAAAATGTTTAATCTACGTTATAACACAAATTGACAAAGGGACTATTAAAGTGTAATCTACAAATGTTACATTATATCGTTTATACAACACGCCCTAAAGAAATGGAGTATACAACTTGTTTGAAATGAGGTTAATTTTTTATTGTTGCTTTGTCTTTTCACTTAAAACTATTAGCGAGCTTATAAAGACGGAACACGCAATCTGTAGTATTTTGTTTCAGTTATTCTGTTATTTAGGTGAATTCTGAGACAGTAACTTCCTTCTGAAAACCAGAAATCCATTCCTTCCGATCCTATTCTGCCGCACACATCTTCAAACCTTATGTAAAATATGTATGAAAACTTAAACAATATTGAAACAGCCGTAACAGTTTGCTTTTGGTCCAAAACTCTAGATAAATTAATCAAATGAGTAAATAATTATAAACGTCAAAAACTGTTTTAGATACAATTACCACATTGTATTCTATATTATGTAATTATATGAATTCGATTAGAAATAACTGTCAAGAAATGCAGTTGCAGGTAAATGTAACATGGGCGACAAAGCAAAGTTTCGAATTGATGTATCTATCCAATTAGTCCGTAACTTGAAAACAGAGCTGATTAGAACTCAAAAGGTTTATGAAATAGTCAATCGACGATTCGGTTTCATCGCTAAAATTTTCGAAAATTATGGATATATTTGGTAATGCAAAAGCTAGGAAGAAATATGGTTATTAATCTTACCATATTAAGTGCTTGTTTTGTTTAATTATGTGTTTAATTTATATTTAGTTTATTTACTTAGCTAAGGAATAGTTATTTGTATTACAAGGCCAGAAAATGGGTGTTTGTGAGTACTCGCAAACCACTTTATGAAAGAGTGATACACAAGACTTTTTATGCCGACGTCAACAATTGTTATTAAAATCTTACCTAAGGAATAGTTATTTGTATTACAAGGCCAGAAAATAGGTGTTTACGAGTACTCGCAAACCATTTTATGGCAAAGTGACACACAAGATTTTTTGTGCCGACGTCAACAATTGTTATTAAAATCACTAAACAAAATTGTTGTACTTTTTAAAATTTCATGCCTGCTGAAATTAAGTTGGCAGTACTAACAACTAACAGTAACCAATATAACCTAAAAAATACAATTGCGAAATTATTCATTACTAGAATTTTATAGGTACCTTGCCGTTTTGTTGACTTTATAATAATTTATACATGTAATTTGTATGAAAATGTAAACTTTCACCATTAACACTCATAATAAAATACTTATCTTTTTTGGGGTTTTTTAATGGTGTACTTCAAATTATACAATCTAAACGTTTCGATAACACTTACAGTTATCTTCGTCAGTAGTAATGTTTTAAACAATTTTGTCAAATTTGAAAAATTGAAACATAACCATAAGCCTGCTATTAATACAGGGTTATTACAAATGATGTTTCCGATTTCAATTATAAATATTACTGGATTAATCTGTTTTAAGACCATTTCACTTGGTAACACTGGAAAGGAAACTTAGGTACGTATCTGCTGTTTGTTAAAGTCAATTGTTGTCAATTGTGTAATAGCTGAGTTTGAAGACAGGAAAGCATTTTGTGTGTTGGATTACCGCATCAATAAATCAGTTATTAGTGTGCAACGACACTTTAGAACCAAATTTAATGAAGATCCCCCTAGCAATCACTGTTCGAAAGTGGTAGAGCAGGTAAGGTAAAGTTTTACGCGTAGTCGACAGAAATCTACTGTTAAATGCAGAGAGCTTGGTATACCACAGCCAACAGTGTAAATATCAAGCCTTACAAAATTCAGCTTGTTCAAGCATTTAAAACCAAACAAAAAAAGTTCTAAGACTTTCATTTCTTGAGAACATGCAGGCCTTGATGGAAAATGGAAACTTTGTAAAATGGTTAGTCTTTAGTGGTGAAGCCACATTCCACTTGTGTGGTAAAGTGAACAGACATAATGTCAGAGTATGGGGCTCGGAGTACCCACACACCTACATCGAGCACATGCGCGATTCTTTGAAAGTTAATGTGTTTTGTGCTATCACGTACAACAAAGTGTACGGGCCTTTTTTCTTTGTTGGGAAAACAATAAATGGAATAATTTTCTTGTACATGATGACGGAATGGCTTCTACCGCAATTAGAACAAGAACACCCAAATTTCATTCTGCAATTAGACGGCGCACGTCCACATTACTACTTCGATGTTGGGACTGAACTTCGAAATCGGTGGCCTGACAGATGGATCGGTCGTGCTGGTCCAAATGATGGTGCACTCTTGAACTGACCTCCAAGATCTCCGGACATCACCCTCTGTGACTTGTTCTTGTGGGGATACATCAAAGATAGATACCTACCGTTACCAGAAAGAATACCTGAGACAACAACGGATTACCAGAGCCAACGAAAAAATCGACCAAGACACTCTTAACAAAGTATGGCAAGCGTTTGAATACAGCCTTCATATCTGTTGTGTCATAAGAGGTTCCCATATCGAACATTTTTTAATTCTTGACACCTGGGATGAAACTTTTTGAGTTTTTCTTGAAATGTAACCATTTTATTTTTTTATATGATAAATAAAACCAGATTTATGTACACTTGAAATCATGAACATCATTTGTAATAACCCTGTATAACAGTTTGAGAAAAGTATAAATCCAACTATAAAATTTTAGTAAAGAATAACTAGGTGATAAAAATTAAATATTGTTAAACTGCCTCAAAGATGACAAACCAGAACACTCTCCACGACGAAAGCTAACAATAAAATTTTTTGTAAAGCATTTGCTTCAAGGTCTAGGAAAAACACAGCAAAAAACCTAGACATACTAAAAGTTAAAATTAAAATCAAAATTAAGACGTATCATTATGCTTTTTTTTTTAATTATAAGATGCCAAAACCTATTTATTCGGGTGTTTATATATTTCAATAGCTTCACGTTGCAAATGAACATAATATTGAGTTTGTCTTGACAATATTTCCATATTGTCAAATTGAATGTCATGATTTAGATTATTCAGGGCATGGTCAGCCACAGCAGACCTCTCTGGTTGACCCAATCTACAAAATCTCATATGTTTTTTGCGTCTTGTATCAAAGCTACGTTTTGTGGTTCCGATGTATACTTTTCCACATGAACAAGATAACTTATACACTCCGGAAGATGACAGAGGGTTTGACACATCTTTAGGTGATCTTAAATGTTTTTTAATTTTTCTTGTAGGTTTAAAAATAGTCCTAATGCCATATTTAATTAGGATTTTTTCAATTCTAGTTGTAACATTAGCTATAAAAGGAAGAAAAGCAGTACCAACATTAAGTACTGGTTTTTCTTTAAGGTTACGCCTAGAAGGTGTTATAACATTATTAATATCTGTAAGTGAATATCCATTATCTTGTAAGGATTTTCTTAAACATTTATATTCATCATTCAAGAATTCAGGGTCACAAATTCGTTTTGCTCGATCTACTAAAGATTTAATTACACTAATTTTTTTTGACGTGGATGGTGGTTGGATAATTTATGAAGGTATCTATCAGTGTATGTCGGCTTTCTGTAAACCTTAAAAGGTAGTGAATTATTATTTTTAGATATTAATATGTCAAAAAATGGTAAACTTCCATTAGTTTCTTTTTCCATGGTAAACTGAATACTAGGATGTATAGCATTTATAAAAACCAAAAACTCATGCAGTGCTTCTTCTCCATGTCTCCAAATAACAGTTCGGTATAGATATGTAGATGACACATTTGTGACACATTAAAGAACATTTAAAATCACCTAAAGATGTGTGAAACCCTCTGTCATCTTCCGGAGTGTATAAGTTATCTTGTTCATGTGGAAAAGTATACATCGGAACCACAAAACGTAGCTTTGATACAAGACGCAAAGAACATATGAGATTTTGTAGATTGGGTCAACCAGAGAGGTCTGCTGTGACTGACCATGCCCTGAATAATCTAAATAATGACATTCAATTTGACAATATGGAAATATTGTCAAGACAAACTCAATATTATGTTCGTTTGCAACGTGAAGCTATTGAAATGTATGAACACCCGAATAAATAGGTTTTGGCATCTTATAATTAAAAAAAAGCATAATGATACGTCTTAATTTTGATTTTAGTTTTAACTTTTGGTATGTCTAGGTTTTTTGCTGTGTTTTTCCTAGACCTTGAAGCAAATGCTTTACCAATTATATGTTAAATTACCACAGCACTATAATTTAACATAAGTAGTTGAAATTAAATCAAAATTAAAAATTACAAAGAACGTTCTGCATTGTGCTTTTCATTGTTAATAACACTTCCAATTATTGATAAAGATATCTCTTTGTTAGATTTAACTGGGTTATTTTATTTGATGTAATATTTGGATTTGTGAATGCTACTATCATTTTCAAATTTCACAACTTTACACTTACATCATAACTCGATTAAATTTTGTTAAATGTGTTTTTTGGCTGACAAATTTCATTGTTAGCTTTCGTCGTAGAGAGTGTTCTGGTTTGTCATTTTTGAGGCAGTTTAACAATATTTAATTTTTATCACCTAGTTATTCTTTACTAAAATTTTATAGTTGGCTTTATACGTTTCTCAAACTGTTATATTAATAGCAGGCTTATGTTTATGTTTTAATTTTTCAAATTTGACAAAATTGTTTACAACATCTTTAACAATTTTTAACAAACATTACTACTGACGAAGATAACTGAAAGTGTTATCGAAACGTTTAGATTGTATAATTTAAAGTACACCATTAAAAAACCCCAAAAAAGATAAGTATTTTATTATGTAATTTGTAGTTTATAAGGAACTAATACGGAGGTAATAACGGATGCGTACACGTACACGGTAACGCGATTAGGCTTTGCGTTATCTGAAATATCGAATATTATATAAGTTCTGTCACTACTACGAATACCAGCTGTACGTGTACAGAACGAATGCACAAAAAACCTTTTTTTTTGTGACTAAATTCAATTTTGAACGGTTATTTTATTTTATTTCACATTGAGAAGTAACTGTTATTTTACCAAACTCATATGAGTACGGTAAATCGTATTTCCAGTACTCAACTTTTCTACTGGACTGAAAATGTTACCAAAACAACCAAAGTAAAAAAATAATAAAATACTTACCTTTTTGGGGGTTTTTAATGGTGTATTTTAAATTATATAATCTAACCGTTTCGATAACACTTACAGTTATCTTCGTCAGTAGTAATATCTATTAAAATTGTTCAAGATGTTGAAAACGATTTTGTCAAAGTTGAAAAATTAAAACATAAACATCAGCCTGCTAATAATATAACAGTTTGAGAAACGTATAAATCCAACTATAGAATTAAATTTTACTAAAGAATAACTAGGTCATAAGAAATTAAATATTGTTAAACTGTCTTAAAGGTGACAAATCAGAACACCCTCTAACGGTCGAAGGCTAGCAATGAAAAATGTCAGCCAATAAACACATTTAACAAAATTTAGTTATTTAGTTATTTAGTTATAATGTAAGTGTAAATTTGTGAAAAACTTCAATTTGAAAATAATAGAAGAAATTCAATTTTTTAACTTTGACAAAATTGTTTTCAACATCTCTAACAATTTTAACAGATATTACTAGTGACGAAGATAACTGTAAGTGTTATCAAAACGTTTAGATTGTATAATTTAAAATACACCATTAAAACACCCAAAAAAGATAAGCATTTTATTAAAGTAAAAAATTATTTAAACTTTTTCACTTTGGTTGTTTCTGATATTCGAATATTGTCTTGAAAAGAAATTCTTCTTAAGAATTTTTTTTTATTGTATCATAATTGTAATGCATGTTAATAGCAAGATTTACATTTTCCTATAGAGAACAAAAACTACTGGCAACATAAAAGGTTATGTAGTTTATTGGCAAATGTCATAGACTTAATACGTTATACCTAAAGATGACTTATAATCGTTATTCGGATATTGACCAAATTTGAACTAATGCTTAAACTACGCGTGCATCATACAATTGGATAGAACATAATCGGTAATTTTATATCTGTGAAATATACAGCTGCTTTAGAGATATATGACAAAAAGCAAACACTGCTCCTATCAACCCCCCCTCTGCGCAGCTGAATTTCTCCAGAACTCTAATCAGCTCCAGTAGAAATTAAAACAAGCTAAAATACGAAATTTGAAGTACCTACGTCACACACTCAGGCGCGCACACACGTGCACACGTGCAAACTCACACACACACGCACGCACGCACGCTCACGCACATGCACACGCACACGCACACGAACACGCACACCCACACGCACACGCACACGTACGTTCATACGCAAACGCACACGCACACACATATATTCACACACGCACCCTCGCATACACACACACACACACACACAAACACAATCACACACAAACACACAAACACACACACACACACTCACAAAAACACACAAACACACACAAACAACCACAAACACACTCAAATACACATAAACACACACAAACACACACAAACACACACACAAATACACAAACACACACAAACAACATAAACAACAAACACACAAAACACACAACACAAACTATAATACACAAACAAACACAAACAAAATACAAAAACAAACACAAACTAAACACAATACACAAACAATAAAACACAAACACAAACACAAACACAAAACAAACACAAACATAAACACAAACAAAACACAAACATAAAAAACATAAACATATAAAATACAACAAAACAAATATAAAACAAACATAAAACAACTAAACACAAAATACAAAACAACAAACACAAACAATACAAACACAACATAAAACATAAATCACAAACACAAACAAAACACAACACATAAACACAAACAAAACAAAACATAAAACACAAACTACAAACAAACAAACACAAATAAACATCAAACACATAAACACAAACACAAACACAAACACAAAAACACAAACAAACTACATAACACAAAAACACAAACAAACACAAACACAAACACAAAACAAACACAAACAAAACAAACAACACAAAACAAACAAAACACAAAACAAACAACAAACACAAACACAAACAACAAACACAAAACAAACAAAACACAAAATACAACACAAAAACAAAACACACAATAACACAACAAACAATACATAACACAAACACAAACACAAATATAACACAAACATAAACAAAAACAACAAACAAAACAAACACAATAAAAAACATAAACACAACAACATAACACAACAAACACAAAATCAAACACAAACATCAAACACAAACACAAACACAAACACAAACACAACACAAAACACAAACACAAAACAAACACAACACATAAACACAAACACAAACAAAACACAAACACAAACACAAACACAAACAAAACACAAACACAAACACAAACACAAACATAAACACAAAACAAAACACAACACACACACACACAACACAACATAACAAACACAACAACACAACACAAAGCACAAAACACAACACCACAAACACAACACATCACACAACACAAACACACCAAACACAACACACAAACACACACAACACAACACACAAACACAAACACACAACACACGACACACACACAACACCACACACACACAACACACACACACACGACACACACACACACACACACAAGCACACCACACACACACACGCACACACACACACACACCACACACAAGCACACACGCACACACACACACACACGCACACACACACACGCACACACGACACACACGCACACACACACCACACACACACGCACACACGCACACACCACACGACACACACACGCACACACGCACACACGCACATACGCACACACGCACACACGCACACACGCACACACGCACACACGCACACACGCACACATGCACACACGCACACACGCGCGCACGCACTCACCTACGCACACACACACACGCGCACACACATACACACACACGTCCGATATTGGCATTTATGCAATGAGCTAATAAGTTGATTAGCGTTAGTGAAATAAAGTCGCTTGCATAACCTTTTTTACCTACATATGTATATGTAGGTTAGATGGTAAAAATGTTAAGTGTTAAAAATATTTATTAACATGAAATTTAGTCTACTGTGTGAATATTTTAAAGTGTTTGACAACTAAAATTTTAGGATATTAGCATGCTACAAGGGGAACGTATTTTGACGTCTTAATAATAATTTGATGACACACAAATTCGTAAGGGATGTGGGTCAAATAGGATGATATAATTTTTTTGGCAAGAATTGATGCCGTGGTGTCAGTTACGTATTACTACAAAAATTTCTATTTCTATGCATAACGTGTCAAAAAAAATATGCTAATATGAGGTTTAATCTATTCATAACATGCAATGTTATATATCATGTTTGTAGCTAGAAAAGGTTTTGAAAGCGACAAAACCCCTAGGGATATTCTCCCTTAAGGGTTTTGTGACTATAATCAGAACGTGATTGATCGATTTTTGAAGACGCGTAATCAAAAAATTATTATTAATTATATTAAATACATAAATAAAGTGTTCACCTCGAGTAGGATTTGAACCTACTACATGTGTTTTGCTAGAGTACCGCTCTAACCAATTAAGCTATCGAGATACAAGTCCCAATCGTTGTAAATTTTGTCTTTATGTAATTTGAATACGGAAAATAGTCGGTAACATAAAAATTCACATTAAAAGCTTCCCAGATGTATCGATTTTTTCCAAATTAAATAACTTGAAATTAAAATAAAACAACGGCAAATTTCTCATTTTTGACTGTTTTCAATTTGTTTGCTTAAATTTCGTATTCCATTGTTCAAGTAACGAATGGACTAAATGCATACTCGAATGCATTATATTTTTCGTTTTATTGTTTTGATTTTCCAGTTCATGTTCATGGTAAAAGACACAAATAAAGTCGGGGGGGGGGGGGGGGGTGATAGCAAATGTTGGTTCAACTTAGGACCCTTCATTCGCCTCTGCCGATTAGTTTATAAAGTTTAGAAAGCCATAAAGCTGTAAAAAATGAAGATTTGGATTTCATTATTGTTTAATATTCAGTACTTAGGTGTATGTTGGAATTTTAACGCTGGCATTAGCTTTTCAATTATAGTACAGTAAATATTACTGAAGAGACAGTATATTTAAGCAAATTAGATAGTACCTTCCACTTTCTTGTGAATTTAGCTATTATTTTCAATCTTAACGTAACTACTACTTGATTTAATACTATTCAAAATGACGATGCTGTTCTAAAGCCCATTCACTTATAAACATCTCCTACCCTTGGCAATTGCAGACAAAAATATTTTGCACATTGTTAGGTAGCTTTTGCGAAAAATAAAATCGCATTATACAATTTTTCTCGCCAAACAATACATGCGAGTTTTTTTTGTGTAGCAACTGTTATAAATCTCTTTTAATAAATGATAATTAGTAACCAAGGCTAAATATGACAGAAAAAATAGAAATTAAAACGTTAGCGTGACGTTCATAATCCATCGCATATTATTTCTATTGAAAAATCTTTAAAATGAATATAATAATTATAACGTGATGAAATATTTTAAATAATTATGTGCATACTGCATTTTCTGTAAAAGCGTACAATCATAGACATCATCATCATTACAAGAAATGAACTTAGATTGTGATGTATACTGCAAAATTGTACGCTTGGTTTCACGAAACGTCTCACTATTCTAAGAAGATTAAATTGTACATCTGTTTCACTGATACAATTTAAAGATAAAATAAATTAGTATTGCATCATATAAAAATTATTTTTTACCACATTTGATTGACATACATTAGCGTTTCAAGGGACGGGCAGCTACATAAATTAAAATTATGAATTATTTGCTGATTAATTATAAATTTCATACTTGTCTTTTAATGGTTTGGGAAAGTTACAAATTGCGAAAAAAATTTTTTTCAGTTAGACTTATGAAGAGTACGAAACTTTCATTTCTATTTTAACGCGCAATTTCTCGTTCTTGATTTAGATTAGGTAAAACTGTTTATATCCCTATAATTGCTAAATATTCATTGGAACCAATCCAAGCTTTTTGAAACGCTCAGATTAGCTTGAAAATAAAATCTGAGTATAGAACAATTTTGAATCTTGCTAAAAATTTTGTTAAACCCAACTTCAGGGGCCAAAGTTTCACCATTCGTTTTTATGCTGCTTTATTTAAAATAATAATAATAATAATAATGATAGTCAAATGGAACCGTCTACAATCAATAAGGCAGGACCAAGTAAGCATGTTAATAATAACAGTAAAATAAAATGGTCACTAATGAATTATCAAGAGATCATGTGGTGTAATTACTTTTGCAAATTAACAGGAAGAGAGCATTATATGCAACAATATAACAAATGGAGAGAGAGAAACCCTAATATTAGACTTAATATAGACGCAAATAAACTTCAAACACAAAAAAGGTTCATCATAAATAATAAAAAAGTTAATGATGAGGATCTGAGATATATCGAAGATCAGGTGAGACAAGAATTATCACAAACACAAGAACCCATTGAAGTAATGGAACCATTACAGATAAATAACGAGGAAACTAATAACCAACCTGAATTAAATATAAACATAAAACTACAGAATATAGATCAAGACTTATTAGAAGAGGTAAGAAAGGAGATACAGATCCAAGAACAATTAATCTTTCAACAACGTATGAGTATAAGAAAAATATTCTTATCTAAAGAAATAAATTTAAAGATTCAAAAGCTTAACTTAATAATAGAACATTTACTTGAAAATGAAGTTAATCCTACACTACTCAAAATTCATTTATGCAGCAGCTAGTAGAGTAATTCCAGAACAAACAAAAAATCAACAAATCAAACAATCCAAAGGCAATATTCCCCCATGGCAAAGGAGACTACACCAAAAAATTGATAACTTTAGAAAGGATCTTTCTAACTTAGATGCTATTAGAAAAGGAGAGATGAACACTAACTCCATAGTAGCTCGACAAATGTATAGGAGATGGGAAATTGAAGGAGTTGAAAGGTTAACATTCATAATTGAAGAACTAAAACAAAAGATATTATTAACAGCGCAAAGATTAAGAAGATACAAGAAAAGAAAAGCTCAATATGAACAAAATTTACTTTTTAAAAAAGACCAAAAACAGTTTTATAGAAATCTAAAAGGAGAGAGCATAAATATAACTCAAACTCCACCTATAGATAAATTAGAACAATTTTGGAGAAATATTTATGAAGATACAAGTTCACACAATGCTACAGCACCGTGGATAAAAAAGATTAAGCGCATGATTAAAAGCAAAATGAATTCGCATGATATCACTGGTGAAGAGGTAACGGAAGCAATAAAAAAAACGCAGGTTTGGAAAGCTACAGGTATGGATAATATTCATAACTTTTGGATTAAACATTTTTACAAGCACACATAAACATCTTGCCAATGAATATAATAAACTAATCCAAAATAACTTAACATAACCGAAGGAAGAACCATATTAATTCCAAAAACAACGGACACAATGGAACCAAAGAATTATAGACCCATAACGTGTTTAAACACAATGTACAAAAACCTCACCTCAATTATTGCTAGCAGACTACAATCTTACTTTATTGAATATAATCTTTTGCCTACAGAACAAAAAGGCTGCTCTCCTGGACACAAAGGTTGTAAAGATCATTTATTACTCTCCAAAGCAATTTTAGAAGATTGTAAACGTAACAGGAAAATATTAAGTGAAATGTGGATTGATTACAAAAAAGCATTTGACAGCGTTCCACATAGCTGGCTACTTGCCTGTTTACAGATTTATGGAGCTCCTGACTGTTTAATAAGGTTTTGTAATGACAGTATGCAAAATTGGAAAACTAAATTACACATCTATCATAATACAGTTGTCCTTATTACAGAAAACATAAGGATAAAACGCGGAATATTTCAAGGTGATTCTTTATCTCCAATTTTATTTTGTCTGGCAATTGCCCCACTTTCAATTTTATTAAACGAAAGTAAGTTCGGATATAGAATTCCAAGTTGTAACCATAAAATTTCCCATATGGTGTACATGGATGACCTCAAATTAACATGCTCAAATAAGAACCAATTAAATAAATTACTACAAATTACAAGAACTTTTAGCCATGATATTAACATATCTTTTGGAATTGATAAATGTGCGACGGCACACTTTATTAAAGGAAAATTGGACAATACTATAAATGTTATACATGAGAATGAAGAAACTATAAAAATTATTCAAATGGGAGAATTTTACAAATATTTAGGAGTATCGGAAGGAAGTGAAATTGACCACACTGGTACAAAATTAAAATTAAGGACTGAATATATAAAAAGAAGTAGAAAAATTTTACAATCAAAATTAAATGCAAAAAACCAAATAATAGCTATTGGCGCTTTAGCAGTACCCATACTTCAATATAGTTTTGGTGTAATTCAGTGGACAAAAGAAGAGATTAGATCTTTAGACAGAAAAACTAGAAAATTAATGACAATTTACGGCGCATTACATCCAAGAGCGGATACATGTAGATTGTATGTACCAAGAAAAATAGGAGGAAGAGGATTAAGAAATATCGAATTTACATACAACAACGAAATCTTCAATTTGGGTACTTATTTAAAAAATCCATTTAATTCGGATAAAAGTATTGAAATGATACTAGCCCACGATAACAAGAAATCAGATTACAACTCCATTGTAAAACAAACAAATAAATTGTTTCAAGAACTTAATATTGAAGAAATAAAATCAATAAAAAAGGCATTGACAAATAAATTATTGTTAAATTGGCATAACAAACCGATGCATGGACAATTAGTATCAAAGATGAAAACTATTACCATGGACGATAGATTAAGTTATGCATGGTTAACGTTAGGAGATCTAAAACCTGCAAGTGAAAGTCTAATTGTGGCAATCCAAGACCAAGCAGTAGCTACAAGATATCAAGAACATAAAATTCAACACAAGACCACCAATCCAAAATGTAGAATTTGTAATGATCAAAATGAAACAATTTGGCATATTATGGCTTCATGTACAGTATTAGCAGAAAGAGAATATATTGAAAGACATAATCGAGTATGTACTCAGATACATTTTGACTTATGTTTAGAGTTTGAATGTTTAGTAGCTGTAGATAAATGGTACAATCATATTCCTCAAAATGTTACCATAAATGATGCACATCATATTACTATTTTATATGATACACAGATCCGTACAGATAGACATATACCCGCAAACAAACCGGACATTACAATTAGAACAAGGAAGCATACCTACTTGATAGATGTCGCAATACCAATGGATTAAAACATAGTTAAAAAGGAATCTGAAAAAATTTTGAAATACAAAGACCTAACGATTGAAATCCAAAGAATGTGGAACACAAAAACAACTATAATTCCTATCGTTATAGGAGCTACTGGGTATGTAACAACAAGTTACAGAGATTATGTGTCCAAATTACCTGGTACACATAATCCTATCACATTGCAAAAAAACGGCTATATTAGGGACATCACATATAGTAAGAAAAGTTCTTCCCTAAATGAAAGTATGGGTATTTACCTGAGGTGTATGGTATACACTTGGTAGAGAACTGGATACAGTAAACCAAACCGCAGAATGTATAACATCCTAAATTTTTAGTTTGTAGGTGTTTACTATTAAATGTTTTAATATTGCTGGTTAACGTATTGTAATATATGAATCTGTGGTTTGTGAAATAAAGAAATAATAATAATAATACTAATAATAATAATCACTATTCAGTTATCCAATGTAACGAAAGTTTACAAATTCATTTAAACATATTGCATGCATCCAATGTGGTGTCTATTTATTGTTCGTACTGGACATAGATATCTACTTAATAACACCGAGCTGGTAGTGTAGTGGTGACACGAACTGCTTAGCATTGGGGGGGGGGGGGGGGTAATGGGTTCGATTCCCGTTACCGTCTACCTTGTATGAGGTTTTTTCAGGGGGTTTTCCTCATACACATGTAGCGGCATGGTCACTGCGTATATGCACACCATGTGCGGCTACTTAGGCGAATGCTGGGGTAGTACTTTCCCCCTCAGAACCCTAACTCCGTTCCTTCCGATCCTATCCTGATCACACCTATCCTTAATCCCACCATGCATATATACGTAATGTATGTATGTATGCTGGGAATCCATGATTGTGGCTGAAGGAGCTCGGAAAGCTCGAGCAGCCCGCCCTCCCCCTTGAGGAGGGAATGAAGCACGTTGCCTTTTCCTTTTTTTTTACTTAATAACTAGATAAACAATCCTTGAAACCATGCATGATCCGAATTAAAACTGCTCATGGGAGTATTCAGAATTGCGCAATTGTGAATACTGTACTGTGTAAACATAAGCCGCAGTGTGTGCAAGAAGGCGAATAGTAATTATTTGTGACCTCATTTGAAAAATTGTAGATTTTCTTTTAATTTTTTGCTGTCATTTTGACAAAAAGGCACTATGCAGCTTCTTATATTTCACTTCTACTATAGTAAACTCGAGAAGCGTGAAAAACCGAGGTTAGAGAAACGCTTTTTGACAATTGCAATTGATATCTAAAATTGAACTTGGCAATTCTAATGATACGACTGCGCATGTCCGAATACCCCCAGCTTGTAAATTTTCGACCATTTTCGACCTTTTGAAATGTTCAATTCGTCTTGTATTTTAAACGTGCAGCTCATATGCTCTGGCCATCTAGTTATTAGGTAAGATATCTATGGTACTGAGTCATAGCAAAAATGGGCAGGACAAGGCGCCGCTTAGGAGATATTACTAAAAGTTATACTTAACACAAAGATAACCATTACAGTTTAGCATCTATTGTAGAAGACAGATTCACTGTTCAGAAAAACCTCTATTTTTCGTGCACTAACGTTGCCGTGTCATATAGCGTTGTTCATGCTTTTGAACTATCTTAACTATGCGTTTATGATGATACCTCCAAAAAAACTGGACCTACCAGATTTTTATCTTTCGATGGATTCGTTGAAATTGGTTATCAGTTGAGTGTAAGCAGAGAGCCATCGATGTAAAGATTAGATAACCTGTAAATGTAATTCGTGTGTAGTGTAGTGAAAAGCTTTTCTTTTCCTGTCGTATTGGCGAGATTCGTAGAATTTTTTTGGTGAAAAGTCATTTGACGGACTACAAATTATGGTTAATACCAATTTTGTCTGTATTTAACTTCGAAAGCGTAAATCCTGGTTTTTTTAATTATTTGCTATTATTAGCTGTCTAATAGTATTAGTACAAAAAATGTCAATTTTCGGGCCGAGAAAGAAAGTTGCTGGACAACGCGAAGCGGTATGTCCAGCAATCTTACGAGTCCCAAAAACGCCTTTCTTCACCAATAAAACATAAAATTTTGTCGCCAGCCGCTTTTACCTTTATATTCACTCATTTCTTTGCTTGTCTGAGAACTGCGAATATATGTCGCTATCAGTATCAGACATTTCTATTTTATATAAAATGAGTATTGTTCTACTTTTTAATGAAATAAAAAACTTATCGTGTAGTTTTTAATTAATATTCATTAGCTTTCACCTCTATAAACGTGACAGGTGGCGAAATAACATGAAGATAAATGCCACCAGCGGTGGCGGCAAATGTCGATTAAAATTCTGTTCATTGAAGGTAATCACTCAAAACACTGAAATAAACTTACACTTGTTTAAAATGAACACTAATTGTGCACATGTGAAAATTTTGAAACCGTATGTATTGCATGACCGTCGGTCACACGATGTGTGACTGTAAATTACTTTTTGTACAGTTGCAGTGGAGACACCGAAGAATCCCGAAATCAGCCATTTTTGATAAATACGGTAACAAAATAGCGTCTTTTTAGATGGTTGCAGAAAAAATACGTTTTTTTTTACAAAACTAGGTATATAAAAAAATCTGTGACGAGTACATCACAAATATAGGCAAAAAGTCGAAGCTTATATAATTTTGGTGCTTTATGTTTCCTCTTGTGAAATATGAAATGCTCAGAGATATGTTTCTTTACCGAATTAATTCCAAATTCTATTTAAATTGTGATTATATACGTAAAATCTAAATACGTAGTTTTATTAAATCCAATACATATTTTAAAGTTATCGTGACTATAATCTATTTTTTTTTATTTGCCCCCTACATTTGGGGTGTTTTATTGTTACACCAAAAGTATGTTGGTATAAGACGGTTCTCACTAACCTCAAATCTGATTATATGTCAAAATTAATTTAACAATTGCCACATTTAATTGAAATGATTAGTAATCACGGATCACTTTGTAATAATAGAAGGAGCCTATTGAATTTTGAGTAAAGAAGTAGGGTTCCGCCGTATTATAACTTACCCATAAATTTATTCTAGCATGTCTTTCAATTGAAATAAAAGATTTTCATTAAATTTCACAAAACAATTTGATGCAACTAAAAACATTTATTTTCAACAGTATTAAAAACTAAACACAAATAAATAAAGGCACCACACTGCTTTGTCGTTTACTATCCTACAGGTAGTTTAAAAATATTTAATAACTGTCAATTGAATCGTGAGCTGAAATTCAAAGAGTCCAAAGTGTCTAAGTTCAAGTCCTTATTCCATCTCCATTATCGTCTGAATTAAGTTCATTATTTTCAGAAGAGAGTTCTGAATCTGAATCTGATTCATCGGGAGAAATAATGAATGGTGGAAGATTTTCAACAGAAGTTTTGTCCAGGCTTGCAAAATTATTTTTTTGCAATGATTAACATAATTTTACCACATGTTGGATGTACATTTTGAAAGAGCAAGCCACCATAAATTTGCAACCCTATCTTTTGGTTTAGGTTGCGAATTTATGTGCTTATTATAGAAGATCTTGCAATAACCCCATGCCAACTCAATTGGATTGTATTGACAATAATATGGGGGTAAACGAAGGACTTCATGATCATGTTTTTTTTTAAATGTAGTTAATTGCAAACCGTTTAATATGATGTTTTCGAAATGGTTTAATCAACTCCCACCATTGTTTTTTTTTGTTAAATTGTCGTTAATTTTCACATTGTGGTTAATCAAAAAATCATGCATTTGAGATTTCTTGCTAGAAAAAGTTGGTGGTTTGTTCAACCGCGCCGAGTGATACGGTGCATTGTCCATTACCACATATTTTGATTGTAGTCTATCCAAAACAGGAATTAACTCATTCTATAGTCATCGTTTTGTGATAGTCACGGTCATTATTTTGAGAGTCCAGTAAGTAGTCGCACCCCTCTAAGAAGCCAAACTTACAGCCTGCGTGTAATATTGTTAAACGTTTGCCTTCAGACTTAATTGTGGGAGTATTACTTTTCAAATCAGTATCATGCACCCAACGACGAATATTACTCCCATTTTAGTAAATCCATGTTTCATCCAAAAACACGAATGTCACATTCTCACTTGAATGTAGAAATTGGATGAACTTCCTGAAAAAAGTGATTTTTTAATTCAACATATTTTTTTCGCATAGTTGTTTACGTCCATTAAAAATTTTGTACCTCATCGATTTTATAATTTTGAATAAACTTGACCTACTACCCTTAAAATCCAAATATTCGCGACTATCGGTCAAAAGCTTGTCTATCGGAAAATGTTCAGATTTTGAGTTGTATTGCCAAATGAGTCGCTTTAAATCCTTTCGAAAAACATAATTTTCGAATATATCGTCACTAGTAGTTGTCGGTCGACCTAATTTAACAAAATTTATCTGTTCGCCACGTCCGTTCACAATTTTATTGCTTCTCTTTACAGAAACCTGAAAAATATTAATTTAATATATTAAACTATTTCATATAAACTTAAATCACTTACATCAAATATGTTTCCCGTTTCATTAAAGCTTTTGCACGAGGAACTTTTCATAATTTATCAAACTGTGAAAGGTTTTTTGATATAATTATCTTGTTATCTAATTTTGTAACATTTTGAAGTTTTTAAAGTGACAATATTATTAATTGCAAAGTTTCAAACTGTTCTGTACGTTGCTATAGAAACGGATATTTAAACAATCCTCATTTTAAATACTTAAAAAAAGGCAACATATGTCTGTCATTTAAAAATAAATTAATCAAATTTGACGCTAGTGAAAAATATTAGACCAACTTTGTAAAAATAACTTCCAAATCTAGGGGGCAGATAAAAAAACAGATTATACTCACACGCACACTATAAGAAACAGCAAAGTGGTTAGAGAAAGTTTTCGACAAGTATATTAGTCATTTAATAGTGCTCATAGTTATTTCAAAAAACTTGTATTTCATTTATTTATGGAAACTTTTAATAAACATTTTCAAGGCAACTTTTTACACAGAATATGTCTATCTATTCGGATTTTAAATAAAACGTTTCGGACTTCTAAATCTATTATAAAGTTCACCTCTTTCTGGAGGTGATATTGGTTTTTGACTAATTCAGATAGAGAATTTGTCAAGCATTTCAACAATATATCACACTTATGTAAAATAATAAATAATTCGGCAATAAATAACAATAATTTTTATTTCAATGTGACAGCGTCGCAGAATCATGAGAATGTCACTTTATTTTCGAAAATTAAACAGCATAAACTATTTGGTTAAAGTCAAAAGCTCTTAGATAACTTGCTGTTTTTAATAAAAAATAGTGTAGTAAGTTATACATTGTTTAAACCTACATAAAAACATTAGTAGTCCTTGAATCTGAGACAAATGACAGCGTTGGAGCTTTCAGAATTTACAAATATTTACTTCGTGATATTTTTCTAGTAGTAAACTAGCAAGAAAGGATTAATATGCTAGTTTATAGTTGGCACACATATGTTCCCTATATTTATATACTCAAATATGGAAATTTTGGAAAACCTAGACCTAAAAGATATAAAAAAAAAGTAAAAATTGAAATACAAATATCCAAGAATATTTTGAAGAAAATACATCTTCGTGAAAAGCAGACAGAGAGCCTTAGTACTCCGAAGTGAATTGTACACGATTTTTTACAAATATCCCATTATCGTTCATGTGAACTGTTGTATATGATATATATATATATATATATATATATATATATATATATATATATATATATATATATATTAATTTCACCCACAACGGAAAAGATTTTGCCGTGACTTTATACGAATATACGTCTCTATGTTTGTCCTTTATGCATTGCTACTTATTTTATTAAAAATAAATTAACTAAAAGCTTATACGATAGTATATACTATGGTATAATCAAATGACAGCAGACATACATTTTTATTAATAAGTCCGTAAGGTATAAACTTTCGACCATGCACAAGCCGTGTGCAGCAGTTTTTGGTTTTTACCTAATATTTCCGAAACAGCTACCATTTCAAAGATATAAAAATATACTTAAACATATAGACCTTAATCATATCGTTTAATTATGTTCTATGTAATCTTTTAATATGACGCGTAATTTAGATATGTGTAGATATATTTTTAAAGAAAATGTAATTTTACATAACTTTTTCTTAATATAAAGCAGAATAAGATTAAAAATACTTAATTATATTATCCCTATTTGTATAGAAGCGGGCGGCTTTGGAATTTTTTTAAGTTAACATGTATTTATGTATATTATTAATCTCTATCTGACATGAAGTTTTAAACGTCATTCTGACATAGATTGTTTTTATGTTTACAATGTTGCTTATTTTCGTTATGAACGTATTAAAAACTAGGTTGCATAATTAACCTAAAAACATTATTATTAGAGTAATTTAATTTTTTTGAATTTCTACTTTATAGGTTGGAAAGTTGGAAGGACCATCACTATAGTATTAACACTTACTCAAATACTTTCATTTTTGTTTTATGATATTGTGAAAAGAATTAATACGTATTGTTCGAAAGTTCAACTACGCCCAACGCCAACATCTCATCCAGTTTTTTTATGAACTACCACTTAGAGATTAAGGGAGAGAGGGTAATATCGTTGCTTTATCGGTTCCAAAGATGTTAAGGTTTTATCTTCAATTAGCGAAGTGCACCCAATAGTATCAGCAGTTGTACGAAAAACCATATCTAGAAGTGACTGTAGAGATGATTGTTCAGAGCAAGAATGTATGTTCAGAAATTGTAAGGAAAAGCGCCGAATGACCATTGCGAAAGTCCCGTACGAAGTTTATCGCTCACCAAAAGTCTATTCCCAAGATAAGCAAGACATGTGACATTTACTGCTATTAGCCAAAGCAGAAGACGAGGAAGAAAGGTGTGGGATAAAGAGAGGTGTAGCAATATTTGCCAACCCAGAGCACCCAATGTACTACTTAAAGAGCCAATATTCAATAATTGAAACGTTTAGGTATGGTTTTCATCGTTTCGAACGCTCGCGAAAAAAAAGTTTAAGGAGATGATTGAATTTTCCACTCTGTCAGAAGACTCAGAAATCAGTTTCCTTAAGTTTTGATAGCAATTGAACAACTGATTTTGGTAAAGTCAAATTTGAATTTTTCAAATTTGACAAAATTGTTTACTACATCTTTAACAATTTTAACAAACATTACTACTGACGAAGATAACTGTAAGTGTTATCGAAACGTTTAGATTGTATAATTAAAGTACACCATTAAAAAATCCCAAAAAAGATAAGTATTTCATTAGATTCAGTTCAAGTTCAACAAAGTTTATTAGAATTTTTATAGTACATAACATTATATAGTATTTACAACACGTATTACAAGATATAATAAAATAAAATAAGTAATATTGTATTGTGTATTGTTGGTGGTGCGCTGCTCAGGATTCTTCATCCTCTTCAGCGCGTGGATTGCGTGGTCGTTGGGATTCGTGATTGTGTGGTATGCCTGTTGACATCATTGTGTTGAGATTTGTGATATTTCCAAAAAAAAAGGTTGGTGATGCTGTTGGTGGGGTGGTTGTTGTGTGGACTGTCCTGTTGTCGCTCGGTTGTGGCTAATGGTATTGGTGATGCTGTTGGTGGTGTGGTTGTTGTGTGGACTGTCCTGTTGCCGCTCGGTTGTGGCTAATGGTGTTGGTGCTCTGAGTATCTGAAATAAATAGAAACATGTATTAGTTGTGTGAATACATTATCGGTGTTAACAGAACAGAATTAATAAATTGTCGATACTGTATACTTAGCTAGGGCACCAGTCTTCGCTCCCGACCTTTGTATGATTACCCGAAAAGGGCAACCACCTCTGAACCGTGCGTGAGAATCACTCCCCACAGGTCCATCGCAGTTTGCTCATGAACGAGCGCCACTGCCACCTTACGGATGACAGGTAGAGCCTTCTCCATATCGAGACCTCCGAGGAGGTCCAATATGGCGTCGAACCCTAAGGCGGGTTGAGCAATCGGGGTAACAACAGCGCCGGGAGCCGTTCTCGGTACTCCGCCTTCTCAACCTTTCTTGCTGTCGCTCGGGCGTAATTGACGCCGGTCCGGGTTGAAGAAGGCACGCTGTGGTACTTCCGTGTTCTTCAGTTGTGGAGGTTGAGGGAACTTCGGGCAGTCCCTGTCGCTAGCCGGGTGGTCCCCACCACAGTTAACACACTTAGCCCGGTCTGTACGGGGTTTCGTGCATTCACTGAAGTGGTGATTTCCGGCGCACTGTACACAGCGTGCTGCCGCCCTGCAGAAACGCTGTGCGTGACGGAAAGCTTGACACCGGTGACACTGCCGATGCCAGATTTCCGCCGCAAATCCTCTACCGTCACGTGGAGGCGGGCGACGTGCTTCACCTCCCGGATCTTCTTGTTATCTTCCTCGGTTGGCAGCTCTACCATCACGAGGGGGATCGGGCGTCCTTGCTGCTTCATCCTGTAAACAGAAAGTACATTAGTGTTTTGCATTTTTAGCTCTGAGCTAACGTCAACCTCGGTTAGTTCTACGGGCAGGCCACGTATCACCACCTTAGTCAATCGCTCGCTCTTTGCCTGATAAGTGTGGTACTCCGTACCACACTTATCCATATACCCCATCAGCCTGTCTCTGTCCTGGAGTGAGGCAGGCTGAATACGGATTCCCTCGCTGAAGGCCTTGGCTCTCGTGAAGGCGATCCGTTGTCGGTCTATTTCTCGGGAGAACGCGACCCAGTTCTCCTTCTGGCATAGAATTACTGAAGGCACTTTCTCCCTGGTGTCCTCTTGTATTGTCTGTTCCATCGCTGCAGGGCTGCCGGTGAAGGGTTCCAGGGCCTGGAATCCATTCTCCGTGGGCGGCGGCATAGACGGGCGAACCTTCGGTATCTTCTTCGGCTTCTTCTTTTGCAACACGAAGTCGTCGGGGCTTGTAGACCCGGGGCGGGTGTCTTCTTCGGTGTTGTCGGTTGCGCGGGGATGGCCGGAGTGTCTTCTAGGGAGGTCATGCCTTCTAACGGTGGCGGTCGCGTCTTCTTTTGCCGCCTCCTCTTCTGTGCGGTGGCGGCATGTGGCGCGTCGCTGATGGTTCTCTCGAACGGTAGATCGTGCAGTGACGGTATCGCTGGCGGTATCCGGAACTCTTGGGACGTTGTCGGTGACAGCTCCTCTAGGAACTGCTGGTAGCAGCGCCTGTTGTAGCCCGGCTCCAACATCGTGAAAACGACGTTATCTTTTTTTTTCAAATAGACTAACTAGTCTTATATAAAGTTGACCTTTTCGGATCGAGATCTCAACCTCGAATGCATTCATTGCATATAAGTTTACACAAATAACAGCTACTTCTTTATATTGTACTATTGACAATATGTAAACACATGCGAATTTATTTATTATTATATTTATTACGAGAAATTCTACCAATGTAAATGCTCGCAAAGCGCCTCTCAAGTTCCACATTGCGCACCGTTGTCTTTTTGTATTTATTAGTAAAAAACTTAACAATATATATTGGTCATAGCAGGTTTTCCATATTCATAAATATATAATTGAGGAATACATAGACGGATAAATTGTTAAAAAAATTATTAAGAACGGTATAGAAGTTTAAAGATTGTCTGGCGCCTGATAGGCACCATGCGAGCACTTAAACTTAAAAGTTAATATAATAAATTACTTTGAAAATACATACCTCTATTTTCATGAAAAAACATTTTATCTAGCCGTCTAAAATGTTTATGTTATTATTATGGCGTAAAAGTAAATAAATATTAAAACATTTAAATAAGCATTAAGTATAAACTAATTGATTCGGTTTAGGACTGTCGATAACAAGTCTATGCAAGTTGGTAAGCAAGGACGTGATTTACGCAACCAGACAAAGATACGGGAACTTGAATAACCTGTTTGCAGAGCAAGTGCACCGGGGCTCCGCAAACAAACAAAGGCATACAAGTTGTTGCGTGCTCGAAATCAAATCTTTAAAAGGCAGGGATAGCTCTTCTAATGTCTTATTGTTTTTGTGTGTTTCGTCAGTGATCCATACTCGTGCGTGAGTGATAAAGTAAAGAAGTCATTATAGCCATTAGTTTTATAACTTTCTATAAATCGATTGAAAAGTTAATGTACTGAAATCGTAACAAATTGCATACGTCGCTCCATTACGTTATTAGAGCAGTCAACAAGATTAGAAGCAATTCATTAAATGACAGATTATTTGGGCAACTTTGTAGTGAAAATGATGAAGACTATAATCGCTTGCTGCTGCACACGTTGGCTCTCGAAAGGTGTTTGTCTGAATCGTTTTTTCAATCTATTTGACTAAGTACGGGTCTTCCTTGAAAACAGAGACGACGAACTGCGGAAACTTTATTGCGTCCAAAAATGACAGCGCTTATTTGACAGACCTTTTTAAAGTATTTAATGACGTTAATTTACAATTGCAAGGTTATGGTTGAATTTAATAAAAACAAAATTCGTCATAGCTGCTTTTGTGGGAAAACTTCTTCTATTCAAACGAAATCTAGGAAGAGGTGAATATAGCCACTTTCCGACATTATCAGCATTATCCGTAAAACAGGAAGATTTACTTACTTACTGCCAACACCTGGACGCTCTTCATGCTGATTTTACAGAGCGATTCCGGGATACTTTAGACATGAATATACCAAGCCTGGTTTTAGATCCTTTCGCAAATGCAGATACAGCAGAATCATCAAATTTAGAAGGAGAACTCGTAGAACTCACAACTAATGAAGAATTAAAAGTAAAATTCAGAAATGGATACCAAGAGTTCTGGCTCCAAAAATCAATATCAGCTCTCCACTCTGGATTGTGGGAAATAGTACAGAAATTTTTGCGTTTCCTTCATCATATTTGGCTGAGCGTGGGTTCAGTATAGTAGCTAATTTACTGCCTAAGAAAAGGAATAGACTGCAGATCATTGAGCGTGGTGATTTTAACTAAATTGAAACCCGACATTAACAAATTGTTAAAACTCCACCAGCCTCAACCATCTTATTGATATTTATGTTTCTTATTGAATTTTGTTTTTTTATTATGTTTTATTTTATTAATTTTAATCAATCGTCTTGTCTTTGCCTTTGTGCAGTGCCCCAGTACAGGGTGCTCCAGCTTTGTGTATTTGTATTGCCTTGCATTTGTTGGTTAAGTTATAATTTTGTTCTAACACTTTGTATGGTATTTGCCTGAATTAAATGTTTTTATTATAACATGTTTTGTATTTTTAATGAACTAAGAATCACGTCCTTCTGCCACGAACACGAGGAGCGCGATTAGATTCTTAGTTTTTAATTTGTGATTATTAATAGGTAATAGACAGACATATAAAATTGGTATAATTAACTATTATGTAAAAGGGGGTGTTGGAATCTTTTTTTCTTGTAAAGGGGCGGTAGTCCATAAAAGGTTCGGAACCTATGGTCTAGATAATGGGGATATAAAATTATGCACAGCGTATTTATTGTATTCCAGCTTTTTCTACCCTTATTAGTAGCAGGAACAACAGAAGGGGCAGCAGGCACCGCTGACGTAAGTATAGGTGTACAAACATGACATTCAGAATCTGAGGAAAAGTGTTCAGGTTCGCTATCAGAAGTTTGTTTCGTAGGGGAAGGGCTGGAGAAAACAACTTGTGAGAAACTCACAGAAGTACAGGTATTACCTTTTTTATAGCTGGATTAGAGTTCGGATCGATTCATTTGGAAGGAGAAGAGATGTTGGGTTTTCTCTAAAACTTCCTCAGCTGAATTAGATTTTATAGGTGTTGAGCGTGGTCTCAAAGAATTCGCACACGCTTAAATGTAGCAGTAGTGATATCTCTAGAAAAGGCAGAAAGAGCGGTAATGAGTTCTTTTTTTGTTGAACGTACAGCAAGAACAACATTTGCAAAGTTAACTTGGTGATCGAAAACAGTTGGGCATTTGCTTGGCTCCAATTCTGAGACACTACGCACAGCCATGTAAAAGTTCCACTGAGGTATCGGAAAGTATTTCTTACGAAGTCATTCTAAAGTTCAGTGGTTTACCTCTATTTTACACAAGCTAGTCATAGTGAGCGAAGAAAATGTACTGAACAAGAATAATCTACGTCAAAAGAATGGCACTAAACATGAAATAGCGTCTACTCACTGTTCACAATAATTAAATAAATTCTAAACCTAAGGGGGGAAATTTGAAAATAATTTTTACAGAAATTTCGGAACAATATCACAAGTCTAGACTAAACACAAAAGCTAGTAACTAAAGTAATAATAAGTCCAAAATTGAAAAAAGAATTTTAGATTTTGCATTTCGAGTACTCGTAACAGAACATTTTAGTAGTGAGTCAAAAAACCCACGTTGGGTGCCAGAAAACTATATTTCCTCTGTTACATGCAAATATCCACGCCTTACCAAAACTTATAGTACAAGAGGGAACTACTCTTGCTCAGTCATACTAGAAGTGGTGCAGGTCCATAACAATGACAAAACAGAAGCTAAAAGTTAAGAGGGTACGGGACGGCAGCTAGAAGTAACAAAAAAGTCGCCCCAAATATATAGCAAGATTAATCACTTTCCTAAAAGCAATAAATGTAATTATAGTATATTGTTAAACTGCCTTAAAGATGACAATATTTAATTTTTAATGACCTAGTTATTCTTTACTAAAATTTAATTTTACAGTTGGCTTTATACGTTTCTCAAACTGTTATATTAATAGCAGGCTGATGTTTATGTTTTAATTTTTCAACTTTGGCAAAATTGTTGACAACATCTTTAACAATTTTTAACAAATATTATCGAAACGTTTAGATTGTATAATTTAAAATACACCATTAAAAAAACCCAATGTGTGATAATGGTGAAAGTTTACATTTTCATACCACTAAATCAGGTTAAAGTGCGTATAAAATTATAACATTAAGAGAAAATGAATAAAAAGCAGTTTAGTTACACAGAAACACAATAATAGAAAAAAACACATGTAGCCACACGCACAATTGGGTCATAAATAATCAAAATAAAAATAATAATGAAAATCGTAATACCAAACATGTGGTCCTTTGAAGTCAATCATGCCGGTCTTTAAGTAAATAAGTACATAAAACTCTAAAGCAAATTACGGTACATATAAAATATATCAACAGTAAAATTGCACAGGTGATAATAAGGCAAAGGCAAGGACAAAAGAAAACAGACAAGGAATTTACCCGTATCCAATTGTTTAGTGACCACCAAAGCACAAAATACATAAATCAAATTACAATAAAGCCAAAGACAAATCAGCTCGCAGGAAAATAATTCTACATAAACAAACTGACAAAAAAACTCATTAAAACAAAGCCTTACAAGGGTAAGTTATAAATAGATCACAACATCGTTACCGTTGTATAAGTTTGAGGGCGTTAGAAAAATACAGTGCTCTTTTCTCAGGTTACACATTCCTCTCTACAACAATAAAAACAATAAAGATAAAATTCGAGGTGTTGAATGGTTATCTGATCTCGGGAGTGTGTACACACTTGGTAATTGCCTTTTACAATTAGTAACCAAAGCAGTATCATGTACCCGTTCATCAGCCCACCTCTACACAAGTATAAATATAAACAACAACCAACAATGCTAATTCGCACAAATACCAGAGTGAGAGGGCCCTGTACTGTCGTTTATTTCAGCATATTTCAGCTTAATGAGTCCGGGTAGGAATAAGATACCTTTGCAAGGTAATGTTTGATTCTTTTAGTACGTTACATAGGCTGGTAAAATGATGTGCTGCTAGCTTTCATTTATATAAAAATACATACTTACACTGGAATAAATATTCCCTTAATTGATCATAGACACAAATCGTTAACATACGTGGTTTAAGCCCGAAAGAAAAGACAACTTAGTGTTGGCGAATTCAAAAGAAAAATGTACACGCAAGAATTATTTTAAAGACAAACTGTTTACAATGAAGGTATTTAATTAACCCATAAATCGATCTGGCTCGATTGACACTCTAACTGTAATTAACTTTTCCCCCGATTTCAAACCTAACTAACTTTACTCCCGAAATCAGTCCCCATTTTTCAAAGGTAATATAAAAACAAGAAACATTCATTTCCGTTGAAACAGTTTTATATTAATTATTGCACGACATCTTGATTTTAAAAATATGCATTCGTTCGTAACAAACCCTACATTTACGTCTTAGGTTTCAACGTATCAAACAAAGGTTCCTTTGGATTTGCGTCTCTGTTCAGCCGTAATTAATCATTAGATCCATGAAATTTTTTTTACATCAAGAGCGCGCATAAAAAATTCCAATGATTCGTTACGCCCTTTCAGTAAATCATTTTTAGGCGTGCAGCTTCTACTCACTCCCCAACATATGTTTTACAACCCTAGACAAATATTAGTTACAAACAATCCCACATTCCTTACATAAAAATATATAAATAAAAATATTTTGAAAACAAGTTACAAATTACGACGTATTATCAAGATATTAAAAATCCATTAATTATCTTTTCTATCGTGGTAACAATGGCGATTTGACAAACGATTATTACAATAATAAAATTTTCGCGGTCCGCTACCTACACACCTAATGATTTTAAATGCCACTTCTGTATGAGTAGAGTAACAGTGCAATATTTATGTGAACTTATAGCGCTTCTACTTCATCAGTGATATTTGTTTATCAGCTCAGACAAAAAGGTGTTGTTTTGTATGGTTACATGCTAAGCAAGAAAGTTATTTAGCTGTGATTTCAATTTGGTTTTGCGAAGGTACCGGCCACTACATTTTCAGTAATAATACAACGAATGAAGTCGTGATTTTCTATAATCACTACTTCAAGAGTTGTATTCTGTAGATTATACCACGAATTAAAGTTTTTGTTATGAACGAAATTAAATCAACACATTTTTTATTAAGGTACCTATTACAAAACAATGCAAAATATCGTACGTAGTTATTTATTGTAAACGTTGAATGTACAATTATTGTACGTAACAGAAGAACTTTGGATTGGTGATGTTGATGTAATATTTGTCTTTCTCAAACCTGAAACAATATTTTCATCGTGGTCCTTGTTTAATTTCAAATATGGGTTCAACGAATTTGAGGACATATTTCCTGTTATTTTTATAATTTCTTGTAAATTTGCGCCTGCGTTACATAAATTACTTACTGTTGATGAACGATTTGAATGCTTAGTAATCTTTTTACGTTTTATGTCAATGCCAGTTTTTTTCTGCAGCACGAGTCCACTTACTAATTTCGTTTACTCCAACAGGAATGTTTTTGTACCAGACCGAATTACTCCAAAATTTGTTAGGTGTTAAAAATAATCGTCTGGTTGTAATATTTTAGTTCTCTTCGTCATCATTTTATCGAAGAGTCTAACAGGGCACAGGTCTTCATTTTTATAATTGGGAATAAGCCACTTACTTTCAGATAAATTTTGGTTACCCCCTTGCTCCGTCTTAGAAAATATTGTATTATATTCGATACGCCCAGTTTCCGAACCATCATAATTTGTTTCTTTTTGAAAAAATTCTATTATACATGAGGCACCTTCATTCCCGTGCCATGCTAATTCGGTGGCTGCTATTTGATAGAATTTTTCTGCAACCTGTCGGGAGTGTTTTCGTCAAAGTTCAATGCCATATTTTCAATTTCTTCAATGGTGAAGGCTGCAGCACTCATTTTACGTTTTTCGGGTATGCGTTGCAATTGCTTTCGCTTTGCATCTCTTGCTTTTCTGGCATTATCAAAGATATGATCCTGAAATGGATTTATAGAACGTTTGTATGAATTAAAGTATTTTCGTTGTAATAATTTAGCTGTTACATTTCATATCACCTTAACCACAACTTCTTTATAGTCCTTTCTACGCATATTGAAAGCCCAGTCTTGTAATATATTTGCCAAATCTTCGATAGACGTCTGTTCTAACAATACGTAATTTCTTGCCTGACAAAATTCTTCAAACTGCTTCCATATATAAGATTCGGATCGGACTGTATTAACAGGTTTATTATTATTTACAACCTCATTAATATTCCCCAAAGAATGATCGCTAAATCGATTCATTTTAAAGAGCACCCGTCGTTACATAATTTGAGAACCCGTAAATTTCTCGTTATTATTTTAAGTATCCCTAGTAACATTGCATAGTAACACAAATTCTATTGGTTGCTAGTACAAAATCAACAAGCGTGATTTCCGTTTATTAATATCGTAGGAGCATAGGGAGTTTATACATTATGAGTGGTATAATAAAAAATACTAACAGCAGTAATGCAGCTTCAAGAGCGCTATAGTAAATGGTCTACAATTGACGAAATATATCAACTGTCTACAAGGGTTGGAGAATAAATGTCGTGTGTATATGTAGTTTGGCTATAAACATATGTAATTTGAAATGTTGGATTTCAGGAATCCTTGGAGTTGTAGGTGCAATTGACGTTTGCCACATAATTATAAAAACCCAGTTCATAACAGTGTGGATTTTTATACGTTGATGTTTTTGTGGGGATCCCTGGATGCACGTGTTGTTCGCGATAGTCCCATTTATGGCAAATTAATAGGGCATCCACCTTCACTTCTTCCCGAATAACATATAATTGGAGATGCTGCACATCCCTTAATGCAAAATCTGTTAAATCCGTTTCGAGATAATGGTCACCTAACACCTACATAACATCGATTTAATACCACCCTAAGTGGACAATGATCAGTAATTGAACGCTCATTTGCATTATTTAAAGGTAGGTAAATAGCAAAAAGGATACCAGATGTAGTTATGGCAACATGTATTTTGCATAATTTTGTATTTGCAATATACGACGAAGTTGAAGTACTAACAGAGGACGGCAATTAGTACGAAGAACAAGAAAATGAATATAAAATGGAAATAAATGAATATGGTGACAATGAAAATTACAATAGAAATGAAGCTGCTGCACTAGTCAAACGCAATTATATTGTTACATTATTATAAGCATAATATTAAAAAAATATTTACATTAGGTAGATACAAGAAGATAAATGTATAATGAACAAATATTTAATTTTTATTTTTGGTGCTTGGTTCCTTCATCAAATCAACTTTTGTTTGATTAATTCTGTTAGTTTCTTGTATTTCTATCCTAATTTTCTTCAATTCGTCCAACCTCTGCTCCTCTATTTCAAGTTGCCGTTTTCGATACAAATCTAATTTCTTTTGTTTAACTCGTGTATGACTTGATGTCTAAATCACATATAAAAGCTACAGGTTCCCTTAACACATCACTATTATTAGTAACAGGAGTTGAACTGGTACAATTTGTTACATTCACAGTGTTATCATTAATAAATATACTTTCCATTATGGTACAGAATTCTCAATGGACCTTGCCTCACCCTGTCCTCTTATCTTTCAACTTTAAAAAAGTGTCCTTCAATTTATATCCACGGACCCTTTTTCTTAATCTTCGGATTGCGGAACTTTTCTATTATTTTCCGATACTCTTCCAACAATAATAGCACTGTTTCCACCTCTATGGCATGGCCAGAGCTGCTTGTGCTTCCTTGGTTTATAGATTCGAATTTAACTGGTCATTATCACATTTAACTAAAAATAATAAAAGGTTTACCTCCTGCCTTAAAATGTACATTAATTTTACACACTAATTTATTATTATGGTGTACTCATTTAAATAAACATTACCTTCCATGTGTTTTAGTAGGCCGTGACTGGAGGCACACTAAAGTGCCGGCAATTTGTTTAGAGGTCACAGTTTTTGAGATATTGACATAACCTACTTTTTTTTAATGGGACACCCTATATATTTTTTTAAAATCTGTTTCCCCTTGCGAAGAGCTTTTCAAAAATATAGCATAGTCTATATTTATTTTTATAAATAACGTGACAAAATTATTTTTTTCTATAATTTACATTGATAAAAAACAAAATAATTAATTAATCACAAATATTGTTCAAATTGCAGACCACTATGTCTCCTACAAGTTTCACCAAGTTTATAAATTCTTTTAATAGCATTTTCCAAAATAAATGATTGTCTTCGTAATTCTGCAAAAGCATTTTCCGTTGCAATTTTTAATTGTTGCATGTTGGCATATTGCCTTGAATAAATTTTATTCTTTAAATACCCCACAAAAAAAATTCAAAACCGAGAGATCCGGTGATCGTGGTGGCCATCGAACAGGTCCATTTGTTTCAATCCATCTCCTGGGAAAACGGTCATTTAGCCAGTTTTGTATTATTCTAGCATTGTGGGCTGGAGCCCCATCCTGCTGGAAGAATATATCGTTCAGTTGAGCCAGTGGAATATCTTCTAAAATGTTCATAGTTTTTTCTTGTAGAATTTGTAAGTACCCATTAGAGTTTAGGTTTTCTTCATAAATCTTGTAAACTATTTTTCGGTTAAAAATAAACCAGGAGACATTAAATCCGAACCTGCCTTGACGCTCTCTAGGAAAAATCACGTGGATGTTTTCTTGACTCCAAAACCGTGAGTTGTGTCTATTAAGAATTTAGACACACCGGTCTCTTCATCTATTTTGCTGCATGAGGTTTCAGGAGTGGCTTGAACAACTGTTAAAACGTTGATCTCTGATTCCTCGTTCTCTTTGTTGTAAACTCGGGGTCGAGGTTTGTCAAAACATCCATGTTGGCAAAGATTAAATTTTAATTTTTGAAATATTCTTCTGTCGGTTTGTCTTCTTTCGGGATATCTATATGACAAAATAGGTATATAAAATAAATACACATTCTAAGGTAAAGATTAACTGACCTGTTCAGATAGGCCTGGTCTGCGTTTTCATTAGATAATATGAAGCAGGTATTCATATCATATTTCTAAAAGTTTTCAAATCTTTGGTTTCGAGCCATATTAAAAAATAATTAAACAACAACAACAAGAACAAGAACGATAACAATAAACAAAAACAACGAATAACAATAAATATCAGCACTAAATTCGGGAAAATGTAACCAGGAATAATTTGAGAGAAGCAGAAACTTCAAAAATCAAATACCTAAGTAATAGCAGAACGTTAATTATTTTGTTTTTTGCGTTACCATGGTTACCCACGGCTATCCACTATTATCAATGTAAATTATAGAAAAAAATCATTTTGTCACGTTATTTATAAAAATAAATATAGACTATGCTATATTTTTGAAAAGCTATTGGCAAGGGGAAAAAGATTTTAAAAAAATATATAGGGTGTCCCATAAAAAAAGTAGGTTATGTCAATATCACAAAAACTGTGATCTCTAAAGAAAATGTGAGTACGCCACTGGATTCTACGTAAAAAAATCTACAAATATCAGTTTTTACTTTTTTAATATGTCTGGCAATAACGGAGTTACAGGGGATGACTGAAAATGCAATTTTTCGAAAATCACCCTGTAGCACACAAACTAAGATGGCGATGGCAAATTTGATTAGTGCATCTTTGGTTTCATTAAAAAATAGCACGATGTCGCGAATACCGCAAGGTTCTAACCTAAAAAATAAGCGAGATACCCCGTAAAACATACGAAAATGGGACAACCTGTACACATTTAGCGGATTATGCACGTTTTATTTTAAGCGTATCTCGTTCAGGGAGAAAACATGTTGCGTTCCCTAAACGCGTCTATTGCATTTATATTATAAACACAGCGTACACACAACCTGCTTATTTAGATTTAAAACACCAACTTTTAAACGCTACTGCACCTGTCATTATAAAAAATGTTATAGTTGAAGTGCATATATGCGTATATTTTTGTCTTATAAACAATTATATTCTTTAAAATTGCATAAAATCACTCATAAATTCACACCCTTTGTGAGTCGGGGTCTAGAAGTAAACTACCGTTAACGTACTTATAATACATAGAATCTATATATTAATTTGAAACGTGTTTTTGCTGTATCCATTACATGGAGAGAGCGGCTAGGTGTAAAAATTTGATTGCGGTGTCTAAAAAAAGGTCTTGATCTGTAGATACTACCGAGGTAGCCATTATTTACGTGTTTTATGTTCACTATTGCTGATTATATGCTTCAATATTACACAAACGTCTATGAGGCCCTGAAATGCCATCTTTTTGAATTTGAAAACTATGCTTTGAACATTTCATGTATGTGAAAATATTAATAGATTAAAAATAGGCATTCCCAAACTGACCAATGCCATCTTTTAACTCATGTTATTTCTATTTGCGCTATACTGGTACTCTCTGCTAACGCAATATGAGACTAGCATAAGAAAGTCATGTGCTAGACACATCAGATTTTTTATTTCACGATTTAGTTAAATCGCCACAGTTTTTAGCTTTTATGTATATTTTACTTGTTCTTTTAATATGTACCAGTGTACTCTAAAGTACTACAGAAGGGAAGCTTTATCTCTATCTCTTTGTCTGTGACATCATATTGAATTATATTTTATTTTTTTACTTTTAATTTTTAACAAGTAAATTACTTGATACCTGTTTGTGTGGTGTTATATATAATGTATTCCCAACTGATAATCGAGAATATGTCGCATATTCCGTGTGCCTCAAAGAAACCCAAACAATTTATGTTTGTCATCTTTTCTTAATATTTTTATAGTATAAGAAGTCAATCAGGTTTTGTGGACATATAGGGATTCGCCTTAAGTGCATGTAATTCAAAGGTATTATCTTTTTCATCGAGTAAGTGACAAGGGAAAATTCTTCTGCCAATCAGTAGAACCGGGGCACCATGCGCCATTTTGACATCACAAGACCGCCCACGTGGGGGCCCGTATTTTCCACCCTTATTTTTTATGGTTTCTTTTCGCAGGCCCTTTTCAACCCTTATTTTTTATGGTTTCTTTTCGGTGCCCTTAACCCCTTGATTTTCACCCCTATGGTTTCTTTTTGGAGGCCTTTTTCAACTCTTGATAGAATTTTCATCCCTAATTAAGGCCTTTTTTGTTTTTACTCGCTTACTTGAGGGGGCGTATTTTTCACCCCTATTTTATGGTTTCTTTTCGTTAGTTATTTTCAGCCCTTGATGGAATTTTCATCCCTAATTACGGCCTCTTTGTTTTTACTCACCCACGTGGGAGACCGTATTTTTCACCCTTATTTATGGTTTCTTTTCGGAGGCCTTTTTCAACCCTTGATGGGAATTTCAATGTTGTATTAAGAGCCTTTTTGACAGCAATTTTTTTGTACTAGCTCACGTGAAGGGTGTATTTAGGGTTTGGTCCTGGGGTTGGTCTTGGACTTGGACTTGGGGGTTGGTCCAGGCGTTGGTCTTGGATTTGGGGGCTGGGGCTCGATGACGGTTTCTTTTATGGGGGTTTACTGACATTCAGATTATTCTCTATTGAAACAAAATTTTTTTATTTAGTTAATTACATACCAGTTATTACAATATTGTTTTCTAAACGAATATTAAAACTGATTGTTTTACCAGCATTGATTGGATTGAAATATGTTTAATATCCATCCGCTCGTTAAATTGTTGTATATTGTACACCTTAATATGTTTAAAGAAACTTGTTGTTACGTATAACTTAGATGTGTTTTATAACCGTATTTAAAAATCTGTACAAGTAAATAAAATAAATAAAAGATGAACAGCACACTTACCAGCTCTGTATTGAAAGAACATTTTTGAGGGACTGATTCACGTGTGATAGTCACTGCTTTGTGTTACTCGTCTAATCAAAGTAAAGCACTTTCTAAGTTTTACGTTTATGAATAGTTGATGTAAAACTAGCTATTGATTTCCCCATAATTAATTTTTAGAATGTAAATATACAAACAACCTAATTATCTTTATCACACTTGCTGCAACTCGTATTTACCTTTCCCTTAAAGTAATTAATAATAAAGCGGTTTGAACAAAATATTATATGTTGTCCATACATACATACACACGCAAATTGTTATTTATAAAAACCGCATTAAAAGTTTGGAATGTAATAATTACATGTTTTAAATTCCACAACAACATGTAGTTAGAAACCACTGTTCATGTTTACTTTTAGCTAATTACTGTGTAATTATATAAACCTGTTAATTTTAATAATCTACCAACCGAGTAACACGCTTTCCTTAAAACGCTAAAGTCATAAAGAAAAACAACATGCTCGTCTGGTATTACGCAACTCTTAATTAAAAAAAGTAAGGTACTAAAAAATCTCTTTATTTATCAGAATAGAATGGGTTGAGTAACAGGCGTTAAACAATAATTTAATTATCTCGTCATTTACAATTAAACATTACTAAAAAAGTTTTTTACAAAATCAATCATTGATAAACTATTTAATCTGCAATACAGAAACGTTAACGTATAAAGTCCACATACATCCGAATGGTGATCCTGCAGTATTGTTTTATTATATAGGAAGCAGCTGGAATTTTTCTCTAGGAAACGTAAATGATACCCTTGCGGTGCTCGTCCAAAGGAATCAAAATATTCCCCATTACCATTCTCGTCAATGTAGACAGCGGTCCAATGCTGGCCTGGTTTGTCTGCAGGATCCGTGTTTACGATAATTGCACACGATCTAGGTGCGTACCTCGGTTGTTGATTAGAAGCACATACAACCCGAAACACATTCTTCTTGTCTTGCCTGGGGATCGATTTCAAGCATCTCAACACTTGTATCGCATACATCTTTGGAATTGGTATTTTCTTTTTTTTATGATTGTGGACCAGAACAGGCTAAATTTGGCCTATCGTGTTAAAGCACTCAGGAACACTTAGGAGGATGGATAGAGGGATATGCACCTAGGATTTATTATAAACAGGTTGCATAATTATCCTCTGTCATAAAAATTGTATTCTAATAAAGAACAAAGACATGTAAAGATAATGAGAAGTGTTTTATAATAAAAGATTTTATTTAATTAATTTAATGTGTCAAGATTATCTTTATGTTATAGAAGCGGTCGGCCTTGAATTTTTTTTTAAGTTAACATGTATCATATACGTAGAATTTCGCGACGCGAGGATTTCGGCGAAGGCTGTTTCGGCGATCCCACTCCAACCCTCCCCGAGCATAACCGAGATTGTAAGACAGGTCTAGCGTGTCGCAACTTGTTCTCGGGTCTTCGTGTATTGTCGTGGTACCCTTGCCAGAAAATTTGAATTTCTATTATAATAATAAGGAGCCTAATGCTAACTTGTAAGACAGGTGTAGGGCTGCGCAACTTGCTCTCGGAGCTTTGTCCCTTCTCGAGGCCCAAATGGCGAAAAATTTGAATTTGTATTGGTATTTAAGTATCTGCAAGTTATGGCTGGAAATATGAATCTGCATTATAATAAGGGGTATAATGCTAACTTGTAAGACAGGTGTAGGGCTTAGCAACTTACTTTCAGGCCCTCGCCCCTCGACCAAAAATCTGAACTTGTATTATAATAATAAACGATGACGTGGATGAGGTGAATGTATCTCACATCCAAGGTGATAGTGATGATTCACAGAAGAGGAAGAAGAGCGATGAGGTAGAGGAGAAGGATTAATCTCAAAACCATGATGATGATAGCGACGAATCACGGTTCAAGAAGAAGAAGACCGATAAAGGATGTGATTAAATAAAAATGATGTATTGTTGTTCATAATAATAATAATAATAAGTATATTTTCAAACGCTGAGCTTTCCTTCAATTTTGTTAATAAATTTGTTTTTCCTAACGGTGTTCTAACAATGCTGCAGTTAATGCGAAAGTGCGGTTAGATGGGTAGCTACAATAAGTGTGAGATTGGCTTTCTTTTGCATTCTGTGCGTTCAATCATACTGCTATTTTTTGAATTGTGAGCCGATTTTTATTAAGTTAAATCAGTTTGGTATTTAATTTAATTGATTTGATTAATTTGATTTGGGTAATTGATTTGTGTGGTTGAGAGAGAGACGAGGGAGAGACGAACAACGTCAAACCCCTATTACAGAAAACATTCATTAGCCTTACACCACTATACCGTACCACAAACAACCCTAATTAGTCCTATAAATATACCTCTAGGTGGTGCCGCCTCTATTACAGAAAACATTCGCCAGTTTCAAAATATACCACTAGATGGTGCCACAAACAAAACCCTGATTAGTCCTAGAAGTATAACGCTAGATGGTGCCATCTTTATTACAGAAAATATTCATTAGGCCATACACACTAGATGACGGTACAAATTCAAATATCCACTATAGGAGGGCGCAGGCTCTAACACAGGTTCCTATGTTTTGTCTTATAAGCTATCAATAGGTCCCTTATTATAATACAAATTCAAATTTCTCGCAATAAGTAATCAGAATGTAAACACTTAAATACAAATCCAAATTCAAATATCCTGCCAGGGGGCCAGGGACGAAGACCCGAAAGTAAGTAAGTTGCTAAACCCTACATCTGTCTTACAAGTTAGCATTATACCCCTTATTATAGTGCAGATTCATATTTTCAGCCATAACCTACAGAGACTTAAATACCAATACAAATTCAAATTTTCCGCCATTGAGGCCACGACAAGGGACAAAGCCCCGAGAGCAAGTTGCGCAGCCCTACACCTGTCTTACAAGTTAGCATTAGGCTCATTATTATAATAGAAATTCAAATTTTCCGGCAAGGGTATCAAGACAATACAGGAAGGCTTATGAACAAGTTGCGATCACGACAAGGGGCAAAGACACGCTACACCTGTGTTACAATCTCGGTTATGCTCGGGGAGGGTTGGAGTGGGATCGCCGAAACAGCCTTCGCCGAAATCCTCGCGTCGCGAAATTTTACGTATATGATACATGTTAACTTAAAAAAAAATCCAAGGCCGACCGCTTCTATAAAATAAAAATAATTTTGGCACATGTGAACAGGTTAAATTAATTAAATAAAATCTTTTATTATAAAACACTTCTCATTATCTTTACATGTCTTTGTTCTTTATTAGAATACAATTTTTATGACAGAGGATAATTATACAACCTGTTTATAATAAATCCTAGGTGCATACCAATTCCAAAGATGTATGCGGTACAAGTGTTGAGATGCTTGAAATCGATCTCCAGCCACAAGAAGAGAGTGTTTTGGGTTCTATGTGCTTCTAATCAACAACCGAGGTACACACCTAGATCGTGTGCAATTATCGTAAACACGGATCCTGCAGACAAACCAGGTCAGCATTGGACCGCTATCTACATTGACGAGAATGGTAATGGGGAATATTTTGATTCCTTTGGACGAGCACCGCAAGGGTATCATATACGTTTCCTAGAGAAAAATTCCAGATGATAGGAAGCATCTGGAATTTTTCTCGTTAACGTTAACGTTTCTATATAGTAGATTAAATAGTTTATCAATGATTGATTTTGTAAAAAACTTTTTTAGTACATGTTTAATTGTAAATAGTGAGATAATTAAATTATTGTTTAACGCCTGTTACCCAACCATTCTATTCTGATAAATAAAGAGATTCTTTAGTACCTTACTTTTTTTAGTTAAGAGTTGCGTAATATCAGATAAGCATATTGTTTTTCTTTCTTTTTAATTCAGCATGTGTTTTTAAAAATTGTGTTATAAAATTTATGACTTGAGCGTTTTAAGGAAAGCGTGTTACTCGGTTGGTAGATTATTAAAATTAACAGGTTTATATAATTACACAGTAATTAGCTAAAAGTAAACATGAACAGTGGTTTCTAACTACATGTTGTTGTGGAATTTAAAACATGTAATTATTACATTCCAAACTTTTAATGCGGTTTTTATAAATAACAATTTGCGTGTGTATGTATGTATGGACAACATATAATATTTTGTTCAAACCGCTTTGTTATTAATTACTTTAAGGGAAAGGTAAATACGAGTTGCAGCAAGTGTGATAAAGATAATTAGGTTGTTTGTATATTTACACTCTAAAAATTAATTACGGGGAAATCAATAGCTAGTTTTACATCAACTATTCATAAACGTAAAACATAGAAAGTGCTTTAGTTTGATTAGACGAGTAACACAAAGCAGTGACTATCACACGTGAATCAGTCCCTCAAAAATGTTCTTCCAATACAGAGCTGGTAAGTGTGCTGTTAACCTTTTATTTATTTTATTTACTTGTACAGATGTTTAATTACAGTTATAAAACACATCTAAGTTATACGTAACAACAAGTTTCTTTAAAAATATTAAGGTGTACAATATACAGCAATTTAACGAACGGATGGATATTAAACATATTTCAATGCAATCAATGCTGGTAACACAATCACTTTTAATATTCGTTTAGAAAACAATATTGTAATAACTGTTATGTAATTAATTAACTTAATAAAAAAATTTTGTTTCAATAGAGAATAATCTGAATGTCAGTAATTTTTTTTTATGTCACTAAGGCTTTTTTAATTATGATATTTACAATAAAAATTAGTGTTCTATAATTAAATTTGACTGTCATTCAAATTCCCCCACGCAAGATCAAACCCTGACACAAGTTCATACACCTGTCTTACAAGATAGCAGTAGGGCCTCCTTATTAGAATACAATTTCAAATTTTACTTCAAGGGTCACGGGGCTAAGTCCCAGCAGTAAGTTACGAAGCCCTATATCAGCCCTACAAGACAGCATTAGGCCTCCTTATTAGAATACAACTTCAATGTATAAATAAAATTTCGTAAGGTTACAATCTGTAGATAGGAATTAAAAGAATACGCACAATTGCCTAACCTCCAAGGGCTCCCCACCAAAAGGGCTCTTAATGCAAACAAAAATAATCAGGGTGAAAAATACCCCCCGAAAAGAAGACGTTACCCAGGCCCAGTCCCCAAATCTAAGACCAACGCCTGGACCAACCCCGAAGTCCAAGTCCAAGATCAACCCCAAGACAAGACGTGAGCAAGTACAAAAAAAATTGCTGTCAAAAAGGCTCTTAATACAACATTGAAATTCCCATCAAGGGTTGAAAAAGGCCTCCGAAAAGAAACCATAAACAAGGGTGAAAAATACGGTCTCCCACGTGGTGGGTGAGTAAAAACAAAGAGGCCGTAATTAGGGATGAAAATTCCATCAAGGGCTGAAAATGACCACCTAAAAGAAACCATAAAATAAGGGTGAAAAATACGCCCCCTCAAGTAAGCGAGTAAAAACAAAAAAATGCCTTAATTAGGGATGAAAATTCTATCAAGGGTTGAAAAGGGCCTCCGAATAGAAACCATAGGGGTGAAAATCAAGGGGTTGAAAAATGCCTCCGAAAAGAAACCATAAAAAATAGGGGTTGAAAAAGGCCTCCGAAAAGAAACCATAAAAAATGGAAATGAAAAATGGAAAATATGGACTCCCACGTGGGTGGTCTTGTGAAGTCAAAATCCAAGATGATGCACGGTGCCTCTCTTCTACTCCTATCCATTTACTTAATTAAAAAATATTATTTTAACTTTTTTCTCAGGCCATAGCAAATTTGCAAATCGACTTGGTAACCATTGTACAATTGTATTATTTATTAACATTTTAATTTGTTGCCTTATTGATCCAAAGAATGTCCATATAGCATTTGTAAACTTTTCAATTTTTTTATTTTTGAACAAACGTGAAATGTTGTTAGTCAGAGTTATCGCTTTGAGCTTTCATGTTTGATCTTCCTATGTGTAGGATAAAATAATTTGGCAATATAAAATTGTATCAAGGGTTAATATATAGTTCATATATAGGTGTCAACGATTCACGAAACTATAATCAGATCGATCGAATCAGTTCATTATATTTAGTAAAATGGGTGCCGGATTTTTCTGAACCCTGGTCACAAGCTTGAATGGGCTCAAAAGTCCCAATCAAAAAAAGTTGTCCTTCTCGAAAAATTATTATTATTAATTTTATTAAATTAAAATTCATTTGCAAATTTATCTGAATATTTAGACAATACCAAGCGTAACCTTGTTCATGGCAAGACTTTACATAAATTTCGCTTATCATATAATTTATGCACAAATTATGTAATCTTAGACTTCAAAATGGGAAATTTGAACTGTATAAAATTTAATCAGAATTCGTATTAATTAAAATCTGAGCTTGTACCTACCAACATTCATTTAAACTATTCTTAACCAACACTTAACATTCCCGCCTGATACATATACAAACACTACATTAAAGAACGATATTTGTGCTCATTGGTTAATTAAAGCTAGAGGAAGAAGAGTTGTCCTAAAACAGTTTGTATACAGTTATCAACCAAAAATGTCCTAGAGATAATAAAAAATGGTTTAAATATCAGTTAATAAATTAGTATTAATTAATCCATAAAAACATTTAATGTTTTATTGAATATCTATTGTACAAGATTAAAAAAAAGTTCTTACGTCTAATGAAAGAATCTTAAAAATAGTAAGTCGATTATTCTTATTTTGACTTAATATTAATGAGTTTTGATAAAATTGCTATTAATTATTATTTCATCTTGATAACTATGTATTATTTTCATCATTTTATTTTAAAAATAGTACCAAATTGAAACGCAAATACAATTTACGTAAATAATTATGAAAGTAATTTTTAAAAAATGAATTAAATAAAAATACGCTCAATTAATTGAATTTATTCCGTAATAGTTTGGTTACCACCAATTAAATATAAATGCTTTTTTGTATTCTAAACAGGAGAATTATCCAATACCACAAGCATAATTTAAACTTCTTCTTAACAAAAATATGATTTATCACGATACGGTTCGAGTCCTTAACATAAAATTACAATTACGTTTTCAAAATCTTGTCTACGTTCTGTTTTATCTAATTTAATTAATTAGTTGCTTCGTTACATATTTTATGTTATAATATGCAACTCATAATTTTAGAAATGACTGTATTATCATTAGTCATTTTTAAAAATATATCATTTTTAGGGAATAATTTAAATAACTAAAAAGGTGACTACGTCATAATCCATTTGAAATTAATACATTATTAATGTATAGTATAACATAATTTAATATTTTTCGTCTTAATAATACAAGGCAACATTAAGTAAGAACCTTCAAACATTAATTATACATTAACTTTACTCTTTTAAAACAAAAAAATCCTAGAGCACTTGTAATTTTTGAATAATTAATAGAAAAAATAAGGGTGGCGTTTTTCAATTTTGCAATAGTATGTGTGTGGTGAAATACACTTAATTTCCGAAAACGATAATTCTTGGCTTCATCGTCTATAATTAGCACAGCTATCAACTACGGGTTAAAGTTGAAGTTAAAAATAAAATGACAACTAAATTACTTAACAGTTTTCTAATTATTGTGGAATTATATGTCTACATTCATACAAAGAATCAATCATAAAATTACGTAAACGTAAGTTTTTATATTGTGTCGTGATTTTAAACCTACCTCATATACAATTCTTTAAATAATAAATATTGATACTTATAGGTCGATTATTAATTTTACTATACCGTAAAGTGACGAATTTTGTATTTTACAAATATTTTGCGTTTGGTGATGTTTTAAAAAACTTAAAATCAGGATCTGTTCGTGCCTTGTACATTATTATCATTACAAGGCAATAAATGTTAATGACTTATCATTTATAAATATTTGTATATACATATTTTATTTAAGCAACTCCATTCTATTTTTTTTTATTCATTTTATAACATTCGCGTTTTCTGTTATTAGATATAATCGAATATACGTTTAAGTAATTGATTATCGATCTTATTTCCAACCAATTAAATCACAACGACACGTTTTATAATAATGTTTCCGTTCATATTAATTAATGGTACGATTGTGACATAATGTATGAAATATACAATAACTAATTAAATGTGATAAATAATAACTAAGATAAATAGTAAGTAAAATAAATAATAAATACCATATATGAAATGCACAACTTTGTTATATAAACAAATTACATTAGTACGATTACCACATACAGAAATAAATTAAAAATGGTCTTAAAACTTACTAATCACATTAATAAATTTGTCTAGACGCGAGCATAACATTTCTTCTAAAAGTGTGTGAGTGTGTGAGTGTGTGAGTGTGTGAGTGTGTGAGTGTGTGAGTGTGTGGTGAGTGTGTGAGTGTGTGAGTGTGTGAGTGTGAGTGGTGTGTGTGAGTGTGTGAGTGTGTGAGTGTGGAGGTGTGAGGTGTGCAGTGTGCAGTGTGGAGTGTGTGAGTGTGTGGTGTGTGGTGAGTGTGAGTGTGGTGTGTGTGTGTGTGTGTGTGTGTGTGTGTGTGTGTGGTGGTGAGTGGGGTGTGGTGTGTGAGTGGTGTGGAGTGTGGGTGTGTGTGAGTGGAGTGTGTGAGTGTGTGGTGTGTGGAGTGAGTGTGGTGTGAGGTGTGAGTGTGTGGGTGGGTGTGTGGGTGTGAGGTGTGAGTGGTGTGTGGGTGTGGGTGTGTGAGTGTGTGGTGTGTGGAGTGTGTGAGTGAGGTGGTGTGTGAGTGTGGGGGTGTGGGTGTGAGTGTGTGAGTGTGGTGAGTGGTGGGTGGTGTGAGGTGTGAGGTGTGGTGGTGTGTGAGTGTGTGAGTGTGTGAGGTGTGTGTGTGTGTGTGTGGTGTGGAGTGTGGGTGTGGTGTGGTGTGAGGTGTGAGTGTGGAGTGTGGGTGTGTGGGAGTGGGTGTGTGAGGTGTGAGGTGGGTGGGGTGTGGTGAGTGTGAGTGTGTGAGTGTGTGGTGTGAGTGTGGGTGTGTGGGAGTGTGTGGTGTGAGAGTGTGGTGGGTGTGGTGGAGTGTGAGTGTGTGAGTGTGTGGTGTGAGTGTGGTGGTGTGTGGAGTGTGGGTGTGGAGTGGTGTGAGTGTGTGTGTGTGGTGTGTGGTGTGTGTGTGTGTGGGTGTGAGTGTGGGTGTGGGGGTGGTGAGGTGTGTGGTGGTGGTGAGTGTGGTGTGGTGTGTGGTGTGTGGTGTGTGTGTGTGGTGGGTGTGAGTGTGGGTGGTGTGAGTGTGTGGGTGGTGGTGTGAGTGTGTGAGTGTGTGAGTGTGAGTGTGGGTGTGTGGGTGGGTGTGGTGTGGTGGTGTGTGGTGTGTGGTGTGGTGTGTGGTGTGTGAGTGTGAGTGTGGGTGTGTGAGTGTGTGTGGTGTGGTGTGTGGTGGTGTGAGTGTGTGAGTGTGGAGTGTGAGTGTGAGTGTGGAGTGTGGGTGTGAGTGTGTGGTGTGTGTGGGTGTGTGAGTGTGTGAGTGTGTGAGTGTGAGTGGTGGTGTGAGGTGGTGGTGTGTGAGTGTGTGGTGTGTGAGTGTGTGAGTGTGTGGTGTGAGGTGGGGGGTGTGGGTGTGTGTGGAGGTGTGGGTGTGTGGGTGGTGTGGGTGGGTGTGGTTGTGGGTGGGTGTGTGGGGTGTGGTGTGAGTGTGGGTGGGGTGTGTGGGTGTGGTGTGGTGTGTGGTGTGTGGTGTGAGTGGGTGTGGGGTGAGTGTGAGTGTGAGGTGTGAGTGTGGTGTGTGTTGTGAGTGTGTGGGTGTGGTGTGTGGAGTGTGTGGTGTGGTGTGTGAGTGTGGTGTGTGGGTGTGAGGTGTGGGTGTGGTGTGGTGTGTGTGGTGTGGTGTGTGGTGTGTGTGGGTGGTGTGAGTGTGAGTGTGAGGTGAGTGTGAGTGAGGGGGGGGGGGGGGGGGGGGGGGGGTGGGGGTTGGGGGGGGGGGGGTGTGTGGGGGGGGGGGGGGGGGGGGGGGTGGGTGGGGGGGTGGGGGGGGGGGGGGGGGGGGGGGGGGGGGGGGGGGGGGGGGGGGGGGGGGGGGGGGGGGGGGGGGGGGGGGGGGGGGGGGGGGGGGGGGGGGGTGGTGTGAGTGTGAGTGTGGGTGTGAGTGTGTGAGGTGTGGTGTGTGAGTGTGTGAGTGTGTGAGTGTGGGTGTGTGAGGTGTGTGAGTGTGTGGTGGTGTGGAGTGTGTGGTGTGAGTGTGTGGTGTGTGGTGTGTGAGTGTGTGGAGTGTGTGGGTGTGTGGTGTGTGAGTGTGTGGGTGTGTGGTGTGTGAGTGTGTGGTGTGTGAGTGTGTGAGTGTGTGGTGTGAGTGTGTGGAGTGTGTGAGTGTAGTGGTGTGAGGTGTGAGTGTGAGTGTGAGTGTGGTGTGAGTGTGGTGTGTGGTGTGTGAGTGTGTGGTGTGTGTGTGTGTGTGGTGTGTGGGTGGTGGGTGGAGTGTGGAGTGTGGTGGGTGGTGTGGTGTGGGTGTGAGTGTGGTGTGGGTGTGTGGGTGTGTGGTGTGTGGGTGTGTGGTGTGGGTGTGGTGTGGGTGTGTGAGTGTGGGGTGGTGTGGGTGTGAGGTGTGAGTGTGTGTGTGTGTGAGTGTGTGGTGTGGGTGTGGGTGGGTGTGTGGTGTGTGTGGGGGTGTGGGGGTGTGGGTGGGTGGGGTGTGAGGTGTGGTGGGGGGGGGGGGGGGGGGTGGGGGGGGGGGGGGGGGGGGGGGGGGGGGGTGTGGGTGTGGGGTGGTGGTGTGTGGTGTGTGTGGGTGTGGTGAGTGGGTGTGTGAGGTGGGTGGAGTGTGGGTGGGTGTGTGGGTGTGAGTGTGTGGGTGGTGTGGGTGTGTGGGTGTGTGTGTGTGTGGTGTGGGTGTGGGTGGTGTGTGGTGGTGGGTGGTGGGTGGTGTGGTGGGGTGTGTGGGGTGGGTGTGTGTGGTGTGGGGTGTGGGTGTGTGTGTGGGGTGTGGGTGGGTGTGTGTGGGTGTGAGTGTGGTGGTGGGTGGTGTGTGTGTGGTGTGTGTGTGGGTGGGGTGTGTGGAGTGTGGGGGGGGGTGTGAGGTGTGGGTGTGAGTGTGTGGGTGTGAGGTGGGTGGTGTGTGGGGGTGGTGGTGTGGTGTGTGGTGTGGGGTGGTGGGTGGGGTGTGAGGGAGGGAGTGGGGTGTGGAGGGTGTGTGTGGTGGGTGTGTGGGGTGTGTGTGGTGTGGGTGGGGTGTGGGGTGGTGGTGTGGGTGTGGTGGTGGGTGGGTGGGTGGGTGTGAGGTGGTGTGGTGGAGGTGTGGGGGGGGGGGGGGGGGGGGGGGGGGGTGTGTGTGTGAGTGTGAGTGTGTGAGTGTGTGGGGTGTGGTGTGTGTGTGAGTGTGTGTGTGTGGTGTGTGGTGTGGGGGTGGGTGTGTGAGTGTGGTGTGGTGTGGTGTGTGAGTGTGTGAGTTGTGGTGTGTGAGGTGTGTGTGGAGTGTGTGTGGTGTGAGTGTGGGTGTGTGGTGTGTGAGTGTGTGAGTGTGAGTGTGAGTGTGAGGTGTGGGTGTGTGAGTGTGTGAGGTGTGGAGTGTGGGTGTGTGGTGTGTGAGTGTGAGGTGATGTGGGGGTGTGTGAGGTGTGAGTAGTGTGTGGTGTGTGAGTGTGTGTGGGTGTGTGTGAGTGTGTGTGTGGTGTGTGGTGTGGTGGTGTGGTGTGTGGTGTGGGGTGTGGTGTGAGTGTGGGGGGGGGGGGGGGGGGGGGTGGGGGGGGGGGGGGGGGGTGGTGGGGGGGGGGGGGGGGGGGGGGGGGGGGGGGGGGGGGGGGGGAGGGGGGGGGGGGGGGGGTGGGGGGGGGGGGGGGGGGGTGGTGTGGGTGTGAGTGTGTGGGTGTGGTGTGAGGTGTGGGTGTGTGTGTGTGTGGGTGTGAGTGTGGGTGGTGTGGGTGTGAGTGTGGGTGTGGTGTGAGGTGTGAGTGTGGGTGTGAGTGTGTGAGTGTGGTGTGGTGTAGTGTGGGGTGTGGGTGTGGTGGTGTGGGGTGTGGAGTGTGAGGTGGGTGTGTGGTGTGGGTGTGGGTGGGGGGTGTGGGTGGGTGTGTGTGGTGTGTGTGAGTGTGGTGGTGTGTGAGTGTGGGTGTGGTGGGTGTGAGGGTGGTGTGTGAGTGTGGGTGTGGAGGTGGTGGTGGTGTGTGTGAGGTGTGGGTGGGTGTGGGTGGGTGGGTGGGTGTGAGTGTGTGAGTGTGGAGGTGTGAGTGTGTGTGAGTGTGTGGAGTGTGTGTGTGTGTGAGTGTGAGTGTGAGTTGGTGTGAGGTGTGGTGTATGTGTGTGTGAGGTGTGAGGTGTGAGTGATGTGGTGTGGGTGTGAGTGTGGGTGTGGGTGTGAGGTGTGAGTGTGGAGTGTGTGAGGTGTGTGAGTGTGTGGGGTGTGAGTGTGTGAGGTGTGAGTGTGAGTGTGTGGGTGTGTGTGTGGTGTGGTGGAGTGTGTGAGTGTGTGAGTGTGTGTGAGGTGGTGTGGAGTGTGTGGGTGTGGGTGTGGGTGAGTGTGTGAGTGTGTGGTGTGTGGTGTGAGTGTGTGAGTGTGGGTGTGTGAGTGTGAGTGTGTGAGTGTGTGGTGTGGAGTGTGTGAGTGTGAGTGTGTGTGTGTGAGTGTGTGTGTGGTGTAGGTGTGAGTGTGGAGGTGTGAGGTGGGTGTGAGTGTGGGGTGTGAGGTGTGAGTGGTGGTGTGGTGTGTGGTGTGAGTGTGGGGTGTGTGAGGTGTGAGTGTGGTGGAGTGTGGGTGTGGAGTGTGTGAGTGTGAGTGTGTGGTGTGTGTGTGGTGGGTGAGTGTGGAGTGTGAGTGTGAGGTGTGGTGTGTGGAGTGTGTGAGTGTGGAGTGTGGTGTGTGTGTGGAGTGTGTGAGGTGTGAGTGTGAGTGTGTGGTGGGTGTGTGGAGTGGGTGTGTGAGTGTGTGGAGTGGGTGTGAGTGTGGTGTGAGTGTGTGAGTGTGAGTGTGTGAGTGTGAGTGGGTGTGAGTGTGTGTGTGGGGTGTGAGTGTGTGAGTGTGAGTGTGTGGTGTGTGGAGGTGGTGTGGTGTGTGAGTGTGGTGTGGTGTGTGTGGTGTGTGGGTGTGTGAGGTGTGAGGTGTGGTGGTGTGGTGTGGGTGTGTGGAGGTGTGAGTGTGGAGTGTGGTGGGTGTGAGGTGTGAGTGTGGGTGTGGAGGTGGTGTGAGTGTGGGTGTGAGTGTGGAGTGTGGTGAGGTGTGAGTGTGAGGTGTGAGTGTGTGAGGTGTGAGGTGTGAGTGTGGTGAGTGTGAGTGTGGGTGTGTGAGGTGTGAGATGTGAGTGGTGTGAGGTGTGAGTGTGAGTGTGGTGAGGTGTGGGTGTGAGTGTGGAGTGTGAGTGTGAGTGTGATGAGTGGTGAGTGTGTGAGTGTGAGTGTGAGTGTGTGAGGTGTGGTGTGTGAGTGTGTGAGTGTGTGAGTGTGTGAGTGTGTGAGGTGTGTGAGGTGTGAGGTGTGAGTGTGAGTGTGAGGTGTGAGTGTGAGTGTGAGTGTGTGAGGTGTGGGTGTGTGAGTGTGAGTGTGTGAGTGTGTGAGTGTGGAGTGTGGTGAGATGGTGTGAGTGTGGGGTGTGTGTGAGGTGTGAGGTGTGGAGTGTGGAGTGGGGGTGTGAGTGTGTGAGTGTGAGGTGTGTGAGGTGGGTGTGAGGTGTGAGATGTGGGTGTGTGAGTGTGAGGTGTGAGAGTGTGGAGGTGAGTGTGAGTGTGAGGTGTGAGTGTGAGAGTGTGAGAGTGTGAGGTGTGAGGTGTGAGGTGTGGAGTGTGTGGTGGTGTGAGGTGTGAGTGTGTGAGTGTGAGGTGTGAGTGTGGAGTGTGAGTGTGGAGTGTGAGAGGTGTGGAGTGTGTGAGTGTGAGGTGTGAGTGTGAGTGTGGAGTGTGAGTGTGGAGTGGTGTGAGGTGTGAGAGTGGTGGAGTGTGGAGTGTGAGTAGTGTGTGAGGTGGTGGAGTGTGAGGTGTGAGTGTGTGAGTGTGAGTGTGTGTGAGTGTGTGAGTGTGTGTGTGTGAGTGTGTGAGGTGTGAGTGTGTGTGTGTGTGTGAGGTGTGTGAGTGTGTGAGTGTGTGAGTGTGTGAGGTGTGTGAGTGTGTGAGTGGTGTGTGAGTGTGTGAGTGGTGTGAGTGTGTAGTGTGTGAGTGTGTGAGGTGTGTGGTGTGTGGTGTGTGGTGTGTGAGTGGTGTGTGGTGTGTGGTGTGTGAGTGTGTGGGTGTGTGGTGTGTGAGTTGTGTGAGTGTGGTGAGTGTGTGTGTGAGTGTGTGTGTGTGAGTGTGGGTGTGTGTGTGGTTGATGTGTGATGGGTGAGTGTGGTGTGTGAGGTGTGTGATGTGGGTGGTGGTGAGTGTGTGAGTGTGTGAGTGTGTGTGTGTGTGTGGTGTGTGAGTGTGTGAGTGTGTGGTGTGTGTGAGGTGTGAGGTGTGGTGAGTGTGTGAGTGTGTGTGAGTGTGTGTGTGTGGTGTGTGTGGAGTGTGTGAGTGTGTGGTGTGTGAGTGTGAGGTGTGAGGTGTGAGTGTGAGTGTGAGTGTGTGAGTGTGTGAGTGTGTGAGTGTGTGTGTGTGTGAGTGTGTGAGTTGTGGTGTGGAGTGTGTGAGTGTGGAGTGTGTGAGTGTGTGAGTGTGTGAGTGTGTGAGTGTGTGAGTGTGTGTGTGTGTGTGGTGTGTGAGTGTGTGAGTGTGAGGTGTGAGGTGTGAGTGTGGTGTGAGTGTGGGTGTGTGAGTGTGTGATGTGTGAGTGTGGTGTGAGTGTGTGTGTGTGAGTGTGGGTGTGTGTGTGAGGTGTGAGTGTGTGTGGGTGTGAGTGTGTGGGTGTGTGTGAGTGTGTGTGTGTGTGTGAGTGTGTGGTGTGTGTGTGTGTGGGTGTGTGAGGTGTGTGAGTGTGTGAGTGTGAGGGTGAGTGTGAGTGTGAGTGTGGGTGTGGTGTGTGTGGTGTGGATGTGAGTGTGGGGTGTGTGAGGTGTGAGCGTGTGAGTGTGTGAGGTGTGAGTGTGTGAGTGTGTGAGTGTGTGTGGAGTGTGTGAGGTGTGGGTGTGAGGTGTGAGTGTGAGTGTGAGGTGTGGTGTGTGTGTGTGAGTGTGGTGTGTGTGTGAGTGTGTGGGTGTGTGGTGTGAGTGTGGGGTGTGTGAGTGTGAGTGTGAGTGTGTGAGTGTGTGAGGTGTGAGTGTGTGAGTGTGTGGTGTGGTGTGTGGGTGTGTGAGTGTGGGTGTGAGGTGTGAGTGTGAGTGTGTGGTGTGTGAGTGTGTGGTGTGTGAGTGTGTGAGTGTGTGAGTGTGAGGTGTGAGTGTGTGGTGTGGTGTGAGTGTGTGGTGTGTGGTGTGGTGTGTGTGTGTGGTGTGTGAGTGTGTGGTGTATGTGAGTGTGGGGGTGTGAGGTGTGAGGTGTGAGTGTGTGGTGTGGGTGTGTGAGTGTGTGGTGTGTGTGTGTGTGTGTGTGTGAGGTGTGAGTGGGTGTGCAGTGTGGTGTGAGGTGTGAGTGTGTGGGTGTGTGGTGTGTGTGAGTGTGTGGTGTGTGAGTGTGTGGTGTGTGAGTGTGTGAGTGTGTGAGGTGTGTGGAGTGTGTGAGTGTGTGAGTGTGGAGTGTGTGAGTGTGTGTGTGTGTGTGTGTGGAGTGTGTGAGTGTGTGAGGTGTGGTGTGAGTGTGCAGTGTGAGTGTGAGTGTGAGTGTGTGAGTGTGTGAGTGTGTGGGTGTGTGTGTGTGTGAGGTGTGAGTGTGTGAGTATGTGAGGTGTGGGGTGTGTGAGCGTGTGAGCGTGTGAGTGTGTGTGAGTGTGTGAGTGTGTGAGTGTGTGGTGTGTGTGGTGTGTGTGTGTGGTGGTGTGTGGTGTGGTGTGTGAGTGTGTGAGTGTGTGTGAGGTGTGAGTGTGAGTGTGTGAGTGTAGTGGAGGTGTGGGTAGTGTGAGTGTGGTGTGAGTGTGGAGTGTGAGAGTGTGAGGTGGAGTGTGAGTGTGTGGAGTGTGAGTGGAGGTGTGGGTGTGTGTGTGAGTGTGAGTGGAGTGTGTGAGTGTGTGAGTGTGAGGTGGAGTGTGAGGGGTGTGAGGTGTGAGTGTGTGGTGTGTGTGTGTGATGTGTGGGTGTGTGATGTGTGGTGTGAGGTGTGAGTGTGGTGTGAGTGTGAGGTGTGAGTGAGGTGGAGTGTGGAGTGTGGAGTGTAGGTGGGGTGTGAGTGTGTGTGAGTGGTGTGAGGTGTGAGTGTGAGTGTGAGTGTGGTGTGGAGTGTGAGGTGTGAGGTGTGGTGTGGGTGTGAGTGTGAGGTGTGAGTGTGGGTGTGAGGTGTGAGGTGTGAGTGTGGGTGTGTGAGGTGTGAGGTGTGAGGGTGAGGTGGGATTGATGTGGTGTGAGGTGTGAGTGGGTGTGTGAGGTGTGAGTGTGTGAGGTGTGAGTGTGTGAGTGTGGTGGTGTGTGGGTGTGAGTGTGAGGTGTGAGTGTGTGGAGTGTGAATGGAGTGTGGATGTGGTGTGAGGTGTGAGATGTGGGTGTGGAGTGTGAGTGTGAGGTGTGGAGTGTGAGTGTGAGTGGTGTGAGTGTGTGAGATGTGGAGTGTGATGTGAGTGTGAGGTGGAGTGTGAGGTGTGTGAGTGTGTGAGTGTGTGAGTGTGAGGGTGTGAGTGTGTGGAGATGTGTGAGTGTGTGAGAGTGTGTGAGTGTGAGTGTGTGAGTGTGTGAGGTGTGAGTGTGGAGTGTGGAGTGTGAGTGTGTGAGTGTGGTGTGTGTGTGAGGTGTGAGTGTGTGAGTGTGTGAGGTGTGAGTGTGTGAGTGTGAATGTGTTTTGTAGTGTGTTATATGCAATGTGTGTGTGTGGGTGTGTGTGTGGAGTGTGAGTGTGTGTGTGTGGTGTGTGTGTGTGTGTGGGTGTGTGATTGTGGAGTGGTGTGGTGGGTGTGAGTGTGGGTGTGAGAGTGTGGGGAGGTGTGAGTGTGAGTGTGAGGTGGAGTGTGAGTGTGAGTGTGAGGTGTGAGGTGTGAGTGTGAGGTGAGGTGGTGTGAGTGTGAGGTGTTGTGAGTGAGTGTGAGTGTGAGTGTGAGAGATGTGAGGTGTGAGGTGAGGTGAGGTGGTGTGGTGTGAGTGGATGTGAGTGTGAGGTGTGAGGGGTGTGAGAGTTGAGGTGTGAGGTGTGAGAGTTGTGAGATGTGTGAGGTGTGAGAGTGTGAGAGTGTGAGAGGTGAGTGTGAGAGTGTGAGGTGTGAGTGTGAGAGTGTGAGAGTGTGAGATGTGGTGAGAGTGAGTGTGAGTGTGAGAGTGTGGGTGGAGGTGTGAGAGTGTGAGTGTGGAGTGTGAGAGTGTGAGTGTGTGAGTGTGAGGTGTGAGAGTGTGAGGTGTGAGGTGTGAGAGTGTGAGAGTGTGATGGTGTGAGGTGTGAGAGTGTGAGGATGTGAGGGTGTGAGTGTGGAGGTGTGAGAGTGTGAGTGTGAGAGTGTGAGAGTGAGTGAGAGTGTGAGGTGTGAGGTGTGAGAGTGTGAGGTGTGAGAGTGTGAGAGTGTGAGTGGTGTGAGTGTGTGAGGTGTGAGGTGTGGGTGAGTGGGTGTGAGTGTGTGGTGTGAGTGTGGTGTGTGGTGTGTGTGTGTGTGGTGGTGTGAGTTGTGTGAGTGTGTGAGTGTGGTGTGTGTGTGTGTGTGTGTGGGTGTGTAGTGTGTGAGTGCGTGCGTGCATGAGTGCGTGTGTGAGTGTGTGTGTGTGTGTATATGTGTGTGTGTGCCTGTGTTTGAATGTCTGACTGGGTGAGTGTGTGTGTGGTGTATGTGATGTGTGTGTGCGTATGTGGGTGTGTCGGTGTGTGAGTGTGTGCATGGCTGTGAGCGTGAGTG